>JAFBJR010000027.1:1734867-2062822 GCA_016785285.1 Brachirus orientalis
TCTTATCATGTGCAACATTTGACACTACTATGTGATACTTTCATTTTATTTTGGCATGGCAACACATAAGTTGATACAGTGTCAAGTTTTCAACTTGATTCCCTCTGTCATAGCAGTCCACATTTGAATCAACAATGTGCAGCGAACAAGAGGTCCAGTTTCTCACTTTGACTGCGATGTACTCCAGACATGCGGCTTAATCTTAGAGGTAACACCTGTAAGATCATTTTCCTGGTGGCAGGTTACCTTGTAGCAGCAGGTGCCAGCGGAGAAATATGCCCTGTCTCTCAGCATGATTTTTGAGCAGTAATGACAATGATGTTGAGGGCTGAGTAAAACAACTCTAACACAGACTTTGTGTTCATTTTTGAACAGGGAAACATGAACCCTGGGGCCTGAAGCCTTGTTATTTTCACAGAACTGAGCCGTGTTGGTGTGACTGTGCAAAATGATTTTCAAAGCCAAAAAGTAGCCGTTTCTTCCAAAACTAAGTTGTGATCGTCCACAGCACTCAAGACTCAAGGACCAAAATAATTTTAAAAATTAAAGAGTTTTCACTTCTCAGCTTGTTTATCTTCTGTCACACTGTGGTTTCTTGCCTTCTTTTTCAGTTGCCAGGTTTGTGAGCTGGAAAAATGACTGAGCTTGAAAACCATCATCTCAGGCAAGATAATGGGAAACCCATGGGAGTCCTGCTGAAGGAGGGAGACAATGCAGTCTGCACTCCACAAGTCATCCTTTGGTGAGAATGCATGTGCTGTTCTCTTTTGTCTTCTTAGCAGAGCTGCAAGGCCAACAATTATAGGGAACAAAGAGGAGACACTCACACAGCAATTTGCCACGTACTTTGCTCGAGAATACTGGAGGCAACTGTCGGTACGGAAGGAAGAAATGTTTTGTCCTCTAAAACAATCTAAGGCAACTCTTTTTAATCATGAACTTTGTCCGGGGTGTTGTTTGATTATGCATTCTGTGATAATTCACCTGCAAACTTAAATTTGTAATTTGCTAATTCACTTGAACCTTTATTTAACAGACAAATACACAAATGAAAGATTTTAAGTGTTTTTGCTGACAAACTTAACTTGATTAGATGACAAGTCAATACCTTGAAAAGGGATCTGAACAGGTCTGAACTGCAGACTGGCCAGTCAAACACACACTGTGTCTCCAAAGCCACACTGTTGTAACTCCTGCAGAATGAGTCCTGTCATTGTCCTGCTGAAATGGCCAAGTAGTTTCTGGTAAAAGATGCTCTTAGCAGGTATGTCTCTCATACCATCACACATGCTGGTTTCTGCACCTTTTGTTGACAACACTGCATTTTCTATCTTTGGCATATAGAATTAGAATTAAAAACTAGTTTTATTTGCATACACATCAATTAGTGATAGTGAATTTTTCATCTGCATTTAGCCGATCAATTTAGCCGATCACACACAAATCAGGCACAGGAGCAGTGGGGAAGCAATTCATCTACATCCAGGAAGCAACGGGGATTAGGTACCTTACTCTGGATTTAAACCAATGACTGTCATGTTAAAAGTCCAATTTCCTTCCATTTGTCCACAGTTGCCCCATGTAGAGTCCAGTGTCTCTTGCTGGAGAAAACAGATTGTTATGTGAATAATGCTCAGATGCTTTAGATGTACATTTAACTTAGAACATGCAAAAACACTGCAGGTTTAGGTAAAGTCAATCAACCTTTATAATTTTTAAAAAGCATAAAAATCATTATGTCCATTCCATTTATCCCTGGGTTTGTTAGGTGGGAGGGGCCTGGGGAAGGAGCCAATGACAGCCATTGGTTAACTGAAGATATTCACGTCATTGATATAAAAATACGATATAAAAAGAGGGATGCTTCAAAATAGATTGCGATACTAATGGTGATCACAATCCCTGACTGGAATCACAGCACCACAGTAAAACGGGTTTGAAGCAAAAAAGGAAGCATCAATTTGTGATTAATTCTCCTGTGGGTTTGGAAATGGGGGCGGATCTGCTTCAGCTTATCTTACTGTGTGATGCAAGTGAAAATAAGTTCTGTCTCATTGTAATTTAAAGCAGCGAGGGGGCTCATTCATCAATTAGATGTCTTCCTGATTGAACTTCTACTAAACCTTCTGTAATGGTGTAAAAGGTATCCATGGGTAGATTTTATTTAATTTTATTTTATTCTTTGAGCTCTTGACTAAGATGGTGTTCTCATCCGATGGGAGAGCTACAATTAGCTACAGGAGCAGGTAGAGTTTCGGATGACTGACAGGTGATGGCTCTTCTCAGCTCCCACGGAGATTCACCGTGTGACTTTTTGCCCTGAACACTGAAGCACCCCGCAGAGCAAAGAGTAAAGCGCTTGAATCACCCTTTCATGTTCCCATCCTTCACTTGGAGAACCCAGTGGAGGCTCATCAGCATGTCAAACTTGGATGTTCATCTCATTTACTGTCTACTAGATCATTAATTAAAGTGGTGAGAAGTCTTGTGGACCCCTGTGCACAATCACTGCCATATAGTTGTTCATTATAACAAGAGAAGGAAATAAACTTTTAAAAAGTTTTAAAGGGGCACCAGGTGAAAAAGCATTTAGGGTCATTTCTAGGGCACTTTTATTCCTTGAGTCTCCCATCAGGTTAATACCAGAGTTCTCCATATCAAATTTAAAGCTTCCACATGAAACTTCCATCACCCTATCTAAACTCATCCAGACTGCATTCAGGAACCGTGGAGCTGCGTGTTGAAGGAACAGCAGCAGTTGTAGTTGAACATGTCCAAGGTTATTTTAACCAGGTTTATTTTATTTTTTTTTTTTATTACATTTGTTTACTTAAATGTTCCAGGCAACAGCTATCAGACTTTTTAAGGACCATTTTTATGCCACTTAGTATGAAGTATGAAGTGAATGCCAACTGCAGCATGAAAAATGTGTGCCATACTGTCAGTGAATAGTAATGCTTTTGCAGGGTCAAGGGTTTCAACTGTTTTCAGTTTGATTGCTGGGCCTGTATATGCTGTATATAACCTTGCCAGTTAGTGTAGCTTTCGGCTTGCTGACCTTGCAAACAGTGCCGTTGGCACACGTGGGAGGAATGGGCAGGAGGTGTGTGCTATGGATGCCTTGCTGGCCATTTTTTGACTCAGGCTTTGCAAAACTTAACTATCTATTTTATGGGGGGCATTTAAAAAAAGCTCCTGTCCTCCAAATTGCATGGGCAGTTTCAGATATTTCAAGGGCATTTTGCCCTGAGCTCCCACTAATTCTGAGTCTGATTGTAACCAGAAGGATTATTTAACATGCATTGCTTATTCAGTGCATAAACAAACAGAATTTCAACAGCTGCTCCTCCACAAACACTTCCTGCTCCAACTTCCCTTTGCAATCCTCTAATTGGAATTCCTTACTCATGAGTGTCATTTGGTCAAGCTCAAGATTCACATCTACAATTAAGCCTGTAAGTGTTATATGACTTTTCTTGTCTGGAGACATGAAGGAGTGTCAAAGATCTCCACCAGCAAGGTCAGTTCCAGTGCACCAGGTGGGAGTGAATGCAAATTAGATGTAATTGTTTACTCTGTGTGCACATTTAGATAGCTGAGAGCATTCCTCCTTATAATGTAGCAAAGGCTGCAACAGCGTCGTGGAGAAGAGAGGCCTGTTTGCCCTGGTTCCCCAGAGGGAGCTGTATATTTTCTTGATAGATGGTCATGCTTTTGTTCTCAGCCTTTTCCACAGGCTAACAGCCATGTTTTTCTACACAGTCTAGCTGCCATCCCTATTTATGAGACCACAGCTCTCTTGTTCTCCTTCCCTTGAAATGAAAATGGAAATTATACCAAGCAGACCTTTCTAACTTCAGTAGTATAGGAGCTGTGTGTGTGTGTGGCATTTTCTGCAGAGATGTAATCTGTAGTTCATTTGAGTATTAACAAGTTTTGTAAGTGAAAATGCTGATGTCCTTTGTGCTGCAAGGAAAAATGTAATGAGATCATTATGCAAGGTTATCTTGTCATTAAAATGCAATATAAGCACATATGCGTAACGCAGTAGGCTTTGAGCAGCAGCCTGCTGCTCTGTCATACTCACATCATACATTGAGAGGTACACAAATATTTTGACAGATACACTCTGGCTCTTTTGGCTCTGTGTTAAATTGCATTTAGAGACATTAAATGATTTACAAATTAAAATGCTGCTAAAATTCTTGAATTATTTTTTTAAATCCTTTACTGCCTTGAGAGCATATTTAGTTCCAGTTTCTTGCTGCATCATCCACTGTGTGACTGTTCCTGAAAATTGTTTCTGCTCCTTCCCTGCATGAACTGCATGTTTTTTATTTGTGCTCAGCCTGAGATAGTTGTCTAACATCTTCTGTGTCTCTCAAGGAACTTTGTTATATGAAATAATAATAATAATAATAATAATAATAATAATAACACTACTACTACTACTACTACTACTACTACTACTACTACTACTAATAATAATAATAATAATAATAATAATAATAATATAATATATAATATATAATATATATAATATAATATAATAATAATATAGCATAGTAATTTTTGAGTTCATAAACAGCAGGCAACAAATCACAAGTGCATTTAATAACTCTTCCTTTCTTCCTGATGCCACAATGTCCTTAAGTTTGCTCAGGTGTCTTGACATGTAAAATGCAGTGTGTAAAGTGGGAAGTGTAGGATCCATCATTCATGGACTGAATCTCACTTCAGTGCAGAATAAATCCTGTGTTCACTGACCTCAAAACTCCTAAGTCAAAACGGGTCCCATACTGCTGTTATTTATTTTACACAATGATATTTTATATCCACATCTGTTGTGACATTAGTATTAAAATATTATGATAATTTCACGACAGAAGAGGATGATTTGATCCCTGCAGTTGGAAAGATGTAGACAGCAGCTTAATATTTTGGTCATTAGCCATATTAGCAGATTTAGTGTGTTTGCTGATATCCGATAATACATTTTAAAGCCAGTGTCGATACTGATATGATACTGACATTGTGCCGATAATGTCATGCATCCTTGATCAGGGGACGTATAACTTTTACTTTAATATATTCCTTTTGGACACTGTTTTTATCTTTTTTTCCTTGGTTTTGTTTTTTAGTATATACTTTATGTTCAAAATTCATCCATTCACTCAAATGAAATGAGTGGTGATGTTTATGAGCTCGCAGAGACTGAGGAACCTGACAAAGGCCCTTTGCTCTTTGATATGACAACATTCTCGTAATTAAAGTGTAAATAAAAGCATGGTAACTATATCAACATTTTAAACCAAATTAGCTTGAGAACTTAGCCAAAGCAGTGTCACAACTTTATTAAGATTTATATAGGATTTTCTGTCATTTGACAGTGAGGTTTCAGAGCCTATGTTGGCCATGAAGAAATAAGTAAAAACAATGTTTTGTTTGTCCAAGTCCTGAAGTGGCGGTGCAGCACACAGGCTCTGTGAAAAAGAACCAGCACCCGATAAAGATGGAGTGCATAAGGCCCATTCTCAGCTAAAGCAAGCAACACTCATTTCTTTCTGTTGTTATACACACATTCAGACACATTTGTGAATAATTACATTCAGGTTTTAGGAAAATAAAGCCATCCCCTTCATCATACATCATCATAGTCTTCTCTATTTAAATGTCTGTGTACAGCACCTTATAGTAAATACAACATGCCTCCATACAGAGCCATCGCATGATGGAAGAAAATACTAAGAACTGGGTGTGCAACAGCTCCTGCAGCTTCAACTCAAACCTGTTCACTTTTTAATAAAATGTGGATATCTGGAATAGATAATACCATAAACCATGCTGTTAGACAGATACATAGAAGAGTAACAACAGGATTTCACAAAAATAAATCAGTAGACCCCAAATCTGATAGCTTGACTCTGACATGTACCAGTGATTTCTACCATTTCTGTTCCCAAGGAAATACAATTTGACCTTTAAACACTCAATTGAACCTGCACAAAAGGATAAAATCAGTCATGTGGTAAGCAGCCGAATGGGATCTGACAGCTGGTTAGAAAGAGGAACATCATTAGTTCCTTTTGGTACGTCAGAGATTTGCCCGCTGTCTGATAACCCTGCTGTCAGAAAGGCAATATCAGTGAACAGATGATACCACATTATAGCACCACATAGGAGGATTAATTAACATGATCTCATTGTCATCTCAACACGAAAAGTAGGGAACGAGAGGAGGGTTACAGTCGCTCCAGATCAGTAACTTGCTGATAGAGTACCCTTTAAATGCCTCTGAAATCCCTTTATCTCTACTGTCATTTCATAAATGGCATCCTTTGTCCAACATGCTATGGATGACAAGGACAGAAGCAGGCCCTGCTTTTTCTGTGAGTTTGGGGCCATCAGAGAGTCACTTGTGGCATTTAACAAGTCGCACAAACTGCATCTGGGGCTCATCTGCCGCACAGATGTTTCAAAGCATGAAGCAATCCAAGCTCATGACCAAAATCACAGTTGCAAATTTCCCATCAAAGTGAGGAGAGATTCATGCCACTTAGATTTGAATAACTCACTCAAATGCTCAAAATGTGTACTGTATCTTTCTGCAGTTTTAACAGAATGAGGGCATCGGGCCTTTCAACAGTTCCTTTCATAATGGTGCCCTGCTGTGGCAATATGCTGCTGTCTGTTGCTTGCATTGTTTGTGAGCTCCTCTATGTTCAACACGATGCCTACCAGCACAGGTTAGACGTCACATTCCTCAAAAGAAATGAACACAAACAGAGCAGCTGCACAATCAGGCACCAGTTACAATTCTAAAATAGATGGTTCTGCAAAATTAGAAAATAGAAAGTAAAGGAATAAGAAAAGAAAATACTTCAGAAAAATTAAATAGTTAATGAGTAGAAATTGACCCATTTTTATATAATACTGCCATTTTCAGGGGTTAGTTGTATAGGCCTACAGCTAATTGCTAAAGATAAAATGACCTGGATAACCGAGAACCTTTGCACACCCTTTTGATATCAGGATACAAGGGCTGTGATAGAATTCAAGGAAGATACTTTTTATTATGTACTGTAACAATTTGATTTAATGTGATTTTAAAAATTCTCCCCGTGGTGCGTGGGTTCTCACCGGGTACTCCGGCTTCCTCCCACAGTCCAAAAACATGCAGATTTGGGGACTAGGTTAATTGGACACTCTAAAATTGCCCATAGGTGTGAATGTGAGAGTGAATGGTTGTCTGTCTCTATGTGGCCCTGTGATGGACTGGCGACCTGTCCAGGGTGTGACCCTGCCTTTCGCCCTATGTTAGCTGGAGATAGGCACCAGCGCCCCCCGTGACCCTTAGTGGATAAAGCGGTAGAAAATGAGTGAGTGAGAGTGAGTGATTCTATAAATTTCAATATGATTTGGTATTGACATTGATTTTTTTTATTTTTTTTTATTACAAATTAAAGCTTACCTTAAAATAGAAATTTCATAAGACCAGAGAATTATGTTTGTTGCATTTACTTATTTAAAGTTAGACAAAAACCTTGAGGCCTAATGTATGAGCAAACATTTTTGATGTTGTAAATATAAAGTGAAATCTGTCTGACACACCAATGCCCTTAACCAATTTCATAATTTCTTTAATGCTTCAGGCAAATACTTTCAATGTGAGGAGTACGGTAACCCGGCCGCAGCATGAAGATTAAAAGCTTTGTTCGGGATCCACTCTCTTGAGACTCACTGTGCTCACGAGCAAAGAAACTCACACAAGCAGGGCGAGTCTCGAGAGTTTGATGAAAAAACACTGAGGAAAAAACAGCATAGCAGCTTCGTTAAACCACATAAGAAGAAGGGACACTGATTAGCTCAAACATATTATTTGTATCTTTTTATCACTGATTATAGAGTTGTGTGGGTTGATTTTTGCAGCCCAAACAGAATCACACAATCAAAGCCATGCAAGAAAACATGAACTGGACATTCTTGGTGATAAATTAGTGACAACACAAGCTTAACCAAAGAGCTGAGGGGACTTAGTGGACTGGTTGCAAAAAGAAACACCCCCTTTAAGGCCTCACACATTTTCTCAGGATTTTCTACATTTTTGCCTTCATTTGTAAGGTTAAAATCTTACCATATTTAAAGTATTCTTTTTTTCCTGGTATATTCTTGAATATATAGGAAACTGACAGCACTTGGAGCAAGATAACCCACCTATCCTTATCTCAGGCTTCAGTAAAGCCAGTCACTGTCTCCCTGTATGATCTATCACATCCAAGGCTGTGGCTAACAAGCAGAACAAGTCGGCCGTCCTTATTAACTTCAGGTTGGACACGGCTGAGCATATGGACTCTGTGATGCATTCAGCCAAAAGTACAGACTGGCGTTGAAAGTTCTTAGATCTTACTCTTCCAGTGAGCACACAGAAATATGTCAGTTGGTGATTCAAATAACCAGATCACTCCGGCTCTGCACAGAGACAAATTTTATCTTACCAAACAATTGACATTTGAATGGATCAAAAAAAAAAAAAAAGAGATTAGGTTTTCTAAAAATGTGTTAAATGCCTTTATTCCCTTCAGTGCATTTACAAATTGAAGAAATAGAAATACCAGAATAGGAGCTTTTTATTTGATTGTTGGAGTGCATTCAATGTCTTTAGTACATAATAACTGGAGCATTTGCTTTGATACAGTGTGCATTGCTTTTTACTGTACTGAAGTAGCTTCTTTTAAGGCTTAACAGCACCACACTGTGCAACTTGTTCTGATAAAAGTTCGTGGCAGCAAAGAAAATGTTGCTGTGGTGATGAAGTTTCTATTTCAGTCCCATTTCCTTTAGCTCCCTGCTGTGGGAAATTTTCTCCCTTATCACACTTATCACACACACAAGTACTTGGTGACACTGTAGGCTGTTGCCAATTCTGCAGCTCAGTGAATATTTGACCAAAACAAGGGAAAGGAGAGGAGATGCAGAGATGTACTTGACATAAGCTGTAAATACACAGGATCAGTTACTGTGGGAACTACCTGCGATCATGTGTCAATTTGTGATGATTGTTAGGAGGCTTTAGTCCAGTACACATCGCATGTGCCTGTATATTTCCAGTCCAAAATCCAACCCATTAGTAAGACCAAATGTCTCCTGAGATTCACTTTCCACACAACGGACACCAGAGTTGTACCTTTCCACCGCCTTTTACAAATAAAGATGCTCAAGAAAGTGCACAGAATTACATGATTGCCCTGTGTATCACAACACAAAGGGACTGGGGCGTTATTCATTAATCAAAGGAGTTTCCTCTGTAATACCAATTTCGTGTTAATAGAGCTTACATCAGGTGCTGCCAAGGTACAAGAAGCAAGGAGGACACCGCCACGGTGAAAACTTGTAATGTCAGCAGGACAAAAAACAAATTAATGAAGAGGTGACATTGCTAAATTCAATTTCACCAGGGAAGAATAATAGGTTACCTGGGTCCACTCAAAACCCTGCACTTAAAAACGTGGAAGAAACCAGAGGTGTTTTTAACCAAGGTGCCAGAGGGGTTGCATTTCTGTCTTATCTGTCATTATTACAAGCAACCAAAACATGGGAGCTGCTGAGGTGACCCATGTTGCTCCAGGTTCAATAAATTAATAATAGCATTAAACTAAGCAAATCATCAAAACAGAGACAACAGTGTACCTTCTGCTCCACTGCTTTCTTTTTAAAACTTGCCTTGTTTGTGATCATACTCTTCCTCACCTGCTAGTCCAGGAGCTTTGTGTGGATGATGGAGGTTCAAAGCTTATTGCAGAGTGAACAACAACCGGTTTGACCTACTTCTTGAGTACAAATATCAAAAGATGAGCTGAAAGCGTTGAGATATTTTCATGTTGGTGCAACATGGATGTGCACAGAAACATCGGTGCCACGGCATCATTGCTGTCCACGATACACAACTGGTTTCTCCATGTAAACCTATGTATCTGTTCACATGAAAGTACAGCCATGGCACACAGTACCATTCATCTCCTGTCAAGCCAATTAAAACAGGATAATACTGACGGCTACTCTCAGGAAGATAGAATGTAATAAATGTGTCTAATATTGACAGCAATGACACACATTGCATGTATTTCTATGGATGAAATATCCCTGCATAATATATTTAAATTAATAATCATAAACTAACAAAGAAGAGAACCATTATCCTCAACAACTCAGCCTACTTGGATGAATATTATATACACTGTTGCACTTTTCAGTTTGTTGATTCATTCAAGCAGGATAAAATAATAACATATAGAGGCAGCAAACAACAAAATAATGACCAGTGAATTTAAACAAATTGAATCCTTTTTTTTATAAAAGAGCATTCAAATCAAAGCATCCAAACAACTCAAGATTTTTTGTTGTTCAATAAAGTCACACTGTGCCAACAGTCCACCATTTTGTTCACCCTTTCTATATGTGCTTACAATGTTGTGTGTGTATGTGTATATATAATATATGTTTTTTTTTTTTTTCACAGCAAGAAGGTTGTTAGTTCGAATTCCAGTTCTGTGTGAGTGGGTTTCCTTCCGGGTCTCTGGTTTCCTCCCACAGTCCAAAAACATGCAGAGGTTATTTGGACTCTCTAAACTGACAGTAGGTGTGAGAGTGAATGTTTCTTTTTCTGTGTGATGGCTCTGCAATGGACTGGCGACCTATTCAGGGTGTACCCGACCTTTCACCCTATGTCAGCTGGGATTTTGCTCCAGCCAACCACACGACCCTCATGCGGAGCACAAAGTGGTAAAAACCGAGTGAGTGAGTTCTTCCAAACTATGAAAAACTTTGTTGAACTGCGAGAAAACAAACTGCTCTCATGGAGGAAATATTTGCAACTTCACAAGAAATGTGAGATCCTGCTTTTATACTCCATTTGGCCGGAAATCGCAGATGAGGTTGAACAGCATGATTGTGGGAGAGCGTGCCAACTACAGCTAATGTTAGACAGCAGTGCCGTTTCACACTCCTTCGCTCATTGCCAGCAACCCGCTGAGCAATCTACCGAGCCAAGCGCTGAGCGAAATTCACCTCAACAAATTATGCATTAATTTAGAGGACCGTTTATCTTAATGTGACTGCAACTGCAGCTTATCCCATTATTAGAACGGTAAACAAATGAGATTCCATACGGAGATGTGCTGTCATATCAGAGATCGTTTCTCAAACAGCGGCGACTGCGGGGCTTTGCCACCCACTTGTTAGGGCTTGTCATTGATTATAGCTAAGCATTCATTATGAGCATGTCATTATAATGCATGAAAAATCCTTCCAGCCAGATGTTTATCACGCTTTATGTCACCAGGTCCAGAACTGCTCAAACAGATGCAATACTTTGTAATTATGGAATTGTTTTTCTTATGTTGCTTTAAGTTTATTTTTTTAATAGGTTAAGATTGAATCTAATTGTTGTAAGGGGGTTGTTGAGGATACATTTGCACCTGAGGGGAGAATGATGTGAAGGTGAGTGAGAAAATGTGCAATAAATGATGGTTAACACAGAATAAAGACAACAATCTAATCCTGATGTACAGTACATATTGTCCTGAGGTCTGTTCAGAAAGTGAATTTAGTGAAATTCTTAGTTTCTTAATCCTGTGATGAGGAAGACTTTTGATTGAGTTTCTCTCCATCCCTTCTTCTAGAGCTAGGGTTGGTAAATTGTAAACTATTTGTAAAAATCCTCTTCAGCTCCCATGAGCCATTAATTAAAAAAATAATTAAAAAAAACCAACTGTCTGTAAGCCTAATAAGTATAATAAATGACTAGTTACTATCAATCATTTCCTGAAGAAGAGCTGCCATGATCCCTTGGTTTAACAGTCTGTCTCTGACTGAGCTGTTTACTGTACTTACTGTATGTTCACCTTCCCTGTGCTCTCAAAACAAGAGCAACAAGAGCCTAGTTTTCACACCAGTCTGTGAGGCATACAGCACTTAAGCAAACATAATAAATAGAAGTTAGCATTCTTTGATTATGTAATAATAATAATTGACAATAAAGAACTAAACTAAACTAAAAAATAGCAAAATAATCAATTATATTAATTATTATATTTAATTTTTACCAAATTTATAAGATTTTATCCATAGACTTACCCATCTCATACAATGGACAGTCCATGGCCAAGAGGACAGGAAATACGTGGGTTGCTGGTTCAACTCCCAGGACAGGTCAATGAGTGGGGTGTCTCTGAGCAAGGCACCGAGTTCCCCAGATAAGTGATGCCCAGTGCCTCTTTGAGGGGGTTCACTACTGGTGCGTAAAAAGGATGGGTTAAATATAGAGGTCATTTTCACTATGACTATTTGGTGTGTGTGCAAAAATATCTAATGCTAATGACACTTTATTGACTGTACATCTACTGTATATCATAGTGAATACCGAAGCATGGTGATATCTAAGAACTCATTTGGACAGACTGATTTCATTTCATTTCATTGTGAATCAAACGCCATAGTGACTACATGGCTACAGCTTTGGCTTTTCAAAGTTCCAAAGGTCTAGTGTGCAAGAGTTAGTGACATCTATTGGTGAGACTGTAGACTGCAACAAACAGAGGACTCCTCTGCTTCACCCCTTTTATTCCCCAAGCACATCAGTGAACAAGAGTGAGCAGTAAACAATTCTCTTCTCTGTCTTTATTTGCCATTTGGGCTTTGTGTCAATGATGCTTTTCACCCTCATTTTGTCTGTTTGGTTTCAAGTTGGCAGCTTCCATAAAGACCCTTACCTTAAGTCCAGATACTTAAACAAACATATTTATATGTTTATAGATTATTTTGTTTCTACCAAGCGACGCTCCCAAATATTACAGACTGTACCTTTTTACGTCAAAGCTGCTTTGCTGCTTAAATCTTTTCATTTTCATTGTTTTCATATCAACGTCAGGAAAAGACCACAAATGACAAGGAGTGTAGAAACAAACACAACTTATTCTGAACATATGTATTCAGTATGTCTGTGCTTTGGATTCCTGTCTGAAATTTCAGCACTACCAAACACCAATTATTTTGGCTTTTCCTTCCAGTGTTTGTCTTTTGGGCGTCCATGCTCACACTCTCACAGCCGTGCTGCCAACAGGGGCAAGAATCATGACATTTTTCTCAGGTTAATTATCTAAGATTTATGCACTGTCATGAAGACGCTGGCAGATTTGCATGCCTCGGGATCCAATTTTGCACCACACTTGCAGATCAGAACTGAAAAAAAAAACCCAAATGTGTCCTCATGTATGACCCGCGCCACAGGGGACATTAAACGTCACATTTGGGACAGTTGTAGCCTGAATGTAGCCATACTTGCATTTGTTTACACAGTTGGCACAGTGACAAATAAAGGACAGCGTAAACACACATCTATATTCATTCCTACATTCAGCACTCATCCATTCTGGTGCAGACAGATGCCTCTTGGATACAGCCAGTTTTTCTGCGATGGACAGTCCCGACTGGTAGTCAGACTGAAGCGGCCGTAAAACCCGAGGCATCACAACTCCAAAGCCTCTTATAAGCTTCTCACCAGCTGCCCTGTCTGTACAAGGTCTGCTTGTTTACTTAGACTTACTTATCGGAAAAAGTGAGGCAAATAAAGCAAAAACCGAGCTGAGTCAGCTCTACAGTTGTATCTGCCAGTATTAATCTTGTTGACATACAAACACTAACGTACAGTATATCAGAGCTAAATATACTGTAAAAATATTCTTACTGAATAAATAGTTGAATAAGAGGCTAAAATGGCTCTAAAAGTTATCTATCATCTATCTATCCTTCATCAACAATACATTTAGAAATGACCATGGGAGCGTTTGTGCATATACATTGGCGGTACAGGGGTGGGTGGAGACAAATTCATCTCGTCAAACTGCTGAATAGCCGGCTTTTTACTTTTGAAACTTTTCTCGGACGCTTTTTTCTTGCAGTGGGCTCGCTTTACTCCCACCATGTTCCTGTTAGTCCTATGTGTCTTGACATGAATTGGTCACTTCCTGTGTGCAGCATGGGAATATCACTGGAGAGTACTGAGAAAAACAGAGAAAGTCGTGCGAAGCTGAATTGTGTGAATTCATCTGACAATGGTTTGATTCTAACAGGCATTTTGTGCACGCTTAAAGCTTACACATTACAATTTTACTGTTCAACTTTTATAATTAGTTTTTTTCCAAGTTTTCTGGGATGAAACGAAAGAACTTTGCCTTGAATCTTTAAACGTGGGTTGATACTATTAGCATGCATTTGAATTGGCAGCTGGCACCATCATTTATTCCATTGTGCCAGGCTTTCCTTAATGCTTGAGTTTTTCCTTAAATAAAAAAAAAGAAAATGATTTCAGCTTCTGTGTCTCTCAGATTTGTTGAATCAACACCAGGAGAGAGCGGCTCTTATGTTGCTGTAATTGTGACTCCTTAGAGAGGGCAAAATGTTTACCCTGAATGAATTTAGCGTGGATGTTATTTGCTTTCTCTTATGCCGGTGTCTCACTGGTACAAGCCCTGTGGGATTATGATGAATATATTAGTAAATAAAAAATCTTTGCTTGTCTGTCTCTCAGTTTCACAATGAATACAAATCAACAAACTGTGAAATCTTGCTGCCTACTAAAATTACACAATCATGACTCTGGCCATCCGTTCGGTGAGCAGAACTTCATCTTTGCTTGTTGAGTTCAAGCCTTTTTAACAGAATCTGTGCATTGGTGATAGTCTTGTCATCACTTTCTGGGTCTTACACTCAAGCAGGTCGTTTAGTTTGGGCTGACACATCGTATCAGAGCTAAGACTGCGATTCTTTCAATTATACTTAGTGAGCTGTAATGCAGAAGGAGAATGGAAGGCCCCGAAAAAGAGAAATAGGTCTCACTCCAGCAGCTTTAGATTGGCTAACACATTTTCACTGTGATATTAAATAGGCCTTTCTCTTTCTTAACAGTAGTCTTGTCCTACTTGTACTTCTTGGGTTAGTGCACTCATACTACCATGCAAAAATCCAATTTCCCACTAAAAAGTGTTCTTTTTTTTCCTCTTTGTAGGTCTGAATTTGAGGCTGTGATACAGTATGTTAAGGGGTTTAAACTGGAAACCTCAAGTGATTGATACAAGCTCCACTTCAGCTTTTTTAAACAGTTCGGGGATGCAGATAAATGAGACGCAAAGCCCCGTTCTCTCTTCTGGGGTCACATTGTCTCATTAATTGCTTATGAGTTATCGTGGTACATATCTGAAACAGCTGGGGGCGATTACGATTTGGTAGGGAATTATACCCCAAAGAGCTCAGTGCTGCATCAGATGTGTGTGTATATGTGTGCAGCTGTGTTGGAGGGAGTTCCCTAAGCCCCCAAACAAAATAATATCCTGTCTTAGCACAAAACCAAGGCAGGTGACTCATTAACATTCCCTGGCCACTTCAGGATTAAAAGATTTGCAGGTTAGAAAAATGTGCAGTAATCAAATTATTCAAATGACCCTTACTAGGCTTTGACCTTCATGGTGCCATTTTAGAGACAATTACACCGAGCACGTTGTGCCTGAAACCATTTCATATCAGAGAAAGAGAAAAGCAAGGGAAAAGACCATTAGATGGACAAGGAGGAAAAAAAAAGATACCAGACATACAAAAAATCTAAAAGGGGAGTTAATTAAATCCTCTCCTCAAAGAGGTATTTTTTCCCCAGTTGTCGATAAGGCGAGTTCTCATGCTGCGAAACGGGAACATGATATCTTTTTGGATTATTGCCCTCGCAGCGCGCTCACTGCAACCATGCAAACTTGAAAACTTGCCCGATTATTGCCTGCTTCAAAATGTCATTGCTTTACCACTGGCTGACTTTTATTCCCACTTCTCAAAAAATGCACTTAATCCCATGTTTGAACAGGTTTTTGACCAATGGGAATGTGTACACTCAGGTGTATACTGAGTTAAGGAAGGGGTAACTGCTTCACTCATCCAACATACCATTAAGATGCATCAACTCGTCCTCCTCAACAGCTCCTCCAGCATCAGATATCTTTTCAAACACACTGCAAGTCCAAGCTCCAGAAATGTTTCCACAACAGAGAATTTTAGTTTTTTTTTCCATGTTTATCAGCTTCTTTAACTGGAAATACATAAATATGGAGAAACTAATAGTGGTCCCTGTCACAAGGACTTTAAAAAAGCTTTTTTTCCCATTAAGTTAGAGTAAAAGACTATTTTTTTTTTTTGTTTTAAAAAAATGTAGCATATTCATTAAGATCCATTATGTGTTTTCTTCTTCCTTTTACTGGTTTAGTTTCTGGCGGGTTTGAGATGTCACATTTTTAGCACGGGTTGAAAAAACATGGCACCAGCCACTGGCACTTGGAAATGTGACAATTACCCCCCTTTTTTTTTTTTTGGCGAGTTCCCTTAGCCTCAAAAAAACCCAGGTACACCTGTTAAATGTAACGTGTAAGAGGCTTTTGACTGCAGCATAACCTGTCCACCATTTCGACTCATGCATATATTTCTGTATCAAAGTTTGCTCACAGCCATGAGTGAGAGAATCTTTTTGCTGTTTATGACCAACAAATAGATGTGTTGCTCCTAATCAAGCTTGCAAAGCTGTTCTCATCAGGCAGGAAGGTGTCCTATGTGAGCGCACCACCTGCGTTTGATGTCGCACAAGTGTTTTTGTGTTTAATCCTGTGTCTTTTCATCTGTCAGTGTTTTAGTGTCAGTCACCAAAGAAGGTGTGTGTGTGTGTGTGTGCACAACTGTGTGTTTTCCCTGATGTGATTGCTTTGTGCAACCCCCTGGCACTGGGAAATTTAAGAAATGATCGGCAGGACATCTCATCATTTCTAAGCAGCGCTCCTGTTGGCCTCCAGGTAATTAGCGTCGGGCCTAGTGGGGGGACGCCAGCGTGGGCCTTCATTGCTAGACATGATAAATATTGACTTAGTCATACTCTTTCTTTTGCAGAGTTAATTAAAGTGAGGATTGTTTATTTTTCTGGGGCTGCCAACTTGAATTTGATGCCCTGTATTAATCAACACCCACCATCCTCTCTGTGCATTTATGAGAGCCACACATTTCCACTTCAGAGGGAAACAACCAGAGTGTGTGTTTATGTGTTTGTGTGGGATTGTTTGCATTCATTATGCGAGCCAGCATTTTTGACCTTTCAGGATGAGGATATTTTTTGCTAATTAAAGTCACTGTGGCACCTCCCAGATTACTGTGAGTGGAAGATGTTGATTGAGGGTTTAGATTATAATCTCATCAGGCAAACTAGAATGTGGAGGGATTTTAATGGGAAGACAACTGCACTGAGCCTTGACCTCAACCCCATTTGACACTTGAGGAGATGCTGATGGCAAGTCAGGTCTGAGCAACAGCAAACACAAGTGGACACATGAGCCTTTGGAAAGAAATGCATCCTGGTGTCATTTTGGGGCATCCGCCTAGTATGTCCATCATGGCACCTATCACTGTTTTGGTGATTTATTTACTATTTTATGCTCAATTTGGAAAAAAATAAATAAGTGCATGAACTGGAACAACATAAAAAAAGCACAAAATAGTCTATTCAGTTAAGACATGATTAACCCCTGTATGACTGGGATTCACTTATCACCTGTGGATGGAGCTTATTTCTTCATCCCACCACTGTACAAGTGTTACCCCAACCTGTGTGTGCTTATGAATCCAAGACATTTATTAGACATGTTTTATGATGAGGTCAAAAAATATCTTTTCTTGTCCAACTTAAACGTCCAACGTTTTATGAAAAGTGCTGTATAAAAAATAATATTATGTTGTTTTTATTACTATTTTGGCGGGGCACAACGAAACTGATAAAACAACAAAATATATCGGCAATAAATGAATAAATAAAATTTAAACATAAAAGACAGCCAAATGTTTTTAGATAAAAACAAAAGTAATAGCAACCAGTCATTGTAGGATGTAGACATTTCCCAAGACTAACAGTCAAATCAGAGAAACATTCAAAACACTAACAAAACACTAGTGTTTCCTAACAGTAGAGGAAAATGATACTGTTCTGAAAACAAACAAACAAAAAGATTATAAAGCTGTAGTGCAGATTAAACAAGTAAAACAGGTTGTGTTTCAAAACCACCTCAGGCATTTAGACTCTAAAATGAAAACAAATTTAATGGAGGAAAAAAATGTGTTTAGATTTAATAGAATCAATCTGTAATTTTTGACCAAATAAACAAAACATTTTTTTTTTACTCTTTTGTTTTACCAGTCAGGGATGACCACCAACAATTTTTCTTCAAGTGTTGATTACAGTGAGTCAATAAAGCAGAAATTAGACTTTTGTTAAATAATTGTTGACTTTGTAAATGGCCCGACTTTATATAGCAATTTTGATGATGACTCAAACACTCATACAGCAAATCAAATATATAGGCAACACTTTTAAACATATATTATACCCATTCACATGCTCTCCCAGTAGCAAAGTGGGGTTTAGTGTCTCGTTCGGGGACACATTGACACACATGTGAGAGGAACCAGGGATCAAACCCTTGACCATTCTGACTGGAAGATGACCCACTCTTACCACTGAACCACACAATAATTTTGACAGACTACAAACTGAGGGTTTTCTAAAAAAAAAAAAATCATCATTTTTTATTAATGTGAAAACAAGCTGTGTTTGTATGTTTTTTGTGTGAAAGGTTTGATGTCAGATTACTCAGCTGACATCTCGTAAGCAGAAAACATGCCTGTTAAATTCACCCACTTTGTTCCTGGCTCTTGATCAAACAGTGAGGTGAAATCCTGACACCACCTGACAAACTGGCATTCAAATAAAATGAATGTGGCGGTTACCTACGGTACAAAGCCAGTTGAGTCGATGTTGGAGCAAAGAGGAGGGCGAGATCAAAAAAGATGCTTCGTTTTCCCCGCAAGATCACCAAACGGCACCTCTTCACGCCTCTGTTTGTGTTTGCTGGGTAATTGAGTTGCACTGCTGTCTCGCTGTGACTCATCAGCGGCTCATTATTCCAGTGGTGGCTGCACAGCGAGAGGCAGAGACGTCGTCCATGTTCAAGTGCGGTCATTATAATGGCCGCAAACGTAGAGTCATACGCAGGAACCTGTCACGAAGGCAGCCATTCCCGAGTCATGAATGATGAACTCATGCGTGGCTAAAATATTCATCAAAACTATGACACCACATACTCTCCTCTGCATTCATTATTCAGTGGGTCAAGTGTTTTGTTTCGGTTTTTTCTTCCCACAAAGTGAGCCTGGAGGATTCAGAATCAAAGGTGAGTTACAGTTTCATTATTCAAGCTCTACATTCCAGAGCAATTCTTCTTCTTTCAGTTTCCCTCTTTACGGGTGGCCACAGTGGAGCATCTGCCTCCATCTTGCCCTATCCAGACCAAATCCTTATTTTAAAAGTAAACCATATGTGATCCTGTGATAGGTAACATGCTATGTTTCAGCAACCTTTTAGCATAGTAGTAATCTGAAAAGAGAACCTGGTAACATCCATCCTTTGTGATCTGATCACATGTAAATCCTGCTAAATACAACTGATCTGGCTTTTCCACAGCCTTTATTCAAATACACACTGATGTCGTCAGAGTTCACAAGAACAAGTTATGTTTTTGATAAGAATTAAAGCTCCACTCATGTGGCTGTAAGTCACTTACTCATTGGAGTGTGTCAATCCTAGCTGATATATAAGCATATCATTTGGGATTGATGTTAAAACCAGGTCCCTTGATGGGAGACTTTGACCAATCATAACACAGTTTTGGACAGAGAGAGGACACCTTTAACCAAACATTAACACTAAAATCCTATAAAATACATGTGTTTTCCATTCACTTTGTCAGATAGATGGTTGAATCCCATAAAATAATCCATTTGCCATTTAAAATATTAATGTAACATTATTATAATAGCAGCTCTTGATATTTCAGTGGGGTGTGGTGGGTTTATATACACACTGTTTGTGTTTGCAGTTACAAGTGAGCCCAGTCCACAGAATGATGTAGATGTCAGTATGTATGCATATTTTATTAGTTAAATTAATTTCTCAAGCTCTTCTATAAATATTACATTCAACTTTCTTCCACAAAAAGAAATAAACCGTTCAGCTACTTCAGAAATAAGCTAATTTCAAGTGAGAGAACTAAATATTTAGTGTATCAATGCACTGATAAAGACTGCAAATTTTGTTTGAATGCAAAAGGGGGAAAGCTAATTAGTAGCTGTAAGATGTATAAAATATAATTCAGGGAAGTCACAGAACCAGTTAACCTTTCAACTGTTGATCAAAAAGCAAGAACAGACACCAAACAGTTTGTGTGGACATTCTCATTAAAGCACCTTTGTCCACACATGAAGAAAAAGCTTTTTATGTCAACATGAGCCAGATAGACAAAATGACACGTTAAAGGTCCAGCACTATTACACAACTGGCCTTATGTATTCAAATGTGATAATGTTGCACTCTGTTGTCATTTAAGATATTAGATAGACAGACAGAGATCTTTATTGTCATTGTAAGCAGTATATGAGAAATGTAAATGCAAATGTACCATTTTGAAAACTTGCACTTCAACACCAGCCATACTTTAAGGAACTTAAAGGTTCCTTTGTATCTGCCTTTGATTATCTTTATAAGTTGTTACATTACTAGTCCTCTTCCATCCTCCAGAAGTTCCAGTTTACAGCAGAGTACTCCCCTCTGGTCTTCTGAAAATCCTCCTCACCACCAGCTTCCTCATCCCTTTCAGTCATGCGCCATATATTCCTCCCTCTGCAGAATGATTCATTTTTCATTTGATCTGGACACTGGAAACTGAGCTAAATCCCCGGAGAGGTTGCTGTCTGTCCATGTCAGAAAAACTCCACTTTCTCGGGCGGTACATGCTTCTAAAGAGGCTGCAGCCACTTGCCTAACATATTTTATTTATACTCTAGATCACAATTTGGATTAAGTGCTCAATGAGTGACGTCTACTATCTGCTTCCCCATCAGCAGCCATCAGATGTTCAATATGTGCAGTTACCGTGTTCAGCGTATGGAGGGCCGTTGGGGTGAGCGATCCCGTCCATAGATGTGGTGATGATAAAGGCGACAATTAAGATTCAGAGGAGACTGTGATGAGTGTGATGAACGCTACAGTCATCAATGTCTCACGCCTTCTCTGTGCCAGCATTAACAAGACACGCAAGTCAGATTACATTGTTTGTCAGGATACAGCAGGGCTGGTGAGGAACAAATCTAAAAAAGGAATCCTCCAGAGTTCCCAGTCTTGGCAGGGACAAAGTTTTTATATTTGCCTCTACAAATACAGCGAGCGCTGAATGATACGCAGCCGCCAGGCACTGAGATCAGTCACATCAAACATTCAATCATGCAGGAATGTATTTTTAATATTGGATGTCAAAGTTATGATAAAGAGTTTAGTTTGATTGCCATTTCCTTGGCACTGGCAGTGCCAGGCACTTCAGGTAATGGATATTAAAGTCTACCCAGGGGAAATATCCCCAAATCTAAAGCCTAACTCACAAGTCCTCTCCTTTCTTACCTCCTTCTCCTCGCTTGGGTACATTAATAATATCAACATTACTCATACAAAGCCACAAAAAGACATAGGAAAACTCATGTTATGTCAGACTCCACCATGAATTTAGTCTCACCCTCTGTGTGTGGAGTTCTTGCCTCTGGTTATATTCCTAGGACATGTGAAAGCCAGTCACATGCAGGAATTCTCCCATGATCAACAGCTGGACAGGCCCCTTTGATACTGACCATTTCACCACCACAGACAAAACTGGATGGCACACACTCCCCACCGAGAAATCATTAGGAGGAAGAGGTGCAGGCGAAACCATCTTTGTTAACCCGACGACTGCCAAGAGGCAAATACTGTTGCTCGACTTGACCCAGGAGCTAAATAAGATAATGAGCATGATGATTCCAGTGGCAGGGAGGAACTGGACCTTGGTCGGTCAGAGCATGCTTGCATTTGCCAGGCATGCACCAGCCCATTAGAGACAGAAATGAGGGAGCTACAATCCTTTCTATGGCTATATTCAGCATTTTACCATCTCATTAGAGAGTAAGACCTGAAGAACAAGACTCTCTTAGCACTCGCTGTTCTTCCTGCTGCCTGCAGTCTGCCCTTGTCTGCACTTAGAAGTGACCGAGAGGTGTTTGTAAGAGTGACAAAGAAGAAGTTGCGCTTTCCACTGACAGAAAAACATTAGCTTTGCTGAAATGCCACAATTTAAACCAACCACAAAATCAGAGCAAAGTTATCTTGGTAATTCACCAACTTTATGCAAACCTGACAAGCCAAAAATAACCTTGAATATTTTTGAATCAGAAGTAAAAGATTAAGCTCGGGTTTGCATTCGCAGAAACACATCGACAGATTAATGCGGCTTAATACAACTTTGATGTCTCCCTTAAAGGTCCAGTTAGTCACATTTGGGACGCTTTACTCACAGAAATTAATATACTACCCATAAATATCTTAAATGTATAAAATTCTTTAATATTATAATTGTTTTGTATCTGTGTAGCCTTAGGATAACTTTTATATGTACTGTATTTTAAGGCATGGTCTTACTTTACAGAGGTCATTGTTGGACAGTGGAAGAGTATTTGCATTCTTTCTGGTATGCAAAGGCCACCGTAGTTCCGTGACATGCTTGAAAAAAGAAATGAGAGAGCAGACATGTCGTCCATCTGTTGCATTCTGCAGTCAACTCATAATTATTACCCTGTGGAACTTTAAATTTGGCTTTATTTTAATGAGTAATGATGTTTTTGTCCTCAGTCAGAAGAGCAGTCAAACACTGCGGGAGGTTTTTCAAAAGCCTCACCTTCAGTCATTGCCATTATTTATGGGGGATGATGAAAGTGAGTGTAACAAGGTGAGGTTGGTCAGGCTAAAACAGGGAATTGGATAAATCTTTCTTAAATGTTTGGTTTGGATCCTGGTTAAACCAGGGCCTTCTGTGGATTTCAGTGGATGTGTATTAGGCCTGTGAGTGTGTGTGTTTTCTGGCTACTCCAGCTTTTTCCATCAGTCCAAAAACATGGACATGCTGGGAAGTTGTCCTTCAGACATGTTGTTACTAATCAGCAAAACCTAGGAGCTGCTGAAATGACTGAAATTACTGCACCCTCTGAATTAACAAAGTCAACTATGGACAAGGACAGGATGAAAGCCTATTTTCAAGAGGACACAGACCAGTTTGACTAACTTCTATGGCATGGGTTTCAAGAGGCTTATTGACATTGCTTACACATTTTGAAAATGATGTTAGATATTTTCATCCGAGTGCACTGTGCATCACTCTCATTTCTGTGTGCCTGATCATCCATTTAAACCCATCATTTTCCACTTTTTCCTTAAATAGCCTTTGGATGTAAATGTTAAATTGAATGGTAGTCTGTGTATTTGCCCTGTAATAGACAGTTGACCTGTCCAAAGTGTTCCCTTCCTCTTGCCCCAATATTAGCTGAGATTAGCTTCTGCTCTCCCTGTGACCCCTCAAAGATCACGGATGGATTATTACTAAGAGATGGCAGCTCCTTTTTATTGTAGTTCTGTGAACTTCATTTTAACATGTTTGAGGCAGCATAAGAGGCAGTATAAGGAAGGACTTATCCAGCAGAATTGGTGGCAGCTCACTCAAGGAAACAGTCCGTGGGATCAAACGAAACAGACAAGAACATGCGAAGGACAGGAGAGAGGGAATAGGAAAGAGCGGATGGTGTGACAAGTAATCAAAAGCTGTATGAGCAAGCCATAGGCCAACTTCAAGCAGGTCAACCGCTTGCTCTTTTGGCTTGTTTAAAAATCTGACTGAGAAATAAAGAGACAGAGGAAGGGTGGAAGTGACGAGATGGGGGTGCATGCAGGTGACAAGCTGCCACAGGGAAAAGGGAACGGGGCTGTGGCGACGCTCTGCAAGGTGAGAGGCCTCGTCCGACACGGCAGCAGTAATATAGGAGCTGACAGGCTGAGGGCGGAGGAAAAAGAAAAGACAGTAAGGATTCATGCTGAGGATGAGTCCAACAACTCAGACATGACACTTCCAAAAGCTAATTTAGCACTGCTGAAAGATGATGTGTCGAGCTTTCCGCACCTCACTGTGCGGCTTCATATGGAGACGCTGACATAATTACACATCCATGCAGGACAGCCTTTCTTTTCTTTCTTTTCTCTTTTTTTGTTTTTGGGGGGTCTAAAACTTAGATTAATATCCTTCAGTGACTTAGCTAGTCCACTGTTTCACGACAGGGACAATATTTCCTTAATGGATTGGAAATTAAGGGCATTTGTTAATCACCAAAAGTGTCACTCCTCCCCGTAGACAATCGGAATCCTCATTTCTCTTTCCCCCTTCCCCCTATTTTATCTCATGTCCTCTTCTTTTTTCTATCCATTCCAGTCACCTTGAATCAGTGTCCCTGTAGGAGGTGGGGTGTGGGTTGCAGGGAAATGAATCGGACCACGGGGGTCACAGCACCACTGCCACCTCTACTCATACACGTTAATGAGCCTGAGGTCAACAAAGAGAGGAGGCACATTGCACAAACCAGCAATGCTGTCGCCTCCCAGCAAACCTCATTAACTGGGATTTGGCACCAAACACCACAGCGGCCTTTGTTCATGCACTGAAGCAGAGGTGAGGAGGATTCAACCCACTTTAATTAGTGCAGCTATTAATGGCAACCTCAGCCACTTTAGTCGAATATTGTTGAGTACTGGGAAAATGTACTGAAGTAAATGTGCTATTATTTAAATTCAATTTCATAATTATGCAGCTGAAGACTATGGAGCTGAGGAGGATCATCAACAAATGCATTTGCCTTGCTTGTGAAAGAGGCAAAACAAATTGATTTGTAGAGAACACTTTCACACACACAGGCCATTCAATGTGCTTTACAGAAATAAAAAAAAATACATAGAAGTTTACAAATTGAAATAGGGTTTATTATATTTTTAAATCCCCTTTTTTCACAGGCACAAATGTAATTTTTGTCTCATTGGTGTTCCTGGAGTGCAATTGAGCAAAACATTTCATTCATCGCTGCTGCAGTTGACTCCAAGGCTGCGCAGACAAACCAATTCTGCCTACCTGAAGAAGTACCTACAGTATAGTATGTACTCAGTGAATATCTACATTTCTACATTGGTCAAACCACACAAGCTTGTGTTTATGATGTGGCGAATAGTGTCTAAGTGGTTACATTCGTGACATCACCCTTGTCAACGTGGATGTTTCATGTTTCTGTGCATACCTTACATACTGTAATGTATGTGCTTTCCTCTGACCCAGACAAAATAGCTGCTAGCCTTAAGTGACCCACATGTTAAATAGCCAAGTGTCCCTCGGAAGCAGCAAATAAAAGTGATGGTAATAACATTCTAAGGGCTTGAGCATCTTTCATGACCACAGATTTCCAAGAGGACAGAAGGATGTTTGTCAGCTGCCTCTCTCCTTCTTGACACTGCTAACAACTCTAGTCTGTTCTTCACCTAGCAGACTGGGTTTTTGGCTGCAGTAAAAATCTAATGTTTTGGCATTTTGATTAGCTCACAGCAAAGAAAGTGCATTCAAGTCTTGGAGCTAATGAATTTAAAATGTGTTTTTGCTCGGAGGGCATGATTTCTATGCCAGCTTCAGGTTTTTTTCCTGGACATGTCAAATTGTGGACAAGTTTTGGCAAACATGGGATGTCTCACTGAGAAGACTCTGATTCAGCTAAACAGCCATCAAAGCTGGATCATTTACCAACAGCTGCTTTATTGGGTTTTAAATGAGATGTAAATTATACTTTCTTTGGTTGAAGTTCATTAATGTACTACCACCCACTTCCTCTGTCAAACATTACAAATTATCCCAAATACTGCTGCAGTTAATGGAAGTGGAGCAAATAAAAAAAATGCTTCTGCAAAGTCAGACTGACTGAGACTTTGCTGCATTTGAAAACAGAGGAACATCTGACAGGATTATTTCACTGTCCTGTATTTCTTTTTCTTTTACCTCAAAAGTCATACTCTTTATTGACAGACAATATAAGGCTTCATATAAGAAGTGACACCTAGAACACAGGAGAGCAGGTTCCTTCATGCCTTCCTTCTACTCTCACTCCACATTTTTTCACAGATGGAGTTAAATTATGCAGCACAAACTGCCTGGATATAATGCTCACAGGGTGGGGGGGAGTTGATGGTTACATAGAGCTCTCTCTTTCACTCTCTCTCTCTTTCTCACTTGCATTTCTGTGATGGGAGAATGAGTCACACTTTGCATCTAGGCTAGAAACTCAGGAATGCATTTGACACAGTGATGAACTAAATTCACCACAGCATATTTAGCTACTGTAAGAAAAAATAGATAAAAACCCTTTAACACACATGAGCAAAAATGAGGGTTGGCATGAGTGTTATGAGCTGATCACACTGAGCCAACAACAACTTCCCAATCTTAAAAATAGAGACAGAAGAAGAAAGTGCACAAACTGTCAATTTGAAATTCTAACCATGCTGATTTGGATTTCTGTCACATGCTCCTGTTGCAGTTTTTGTTTCCCTCTGTTATCAGTACAGCCTTGCTGGTGGACAGGAGGAAGAGGTTTGCTCTGCAGCTTAGATAACCTCTAGACAAGCTCGAGAGGGTTTCACACTGCTGAAAAGTCGCAGAACAATTGCAGAAAGACTCGGCGATTATCTCCTTAATGTCATGTTTCCGTGAATGAGTCACAGCAGTGGCTTTCTCCCCCGATGGTGTCTGATAACAGAATTCAAAATCTCAGCCCTGGATTACATTTGCATTCTAAAAAGCCATAGACATTTCTGTTGGTTACCCTGCTCTTCAAAAATTTTCAGACAGAAAAAACAAATTATAACTCAATACAAACAGAGGGTTAAAAATTCTGAGTATTCAGGAGAAGGCGTACATACTGAGGAACTGACATTTTTGTTCACACTTCACTGATGGCTCACAGCTGTATAGAATCTACTATTCCCTTCATTGGACAACATTGCACTGTACATCACATAACCAGGATTTAAGTGCTTAACAAAAATTTGTATGAATCTCTATAGGCAGATTTTTTTAGCTAAAAAAAGTGACGTGTCTTCATCAGGTAGCATTAACACTACAATCAGGTTCTTTGTCTCATGCAAACCTAAAACCACATTCTTGGAGCATGAGCAGTTGTTACGTACATATTTGGGCTGCAATCACATGTCTGTGTATCTAAGGGCAAAACACTTGAACCCTAATGGTATCAGGCATGTCACTTTCCATTACTATAGTACCTCCTTAATGTGGGCGTGGTCATTATATCACAGCTGCACGAAACTGCCGTGATGTCGAAGCAGTTCTTTTCTTTGTGCTGAATCATTAGAATCAGTTGATTAAAAAGATTTACTCACTGAATGGTTCAATACTTCCTGCATGACCGAAGCACAGACTCGGTCTGTCACTGATCTGAAACACGGCTGAACAGGTTGTGATTGGGCTCACAAACTCCGTCTTTCAGCAGTGCTTTCGCTAAATACACCAGACTCCTCTGTTAAATATGAAATTATAGAAATGTACTTATTAAATGTTGGAGATTAACTCATGTTTTTAGGACTTTTAAATCTTTTTAACTGATCTACAGTTCGGCATTGTTCGCTTTGATTCTTGTGTCGGACGTCGCGCTCGTGACTCTTCCAGTGACGACGCTCTCTGACCAATCAGTGGTCAGCATTGATTGGTCTGTCCATGTCACACTTTAGTATCGGCTCAGCTCGCTTGGAACCTCGACAAAGCAGGTAGTAATAAAAGTACCAGGTACCAGGTACTGTCCCTTATTGAAAGGTTAGAGTAGAGTCGAGCCATGGCGAGCTGGGCCATGCTGGAACTGCAAAGTGGAAAAGCACCTTATTTTTAAAACTGGGTTTTAGTTACCTTTTAACCTGAATTGGTAGCCTACTGGCGTTGGTTCCTTGAAGAGAAGTGTTAGATGATCTCCTGTATATAGTGCTTTAGTAGTGCCCTTATGCTTTAAAGTACAGTTCTATGATTGGGTCATTCATACATTTGGCACATCCACACACTGTGCTGCACTTTGTCTGTCATGTATCATTCACACACTGCCGGCACAGCCAAAAGAGGATTCAGTATGAGCTTCGGTGTCTTGCCCTCCAGCACATGAACCACTGGGGATTGCACCCCCAACCTCCTTAGGTTAGCAGATGACCTGCTCCATCTACTGAGCCACAGCGGTTTCCTATGGTTTCCTAAATTATAATAGTAAATAATAATAGTAAAAAACTTCAGCAATATGAAAAGGGTGTCTAGAATATTCCCTGTGATCAAGGAGGGAGCAGTATTCATTCATTCATTCATGTAAATATATTACATCTGATGCTGTGCTGTAGTAGGACTGTGATATGGACTTCTTGGTCATACTGAGCAAATGACTAAATTAAACAAACAAACTCATTGGCAACCCCAGTTTAGGCTGACCATCGTATTAATACACACATACACAAAACACTAACTATCACACTAAAATCAGTACGTTCTGTACTAAATTCGCACTAAAATGATTTACTTTACCCATTAAAATAACAGGTCTACTCATTAATTCACACCAAATACAGTTAATTCATACTGAAATTAATAAATTAATCTCAAAATTACTGGGTAATCTCTCTCAATTCACACTAAAATTAGTGTGTATACCAACTAAATTCACTAAATTTCCACAGAAATGCTAATATATCCACTAACTTTACAATAACAATAGCAGGTATAACCATTATTTCACACTAAACACACTTACCACCCATTACATTCATCTTAAAATTACTGTGCAATCTCACTCAATTCACACAAAAATTTGTTTATTCACACTAAAATCAGCAGGTGAACCCTTTAAATCCACACTAAAATGTGCTAATACACCCACTAAATTTACCCTTAAAATTAGTAGTAAATTAGTGCTAAATTATCACTATATGCAATAATTCTAGTGGTACTACGTCACCCTCTAAAGAGGTCTTTCACATCTTCATCCTAACAATTCTTCATGTTAACCTGTCCTCCTCGCTGCAAGCTGTTTCATTGCTGCCGACGCTGCTGAAGTGTTGCCCCGCATGCATTTTCCTCGACTATTCTACCACCTCCACCACCAGGGCCTCATCTGCAGACGCTGTTCTCTTAGGAAACTCATGAGTGATTGGCATTGATCACACCCAGCACTCTCATTTCCTGTCCAGCGTCTTTATGAGGAGTGATGAGTTGGAGGGTGCTGGTGCCAAAAAAATCCACCTCTCCAGTCAAATAGCTGTTCTTGGTGTTATGCTCATGGAGGTGATGATGATGATGATGTGACCTTTTTTTGTTTTCATTCAATGACTCCTTTAGGCAAAAAGTACATGGTGAGGCTAATAACACGCTATCCCGAGTTTTTATTGATTAATGACTGCTGAAAAAACACACAAAAAAGGTACCATTAGTTTTGAATTGACCAACTATTATTCTCTATTGTCTGTTAATGTAGTTGTAGTGTCATTTATCACAGGAAATGGTGAGGTAATTACTGACAAATGATTAGTGATGGTTCATTTCTCTCGCTTTTTTGTTTGCAGGATGCGTGGTTACCCATTGAAGAACTCTGGGTGATTTATTTATTTATTTATTTTCACAATACAATATACAATAACTAGTGGTTCTCATGTAATTACAGCGAACCCTGTAAAAAAAAACAGTTTGCACTCCACACGTTCATTATTTTAGGTGAATAATGGTCTGTAAGTGCAACAGTAAATAACTGTGTGATCACTTTAAACTGTCTTTGGAGCTGCTGCTATAAACTCCTGTTTGTTATAGTGATTCCAGACAAAAATAGGACGGCCTTTGCGTATTAATATTTAATTAAGCCACTGAGAAATTGCAGCAATAGTAATTACAGATGGACAACTAAGCCACAGTATCGGTGTTTATATGAGCCAACAAATCTCTAAACCATTACATCAGATGTTAATACATCTACTTTTCCATTCTGACACATTTCTAACCATGATTGCTGATTATTGTGGATCAGACTTTAAACTGAAAAACACATTTACATCAATTTATGAGAATTATTAAAGGACGAATGCTTGTTTAACTTAAAGCTCAATTAAATCGTGGTCACTAGCTTGTCTTCAGTTATATTACAATATCAATGTTTGATTAAATTTGGATAAAATGTCACATCTCAGGGCTTCTATTGTGGATATCAAGGCTTGTGTTGATTTTAAAATCATGTATTAATTCGGATAAATTAAAAACAAGCCATGTCTAATTCCAGTGGTGTCCATTTGATATTGACTGATGATTGTATGCAGATCATGTTAACCCAAGTCATCCCACATTAACTTTGTTTTTAACTCTTTTGTCTGGGTCTGTCATTTGTCTTGTTGATTATATCAAATGTGCTTTCACACCAATAAGACTAAATATGAAAGTCATTAATTTTCTGACACTTTGACAGATAGACTGAGCTATTAAACCGATTGCATTGTCACAGATGTGACATAAATGCCACCAAGGCATGACGTTGATCTGATTTTCAGTTTTGCAGTCATTGTTGTGGTATCGTATAATTGTTGAAACTAAGTCCCACCCACAATAAAGCAAAACTCTGCATACATAAAAATTAGTTATCTTGATTTTGGAGTAGTGTGTGTAATGCATGTCTTTGTAAAGTTCTGAGGACATCTTGATGTGGCTGTAACTTAAAATTGCTTTTTTTGAGGCTTGAGGCTTGGTTTTAAGTTACAATTTGGTATCAACTGGGTCTTTAAATGAAATGGTTTACGTCTGTGTAAAATCTTTCATAATAAATATGTTTATTAGTGTGTTTAAGGCTCGAACTATGTTTAAACTTATGCTATTAGAGTTTAAGGTACAACCTGATGTACCTTAAAATCTTCAGTCTTGTCATGATACTGCGAAAATATTCTTACATAACAGTGAGCACTGTCAATGGCAAACAAAAAATTATAACCCAGAATTATAAACCAAAACAGTCTGTCATGACAGAACAACAATTAAAAATGGAAACACTCAAAAGTAGATGAGAAAACAGGAGAGGGTCAGTGTGTAAAAGACACAGATAATCCAAAAATACCTGTGGAACATGAGGAGCAGGGACAGAAAAGAGCAGATGAACTGACACGGACAACAGGGGAGCACAGAGAGTAAATACACGAGGGAGGGAGGGAAATGTAAAAAATACGTAGGTGAAACATGTATGGCAGACATGTATGGAAAATTGTGACCAGTCAGACAAGGAGGAAATTGCAAAGTAAAATTGGAAGGAAGGAAAATTTGAATAATGAAGAACTGAAAATCTGAAGTCCATGTTCACAATGGAAAGTTCAAAAATACTACAACAAAAGTCCAAAGTAGAATCATAAACAAACCATCTAAATTACAGTTTAACTGAAATGTTCTAATGCTTTACAATCCCTGGGCTGTCCAGAGCAACAGAGCGTCTCTGTCAGTAAATTGTGTATATTTCTCTATATTTTGCATTTAGAAATATAATCAGAATTCATTACTGTCATTAAAAAAAAAATGCAATTTCTTGAGGCAGCCTATCTGATTTCTCTTTGGAGAAAGTGACGACTTTATTAAACTTTTGTTCTCACAGTAAATTAAATATCAGCTGGAAGCTTGAGTGACTTTTCCTGGAGCAGACCAACTCAGTGTCCACTTGTCAAAGTTGTGGTTCACTCAACAACAGTGGGAGTTGCAGCAGCAGCAGCAACAACAGCAGAGTGGTCCAATACATAACAGCTCCATTAAACCTGCAGAGAATAAAATATATTTATTTTTTATACGAGGCCCAAACATAAATATCCAACTGCCAGTATTTTTTTGGTGATGTTGGGGTGGAGGTGAGAGCCCTGCTGTTCTCTAGACTCTGAATCCCACTGAACACATTGTAATGCAGCCAAAACTACATGTACACATTTTACACTTTACAGCACTGACCAACATCTTTCAATGTAGCTTGGCACATTTTTGTGGGTTGCACACAGAAGAGCACGGACTCTTAACTCAAAAGTTCATGGTAAATATGCAGAAATGATGCAACATACAATTCAGCTTCATCATATTGTATTTGGTGAAAGGTGCTGTGGACTGGATGTGGCATTTCCACCTGTTTGTCACGTTATTTAACGGGTACATTCAATGTGCATGTTAAAATTTAATATAATTCAGTGGCAAAAGCACACTTTGCATCTAATAATTAACATCACTTTACAAAACAAGGTCATATGGCTGCGTGTGAACTCAAAACACCCCCAATTTGTGTGTTCTGCTGCTGCAGAAATAAGTTAGAACTGGCACCATAGAAGCAGATGTACTGTACGAACAAAGATCCAGCTTTGTCTCCACAAACATGAACTTTAAATTATGATTTACCCTTCAAGATACAATCGTGGTTCCTTTTAAACTAGGTTATAATCATAACTGTGTGTTCACACCAAATATGATTCAAAATCAGTGACATTTTATACTCATGTCTGGCGGGGTGACGCACACGACTATCTGATAAAATAAAATCTTGTGACATTGATACAAAAACCAAACAGCATGAAGATTTTACCGACATCATGGCATCCTAGGACGATATCATTTCAGAAATGGAGGATAAAATTATAGCTACGACTCTGCTGCGTCTACTACTTCTTGAAAATCAAATGAACTTTTCTAACACACTGTTTCCATGGCATTATCAAAACTAATAAAAGAGCAACACACTTGCTTCTGCCTTACTATGTACGGTGCCTTGAGACAATGTATGTTGTGAGTTGCTGCTATACAAATTTTAATACAATTAATTCAATCTAAAGGAACGCCCTGGAAAAAAACCCCACATTTTTCCATTTAATCTTCACTTCAACCACCATGTTGTGAATTTGCCTCTAATAAATGTAGCCAAGGAGGTGATGTTCATTGGCAATTTAATCTGTTTTTGGAATGAGTATATGATCAACCAAGAATTTTCCCATTGGTAAGAATCAAACGATGACATCATAAATAATGACTTTTGTCAAAATTGATGAGATTTGAATGAAATTTGGTATGTGTGTACAGGATTAAACATTCTATCATCAGGATTGATTTCCAGATCTGGAGTCTGCGCACTCTGACAGCTCTTGCTTTTTTTTTGTTTTTTTTTATTATGGGGTGAGGTGATTTTGATCCAAATCCTCTTCAGTCCATAAAATCAATGTTGGTCAAGTGACCATGCGAGCAAACCATGCAGGCGACTTCATACAGTCCCATATTTAAAGTCTCCTCAGCTCAGTGTCCTCATGGTGCCACATTCAGATTTGAGTAAAAGCAACATCAGCCTATTTTCTGTCTTTTCATCCTGCCTTTTAATTCGTCTGCCTTTCCTCCACCAATACATTATACTGTATATAATGATCATACGGTCATTGTGCTTGTGAAGAAGCCATGCGTCTGCTTGTTCAGCTGTAACTCAGACAAGACCATGTCCTAAATGTGTTCCAGTATGAAAGAAAAAGAAAAAAAAAAGGATAATGTACCAACAATAGGGATTTAATATAAAATATTATGCTTTGTGAACATAATATTTTCAATCTGACAAAGCCTCTCTCTGTGGTGATTTTGTCTTTACAGGTTTCTCTGAAGCATGCAAAAGACTGAGGATAAATAAATGATATAAAACACAAGAAAAAAGGATCCAAGACTTGACTATGAGTCCAATTATGGTTAGCCTGTAAAACCCTTGCCATTGATTTCTTTGTCCTGATGAGGGTGTGCTGAGCTAGAATCAGTTCCCTTGAAACACTCTGGAATGGAAAGCCTTGTTTCAGCCTCTGTGCACCAAATTAGATTGTGTCCTTGTGTCAAGGGGAGTTGTTTGTTTCTGTCGGGTTTCTCTTTGTCGAAAAGGTCAAAGGAGCAGGCCGAGGACTGTCCCGAACAGCTTTTCCTCACACATTATTTATGGGTATTTCATAAAAGATGGGCACAGCAATGGCCTGGGATATACAAGTAGTTGATGTAGGGATACAAAGCAGTTCCTCTTCATTTCCAAAGAGTTAAAGCAAGAGTTTGCTCAAGCAGGACTGTAAAACAAAAAAAACAAAAAATAATAAAAAAGGAAAATTTAAGCTAAAGATAAAGTTTGTGTATTTTTTAAGTACAAAACTAAAAGAAAAACCACAAAACTGGCAAAAACAGAGAGACAGTTTGGCACCAGTAATGCTGAGGCCATGTTTTCTTTTTCGCCTCCCCACTGCAGCCGCAAGGATGGTGGAATAAATCAGTGTCAGACCCAGAGCTAATGTGAGGCACGTGACGGTCAGTGACAGCATGAGTGATGACTGCATTATTGAGCTATAAACTCCTGTGCCAATTTGACAATAGTAATGGTACGCTTCCTGGACTGATTTTTGTCAGGCGTGAAAGGAGCCGATACGACAAAATGTGGTGGCTGCAATTCCTTGCTTGTCTTTTATTTCTTTTGTTTTCGTATAGCGCATGTTAAATATAAAACATTTCAAGACGAAAAGAGACTTTGCAGGGATTTTCTTTTTAAATTTATATGTAATATATATACCAATATTCATTTCTTCTTGATCATATGAATATGTCCTTTTTGTGTAATAAAATTAGTATTTGTGTTCTGTTTTGTGCTGTTCAGCTTTAATGATATGATTAATAATAGTATAATAATGGAACTTTTCAAGAGTGTAAAAAAAACACTCACACTCACTAAAGATTTGTTAAGTTCTAGTAGTATTTCCATTTATTAATAATTGGAAGCAGCAGAAATAATTCACTATGAAACTCACTACTTTCACTACTGTATAATTAACTAATTTGCAAGACATACAGCTGCCTGGATTTTTAATTAATATAATGAGGAACAACTCAACTCTAAATGGGACAAGAATGTCTTAGAGCAGACCTGAAATTAATGATTTAGACCATAAACTGCTCTGGGAAATGTTTTCCCACAGATTTACACACAGATTTTTGCAGCCACCTGAGAGTGACTGACTGAATACAGGTTTTACAGTACAAGCTTGTGCGTTGGCTTCAGTCTCCTACCAGGAAACTACAGCTATTTTATACACAAGCTATAGGTTAAAACACTACATTTACACCTTTTATATTACACTTTCTCAACAGTTTTTGTTCAAACTTAAATAAATCTAAATAAATTACTATAATACAAGGACATGCATCGTTTAACTGTGACATCAGCTTAATAATTTCAGTTTGGATAGCCATGATGAGCTTGTAAATATTGAGCTCACATGGCTCTATAGCTCCATGCTCAGCTCACTCCATCATGGAGCTGACAAGAAACATGAAATACTACGTGTCATAGTCAAGGCCGTGCCACATCTTCAAAAACATATTATTATTTTACTGTTGTGGTTTGTATTGAGGAATCATTTTTAATGTTCTTGGAGCTATTAAACCGAAGCGAGTCACGTGTGTGAGAAGGCAGGATGTTGAATAGCTTAAAACCAGTGTATTAATGTATGGAGGGGAGAGAAACATCTGTGTTTAATGATGATCAACACAATAATTGGATTTCTAAGCAACTTTACCCTAATTTTCTGCATGAGTTCTTCATTATATAATAATCCTGACTGATTATCTGTGGTATAAATCAATGAAATGTTCCACTGCAACTATCTGCAGTATCTCTACATACTGTGTGTCAATGGTAAATAAGGTGACTTAAAACCATGATTTTCTCCGTCTGCCTGGCCTGCAATGACAAATGAAAATGCACAGTTGTGGCCTTTCATCCTGGAGAAGATGACAAGCCTCGGCTTCTTAGCCTTTGAACTGCCACCACAGTGTGTCCTGCGGGATATTTGTGGCTTGATAGTGGAAAGAAGGGATCATGCAGAGTGTCGAGAGATTAAGAGGAAAAAAAAACATATCAGGTTGCATGTTAGGGGGGCGATAAATGACATAAATCCTGTGTGCCAGTCAACATGCGATAACAGGTTAGGGTTGGAAATAAAAAAAAAGTAAAGAAGAAAAATAAAAAGGCAGCCACGCGAGAGACCCAGAGAATAAAGATAATTATTTTTGATAAGGTGGAAATGGGAAAAGGGTAAGTTGATAAGCACAGGCAGGATGACTGAACACTGTTGACACTGCATAGTCTCATATAGTGACTGCCTGTAGCGGGGATTCAAGTCATTATATCCAACTGAAAGTATATGCAGTATTTTTGTGTGTGAATGTGTCCTTTTTTTAATTATTCTTGCATCCTTTTTTTAAGAGTTTTTACTTGAGTGTCCATAGGAGTAACTTTTGACCCAAACAAGATTCAATTTGTGGCATTGAAAACATCCAGTAGTACAAATGTCCTGACACTATTTCTTTTCTTTCTTTTCATTTTTAAACAACCAGCATGACGATATGACAGATATTTGGAGTGTACAGCTATTTTTGTCTGTTTTGGCCAGTGTTGCCAACTAACTTAACTAGCTAAGTTAGTTGGCAACACTTTTCCAGTGACTTTTTCTGGGCTAATGGGAGACTTTTGGAGACGCTGATATAAAAGCACATGTCGTTTTCCTGCAGCGGGTTCTGCTGTGGCTCGCTACCCCGTCCTAAAGCACTCACAGACCACCCATGGACCAGTCCTCTCCTCGCATGAAGCCACCACTGGCTGATCCATAAACATCTTCTTTAGGGCCAGACCATCGTCTTCTTGCATTGTCATTGACAGTTTTTTTCTATTGTCTCCTTTAGGTCCATTTAGCTTGTGAATGTAGATTGTATACAAAATAAAATGTTGTTAATTTTATGGTTAAAATTTTTCATAATTTACGGTGACTATGTTGAAGGCTCCTAAGTGCCGATAAAAGTCCTTTTATAAGGTTAAAAATCAAACCACACTTTAATTAAAATTAAACACAAAAAAACTAATCAAAATAAAATAAAGAAAACCTAACAAACTGTGTCTCTTTTTGGTCACTTTTGTTGGAAAGAAGAAAGTTTGTTTGTAGTTCTAAACATACTTGTTTGTGTTTAGTTTTTTTTTTACTCACTTTTGTGATCACTGAGCTACACTATTAGGTCAGTCAACTAGCCCCATTGTCTTAGCCACACGCTGTGCAGTGCTGCAAGATTGGCTCTTAGCAAATGGCTACTTTGGTAATGTTTCGAATTGCAACTTAAACACAAATTAGATGGATTAACTTTACAGCTAACATTGGCCCAACGACCCATTTTTATTTAGTACTAAGAGAAAATAAGGCTCTATTTCAGTTGTCCTATCCTAATTCCAATGGTCAGGCTTTCATCACATCCCTTTAAGCAATTTTTGTCACTAGAGGGAAAAATATTTCCTCAAATTTGCTTGTACTTGAGCACTTTGTTTCCGTAGATTTGGTGTACACCATTAAATCCTCTTTTCATGTACATGTGATTAAAAGCCCATTACTCTGGACTTCAACACCATCCATCTTTGCAAATTCAGATAGTTAAACAATAACCCTGACTTATATAGACTAAGTGAGACAGCGAGAATATATGCAACTATAAATTTGATGGGAGCCCAATTTTAGCAACTAGACATATTTTACATTAAGCTCACCTTTACTCTCTGCATAAAATCATTTATTTCTGCCTCTCCTTTTTTTCGTCCTCCTCTCTGCTTGTCAAGCACTCTCTGCACTGTAGGTATAAAGTGAAAATTATTTAAAAACCGTAGTTCTGGTCCAACAAATACCTTTTACGAATCCTTAAGACAATTCAAGAGCACAACATACTGTGGAGAGAAAACGATTAAAAAAACAAATGTTTACAATGTGAATAAATAAAGTTGTAATTAACAATGCAATCCATCTACACGCCAAAAAAGAAAACACAAATTTATCACAAAGTTATCACCTTGAGAAGGCTAGCTTTATTAACAACGAGTCGGTTGACAAAAGTCTCTATTTCAAATGGGGAAAAAGTAGTTATCTGTTAGGTTTAATTAAATAACAAATATATTTAGGGAATTCACAATATTATAATATTTATATTTATTGATTTACAATATATTCACTGCAAAAACATACTATAAAACATATACACAGATAGAAGCCAATTACTGGCTAAATGTGAAGTAAATGGCAAAAAGACATTTTGTTAAAAACCCAAATTAACATAAATTAACAGTATGTATTTACATCAAGCATAATTATTGTTCTGAGCCTTAAAGTAAATTTATCAATCCTTGTCCGGATTTAAAAATGTTCATGGAGAAAACAGAAGTTTAACGTATACAGTGTGTCTGGAAGAAACAACAGGGATGTTTATTTGGTTAGCCTTGTCTGTGATTTGTGTTCTTCTCTGGCCTGCTGCTCCGTATATTTAAATAATGTTGTCCTGCAAGACATGCGTGACGCAGTATTAAGAAGAATCAACCAAATAAAAAATCAAGACAAGAATTACGCAATCAAATAAAACTTCAACATAGCTTGATGACTATCACAATTGTTTTTTTTTCTCTCAGTATAAAGCACTTTCTTGACATTTTCGTTGACTTTACTGACTCCCTTATGTCAACAGGCTGCACCGAGGCGACTGGAGCCCCAGAGGGATGCGTTAAAGTCAACCACTCGCCTTCATCCATCACAACAAAGCTGTAATCAAAGAGCAGAATTATGAAAAATGGAGCCTGTCATAACTGCAAGCCTCGGTGTACGGAATGCTGCCGAGTGTCAGAGTAGGAAACTACTTCTACTTCATCAAAGATTTTAGGACTCAATACCAGATTAAATTACTGTTTGAAATGCAAATCTTTTAGCAGGAGCATCTCCAATACATTCTCGTCATAAAGGAAGTCGATGTGAGTGACAGAAAGAGATCTGGAAAGGAAGTGAGCGTAGTAAACGACTTTACCTTAAGCCTGGCTTTGTTGAGACTACAACTATAAATCACTAATGCCTCTTTTTCTCCTTCACTGCACCTTTTGTCAGTCTGCTGAGCTAGGCTTATTTGTGTCTTGAAGCTCAGCCCTCCCAATGAAATTAGCATAAAATGATCTTATAAATGTAATGACTTTTCAGACCAACACTTCAGATACAGGGTTGGGCAATTGTGCATAAAAACATTTCCTTTGATAAATAGATTGCGACGAAATTCTGCCTTGTCGAATAAGACGACAGACTCGGATCTATTAGTGTGTGGTGGGGGAAAAACACTTTTACAGGAAAGGTATTCTACTCCAAGTGATTATTTTAAAAGTGCAATCACATCCACGGCTTTTTCTGATCTCAGCCCTAGAAGAATTCAATTAATCTTACACTTCACTGGTACCAACAAACTGAATTTGGCCGTTAACTGGTTCAACATATACTGTAATTCACCAAACTACGTTCAAATGTTAAAATGTTCAGCTCAATTAGGACATTATTGTTTGTGTTCTTCTAATTTAAGTATTTCATAATTTCTGAAACCTTTTGCGTTTTTTGCACATTTCTTTCTCAACAAAATCAATTGAAAACATTGAGAACACATTTTCAGGTTTTCAAAAGTTGCTCATATTTGAAAGTGTGAAATTTTGGGCAACTTCACACTTTCTGAAATATTTTACATTTTCAAAGACAATTTCTCATTCAACTAAAGAGAAAGGCTTTTTAGATACAACAATTGAGTACTAATTATGACTTCCATGCACCTTAATGTAGAAATGCCTTCTAGACTTCAAAACATTCACAAAAAGTTGGACTTTGATCCCTCAATTCAGCTTCGTCATGACCTTCACAGATTATTGCAGAAGCCTTAATATACTCAGATTTCGTACAATAAATCCCTCATTTTGCACTTCTTTCTAAACTTTCATACACTGACTTAAAAAATGAACTCATCATTTTAAACTCCTTGTTCATACCAGTGCAGTTACACTTCAGAAATTGCTTTCTCTTGTTTGATTTGCTTTAAGTTCTACCTTTATCACCATTTAAACTGACAAACCTGGATAAATGATTTGTTGATTTTCAAACTATTAATGTTCTGTATTACCTTTAGCCAAAATCTGCATCTGTTATCTGTCCTGAACAATAGCACCAAGTACAACTATGGCATGAAATTGCCAACAATAAAAAATATAGTAAATAAAATATGATAAACAGACCGAACAAACCCCTGCCTTTTAACCTAAAATCAACGAAAACATTTAACAAATGAAAAAAGTACACATGGCTGCACTGTACTACTCCTAATTTTTCAAAATCTTAATTCCACTTCATTTTTTGTGTGTGAATGTTTTACAGTTTTCTTCTTCCACTTGACACTGTCGCATTAGTGCATGTTAACACCTAAAATACACTCTCCCAGTGTGAATAAAAGCACCTAACACGTAAGCCTCCTTGAATACTGCAAGCAAGTCTAATTATACTAAAGGTAAAAGAAGAAGTATGAGGAAGGAGGTGTCAATCAAACTGTCATCCCCGCCTGAGAAGATAATTACAGCATGAGCTAATACACCTGAGTGGGTTGAGCATTTCATCATTGACACCTGGGAGTAGCTCAGGTCAGGTGCAGCCTCCCGCTGGTGAAACTGTCAGAAATCGCCGCATTTTTCCCTCCAAACATACTAGCTCTCACACCACTTAAACCTCGGAAGTGACAGTGAGCACGTGGTTCTTTGGCGAGGTCTGCTCTCATGTGGATATTGTCGCCGGCGTGTCTCGACCGGGGCGACGCGCTCTCGACATGAAAAGCCACGAGCTGATCCAGTCTCGGGTCCAATTATCACAGAGCTCACAATGAAAGGCACATATAGGGCGGTCAAGAGAGGACACTATGTCTCGGCTGAAATGAAGTCTCTTTCGGAGGAGCTGCAGGTGTCTTTACCCCCCCCCCCCCCCCTCCCCCCCCCCCCCCCCCTCTGTTGTAACCAGCAACTTCAAAAAGCCAGGAGGTGATGGTGTTGGACAAAGATTAACTTGGATCGTAACACTTTCCCAAAATGTCTGCCGTAGGGAAGTCTACTTTGGACCTTTTTTCCCCTCCTGAGACTATAAAATGTGACCCTTTGGTGTCCGGATTGCAGGGTGAGTCTCGACAGGAAGACACAGTTTAATGAACAGCCATCAGGGGGTGATAATGCAGGTTGTAAAAAGAAGACTATTTGAATGGAAGTCGATGAGAATGGTCCCAATAATGGTCTCATTCTTTCCTTTTAGCTCTTCTTCAACATGATGTAAAGTTTGTAAAATATTAAATTAGTATGTCCAGTTGGATGAACGTCTGGTTTCACAAATTGAAATGGTGCCAGTCAAAGTAGGAGTTTGTTTTGCATCAGGAGATAACACATACTATTTATAGAGGGTCTATGAGTATAATAATAAAGAAAAAATAACTTTAACATTATCACTGAAATGTTTATCCATGTATTTGCATATTAAATAGGTGATTACATGTTTAGAAAGTATTTAAAAATTCCAAAGGTTGTCTAAAATTCCCCTTTTGTCCTACATTGTTTCCTGGAGTCCCATTAATCTGGTTTAATGTTAAATTCAAGACAAAGATTACATATATGTGTGTGTGTTTACAGCATATTATTTTTATGTAGGTCAAAGTGTCAGCAGAGTAGATCTTCAAAGGGTTCTCTATCCCTCTTTTTCATAGCTATTTGTCACAGTAAAACATGCTTTTCTGAAATCAGTACAGAGATTAGAGTGGCTTTTACAAAGTCACCTTCAAAGGAAGCCCAGAGGAAAGAGGAGTATTACTATAAAATCAGAAACATACTTATAAATGAATGTTAGTTTACAAGTTGTACAGCAGTCAGTAAATTAGACAGGAATTCATTTGAAAGGCTTACAAATTATTTGTGTCCTCTGGCACTTTGGAGGAAAAGAACTCCAGAATTCCAGCTGAGGTTGTGTATGAGCGTTACATTTTGAGTATACGCAGTATCAGAAGCAAAGATGCACTTTTCTCACTGAAAAAAAGTTCCGAGCTGAGTGAAAATATCCTCGCAGCACTCCAGTCAAAGTCTCTAAACTCTTATCTTATCTCCTTTAGCCACGGTTTCACTGGTCAGTAATATCCCACTGGAAAATAATGTCCCACAATCCCTTGCTGTAGCAACATTTAAAGTATTTATGTCAGTGGCCGGATTCAAAGTGACAGAAATTCTTATGTAATTGTCTCAGCTCTACAGCGATGCATTTCTACTCCTTCAAATTTGTCATAGTCCAAGCAACTATTGTACCACTATTATATTAAAAACAACACAGATTAATGGTGAGACATGTTCTGCTGTATTTCTTGGGCCCATTACTGTTACACTTTCTTCACATTTTCTTCTATCTTATAAATTCCCCTTTAATTCTTTCCTTGACTATTTCCACTGAGATCAAGGAAAACAGTCCAGATTCTATTAAATCTATAAGCGGCTGACATCCAGTCACTGCACCAAAATTTTAGCTATGCATACTCTAAAATGAATGTATCACTTGTCTTTTTTTTTCCATTTCCTATTGAGGCCTGAAATGAAGTCGTGTCAAATACTTCTTAAACAAAGAGATTAGGATTTGCTGCAAAGTTCTAAAGATGCTTTCTCTTATTTTATTTTACGTGCTCTTCCCCCGAGGGCGTGAAACGATTGACTGAAAGCCAAGCGGAACGAAATGTGTTCACTTTAAGAAAATAATAAAACACACAACTCAAGGGCACAATGAAAAGACAACATAAAAGAAAAGGTGACAAAAGCAAAGTGTAGACTTTTATTGTCATATGATGATGATGATGATTATTATTATTATTATTCAGCACCAGGATTCTCAAGTCTGAAAGGGAGAAAATGGTAAATTAAAGGATATCTATAGCCACGCTTGCTGTGAGCAAACAGGAGAAATCCCAATGACTGACAGACTTTAAATTGATACGGGCATCATCAATTTAATCTTTCCCGTTCCTTATCACACACTGCAGGATATCTGCCAAATCACTGTGGGGGATTTGACTGATCCTTGAGGAGTTTTCAGCACCGTTCATACATCTTAAGTTCATGAAGGTGATGATAATTTTAGAGAGGAAAGATAAGCAGAAGATGAGATTGGACTCCAGCCATGAACCAAACTACGCGGCCACACGCTGACCTTTTGTGGTACTGTCGTTGTTTTTATTAAGGAACTTGTCGTTTGACATTTAAGTAACTGGGAAAGCTGGAGTTTTGGAGAAAAGGTTTTGAAGAACGGGTGTTTTGGGACCTTTTTGTTTTCACGTATACCAACCAACTTCGAGAAAACCATGATGTCAGAGCCCCACCTCTCTTGCTCTTGCATACAGCTTCTTCTTCATTTCGGGTGTATTTCTGTCACAGTGTTACAGCATCACATACAGGCCGTTTAGAGTCAATTTGGCAGGTTTCATATGTTTGGAGATATTTCTTCTTGTTGTTTTTTTCATGTGGATAAGACGTCATTCTTTTATGCTAAAAAGGTTTAATGCGGGGGACTACTGAAAGTCTAGTTAGATCAGTCGGGAGCTGGTCAAGTGAAAAACTGTCCAACCTTTTAAGAAAAAGCAACAGTTGGCTATATAGCACAATATTCCATCATTATATCAAAATAATGATATTTTTGATTCTATTATACAGAATATGAAAATAAAAGTGTCGTATATGGAATGAGAGAGAGTATACAGAGTAAATGTATTTATGATGAACTTAATTTATAAATAAAAAATATATGAAAAATCATTCTACTTGATATTAAGTGGCAGGCAGCATGTAATTCATTGGGGGCTGCAAGTTTGACCTCTAGTTTAAAGAGTCTTCTTTTTCCATTCCCTTTGGATCCTGATCCCTACTGTGATGTTGTTTCTAGAAGGCGTTTGTTATTCTGTCTTGGATTTTGGTATTTGTTGTCCTACTTATTATTTAAATTTTACTTTATTCATCCCTACCAAAAATTTAATGGATCCTTCAACAAAGTTTCAATAATATTTTGAGGTGTATTTTCCATATCAACAAAACATAAAGAAAGGTGAAAACATAACTTCCTTGGTGGAGGTAATAAAAAATAAGTGGCACAGTCTCAGGTCGGCCTTTCCCTGCAACACATCTAGAATATTTAATTTATATATCTATCTATAAAGGGAAATGGCTTTTATGTTTTGTAACTTAATTTCACTTTGAAATAATCTAATCAAAAACCTCTTACTTAGGTCACAAACTTTCCTTTAATGACTTTTCTTTCATTTTAAATCAGTGCCTTTCAGCTCCCGATGGAATCAGCGCAACATCTTTAGACCTGCTGATGCATCTTATTTTTCACTAATACTTTATGTCATCCTGTGTTTAATCCGTTGTCCCGCCGCATTTACATACTGTCACACTGAATCTCTGTCAACCTGCCCTGTCTGCTCACAGTGTCGATTAAAGGATTAACATCAATTGGGTGCTCCCCAGTGCATGAGAGGCACCTGGGCTTGGACTTGATCAAAGGTGGGGGGGGGGGGTTCTGCTTCATCAGCTGTGCTAAAAGAGGAGCTATAGGGTGCAAACACCAGGTCCCAGCCTCCTCCTCCTGGTCTAAGAGCACCAGCTGGTCACAAACCCAAGTAACAAGTGTGATTTTCACCTGGACAATTAACACAGGCATTTCGTCAGCTCAGCCTAACACCCTGTGGCTTTCTTCTCATTAGAAGGCTCCAACACTGCGGATTGGAAGTGGTGTGGAAAGACCAAAATAGAAGGTGTAAGGTGGTTCAGGAGAGATTATAAAATGGCTAGCTCAAATCTGGTGACCTTATTGGTTGTTAAGTGTGATATGATTTACATGCGTGGCAAAACTTTCTTTCCACTGCCCCGTGTTGTTCTATGAAGGAGTGGAGTTAATCAATCCAATGTGAAAATAGTGACGCTTTTAAACCCTTTCACAGTGAACTTAAGTAGTAAAGCATATCAACTTTTTGTGAAACATCCTCTAGTCTGAATTTGTTGTGGCCCCAGGTCATTTGAGTTTGAGGCTCCTATTCCTGTCTGATGCACTTCTAGAGTGTATATTTTCAGCTTGAACTAGGTTTTAAGGCTCAAATTTGAACTTTCCCAAACTGGTTTCTGATTTTAAAGTAAAAAGTACAACCCTTTAGAGGCTGAAATAAGTTAGAACTTTTATGTTATTATGAGAGGTTGTTCAGAGAGTCAAAGGTTGAGATGATTTGGTCACGTGCTGAGGAAGGATAGTGATTATACTGGACACAAGATGTTGGAGATGGAGCTGCTGGACAGAAGGAAAAGAGGAAGACCACAGAGAAGAGTTCATGGATGTTGTGGGGGAGGACATGAGGACAGCTGGTGTAACAGAAGTGGACACAGAGGGAGGACAAGATGGAGGCAGATGATCCACTGTGGCGACGCCTAGAGGGAGAAGCCGAAAGAAGAAAGTTTATTATGAAACTGCTGTTAGACAAGATTGGCTGTCAGAGTCGAGGGAATTATTCAGTAACACTGAGTATTCTCTCATTTACACTTTACTGGACCACTTTAAATCTACATACGTTACATATGGACAATATTTTCCACAAGTGGACATGTCCACAACAGAGGGAACAGGAGTCCTTGTGTGTGGATGAGCACCTCTGCTCATTATACATGAGTGAGAGAGAAGCAAAAATCCAGTCCTCAGCTCTTGGGCTCTGGAAACTATCACAGCTAGAAGACACCAGGGATGAGTGTGAAAATTCATTCTGTCCTTTTTCCAGTGTGGGCATAATTCCTTTTGTGCACCCGCATACATTAAGCCTCCACATCCATCTCCACTGGCACTACATGTGTGGCACAGGGGAACACCAGGTGTGGCCCCACTCCCCCCATCTGCTGTAGAGATGGGTCCAAGCGTTTAGACCAGCAGCAACAGACTAAGAGGGAGCAAGTGTGTGTGGCTCTATGGCTGAAGGTTGTGTGTGGGGCTTTGATATGTTTGCACACATGTGGTTGTATTTTTCTTTTCTTGATTATGAGTTTGGACACAGTTGCCAGGGGCCTCGCAGCTCTCGTTCCATCTGTAGCGTGTCGCTGCAATGCACTTTGATTGCAGACATTTTTATGAGGAGCACACAGGCGGCCTCCAGGCGCCACACACTCTGTGTATGTTTGGTCTAGTGTATGTCACAACACTGCAAAGGTTGCCTAAACCCTTTTTAGCATCACTTCGCAACATATTAAGCCAAACAACTTGATGTAACCAACATGATAATCACATCTGACAAATGAGACTCCCATTATGGTGAGAAGGCTAAGTGTTACAGCACCAATTCTGAGGAATAACTATCATGCGAGAGCTGTCAGCGCAGCACCTTTCAACTCACGACTGAAACAAAAAACCAAACACAATCACACAAAATGCTCTTTTTTTCGTCCACCGGCCGTGCGAGATGAGCCCAGTGTAACCAAATCATGAATAATTCAAGTGAAATAATATAAACTCTCTTCTCCCATTTTTATGGACGTTTTCTGTATTTACTTGGCACGTAACAGTTCTTCCTTTGTTGTGCAAACGCAGCCATATTCTGTCTGATTGCATTTAATTCAACAGGCCATGTAAGATTTAAATTTCTTCAAAGAGACTCTGGGAAACATTTCAAAGGCTTTGAGCTTTGACAACTGACAGGGAAGAATAACAGAAGGAATATAATATGACTATGTATGAGATGCGTAAGCAAGTGAGAAGACAAAAAATACAGCTATAGCTTTGGGAGAGCTGGTGTCATTGTGACACAAGCTGTCATTAGGAAATAAAAATATTTAATTTCCCATTTAGGGCAAAGCAAGGTGTGGAAATGATTTCTAATAATATTTAGAATGTGTGTCAGACTCCCTGTGTTTGTCTTTACATTCAGTTCAAATTAGGAAGTCTATCTAAAACTCTAAAATGTTTGAAAGTTCCTGAAAGAGCTGAGCATTTTCACATCATTGTTGAAATTGACTGAAGATTTTGCAATAATAATAACTAGAACAAGTGCATTTCTCGAGAAAATGCAGTCAGGACTGTTGAGTCATTTCCCACTCCTGTTTTCCTGGTCTTTATTATCCTCTTTCGGTCACTAACTCCAATAATTGGAACACTGAGTCAGCAATTCCCAACTATTATTTTCCTGTTTTCTATTTATCACATCTTCCACCCCTTTGTAGGTCACTAACTCTTTCTGCAGTACCCATCACAATCAGAAGAGAGTTGCATTCATATTCAATGGACAAAAACGGCACTGGAAATATTTCTGAGTAACAGAAGGAAAACTGAATGCTTTGGTGTGTGAACTGTTAAATTTGGCTGAAAAGTGAAGGAGGTGATAGATTCAGCATTCCCAAATAATAATATTATTTATATAAAAACAGAGAAACAAAAAAGAGAAAACACATGAGCATATCAGCTGTCACAGTAGACAGTACAGTATCACTCAGGCATGGGTGTTGACTGACAGCCTCATTTTGTGTGCATTATGTGTGTACCTAGTATTCATTATATTGTGGGGACCTAAATCTGTTTACACAGTCACATCATGGGGACTTGTCTTCCTTATGAGGACAAAAATCAAGTCTTTATAACGTAAATTACTACATTTTAAGGTGAAGACTTGTTTTAAAGTTAAGCTGAAGTTTGGGTTAGGTTAAGGTTAGGGTCTAGTAATTATGGTTAAGGTTGGAGTAAGTCTCCAAGAAATGAATGTAAGTCAATGCAATGTCCTCTGAAGTCATGGAAACCAGTGTGTGTGTGTGTGTGTGTGTGTGCTCTGATTAAACAGATTGTGCATTTTGCATGTCCTGCCTGACTCTGAAGATGCTGCAGCCAAGTGAACTCCAAGATACATCAAAAAGTCAAACATGCACATGCATTCATGTGATACATTATGAAGGACCTGGCAGATGGGACTTTTTTACTTTTTTTTATTTTTTTTTTTTAAATGAGAGCACACTTTAACTCTATTTCATGAAAAAGAGGCCGGGTCTTGATGTGGTCCAAGCTTCTTAGCATTCAGAGCGCTCTGTCCGGCTTGGCTTCAGAAGATGGAGCTGTGTAGATGAATATCAATCCTGACTAATCTGTTCCCTTCTAAAATCTCCAAGCTCCCATTATCAGTCTGTGGGAGATTAGACCAAAACAAACACAACAGTCGCCCAAAATATTCTGTGTATGAACTGTAAAAAAATGGCATGCCACCATGCATATACTTGTGCGTATACAAACAGAGAATGTGATAAATGCCTTCATATCTGTGTGAGTCCAGCACATACTGTAGAACAGTTATAATGATGGACATTAATAGATTGAACATTCTGTTGTTTATTTTGACATTTTTTGGAAAACATGAAAAAGTATCGGCAGCTCCTTGATGAGCGGTTCAAGAGGTAAAGACCTCTCATCCATTTTGATTAACAGTCTATTACTTATCATATGAGAGGATGAAGAAGTCTAAGAGTTCAGAGGTCAAGAAAGCATGATCTGCAGCAAAATAAAGCAAAATGTTCATGTTTTGGAGATATAATCATTTTGCATCTGGAACTGCTAAACTGCTTCATTGTGTATCAATAGCAAATGTATGTATATTTAAATTAAGTTGGTATGTGGATAGTAAATGCATTTTATTAGCTTTCATGAGGCATTAACAGCTCATCAATATGTGTATTAGTGACACCTAATGGTGAGACTGCAGATTGTGTCCCTGGGCTCAACAAAAGATGCTGTTATTTTCATTTGAAATGTTAGCATCAACTGCAAAAAGCAAAACACACACTCTGACTGGTTTGTCCATTCAGGCTGCTGTAGAGTCATTGAGGCACAAGATGGTGGCTTCTGCAAACCAAAACACATCTTTAAAGAAGAAAGCCTGATTCTCAGGTTAAGAAAACCAGACATTTCTAACCAGATTATACCTTTATTCAAATATACTTATGCGTGGTACAAATAAACCTACTGAATGTTACACATTAGACATTTAAAAGCTGACAAAAGTGTTAAATATTTACTTTAAGCACTGTTTGCCTTGCAGTCACACAGGATGAGCCCAGATCCCACCAACAGCCATGTAAACACAGCAGCTGGCAAATTTTGAAGGTGTTCTGCTTCATGAAGCTCTCAGTCGATACGTACACTGGTACATGGATACACTGTGTCGCAGACTGTGTTGCAGGCTGTGGACAGGAGGTTGTCTGGTTTAAATATAAACGGTGCTGGAGTGGATACAGTTTTAATGGACTACTGAACCTCCACATAATTAGCAGCAATGTTTCCTTTTCATCAATAGCCCCAGCAACCCAGTGGAAAACACTAACAAAAGCAAAGCAAACAATCAGTGCTACTTCTGCAGCTATCATTGTGTTTAATGTTTTGTTCCCCTGCTAATTTTCCAAAGTACATTGTATCATTGTAGTTTTTCTGCCTTTTTCCTCTACGGCGCTCCCCCTTGTGTCTCCTCCTTTATCCTCGCTAACGTAAAAGACTCACCGCTGATGCTCCCCTCCCTCCTTCTCCTCTCCTGTCCATGTGCATTCGTTTTCAATGGAGCTGGTGAACACAAGCCATGGGGCCATGTCCATGCCGATGCGAGAACCACCAACCACCCAGCAAAAACAAACCAGCAACAGACGTTCATAAAGATCGTTCATGAAGATTACACATAAATACATAGAGAACAGAACTTTGTCCCAGAGTTACTTAAATATGCAACTGCAAAAACACCGGGTTGGCACCCATTTTGCATGCTTTAGCATTTTTAAGTTCTCGCCATTTGGAAAAAAGTCGGTCCGATGTTTACTCATGTGTGGCCCTTCACTTGGTTGTTTCCTCTTCCTCGCTTTTTCTTCTTTTTCTTCTGCTTCTTTTTCTCCAGTTCCATGATAAATGTGTGTATGTATATGTATGTATATGTATACTAATGCTCTCCGGTACCTGGATGGAGGCACGTGCAGACAGTCCCCAGTCTCCATGCATTTAACCATCACAATGAATGTGAAGCTACATTAAAATCAATTATTTGTTTTAAAATACCTCATCTTATATAAGAAATATTGCAGTCTTTTTGATCAATTATGTCTTACAGGAGGAATACTTTTGCATGGACATGTATGTTTTCACTCGGCAGATGATCTTTAGCTAATTGGGTCTGACCTCCCAGTGTAAATGAAATTAGCCCAAACAATTAATTAGCATGTAATTCTATGTTTACACAGCAGTACCACAGTGGCCCCTTAAGCTTCAAACATCCGTGTTATATACAACCATGACCAATTAAAGCAGTCACTGCAGTGTTCATTGTACCTCTAGCATGGTAAGCAGATCTTTGAGGTTAATTGGACTGACCCTTTTCCCCCCTCATGTTGTCATATCCTTCCTCAACTGATACCGTGTGTGGGAGTGGTCACCATGGTGATGGAGCAACGGGATCTGTCTTTAGCCCTCCCGCTGTATTACTGACACTAACATGATAGCAGTGTTTTGATTGCTGCCAAAGGAAACTGACAGCTCATTAATCTTCACATTGCCATGGTTTATGTAGTTGGGAAATAATCTGCATGGAAGAGTGTGTTAACCTTGATGTGAACACACTTGTTGTGCATGTGTTGTGTACAGAGCTTTTATTTAAATTGAGTGAAGTGTGCATGCGTATGTTTACTGAGACAGTATGGCAATAAATGAGGCAGAAACAGATCCAAATAATGACACGGAATCTACTTTACTCTCCTTAATTGCCACCTCCAACAATTTAAATGTTCTTTTCACTGTTTCTGACAACCATTTAATTTAGCTATTAGTGTGAATCAGTGTGAATCAATGTAAATCAGTGTAAACACTCAGTGAATAACAGTGAATTTGTGGTTCACCACAAATGATGAAACAGCAAACAATTAATCACTGACTAACTATGCAATATAATACAATAAAGAAATGTTTTTAAACTGTTAACATTATGGGTACCCACTTTTTAAAGATGAAAATCAATTTGCAACCATTTGCAACCCAAGGATTTGGCTTCCCCCCCACACGCCAAAAAAAAGTAAAAATGAGTAGAGACAGATAACATCCTCAAGTGCCTGTGATCTGGGAGTGCAAAGACCCAGTTGATGCAACTGCTAGCTTTAATTTTATTTATTGTTTTCATAAAGAAGTATGAATAAACTTCAGCTCCAGCCTTTATCACTGGCATCAGTGTTTGTGGTCAGCCTTTATAATCGAAGCTCTTTCATTGCCTCTGGTATGAGCAATAACAAAAGATCTTTGCTGTAAACTTTTATGAGTGTGAGTCACTAACATGGACACTGTTTTTCTTTTTTTATTTGTGTCTTTTAATCTAGCAATTATGTTGTCATCGCCTCCTGCCCACACTGTATTTCTTATTCCTTTCATACATTAGGCCTGTTTTGTTGGATGGTGAACGAAACAGAATAGCAAAGCTGTTTTATGAATGCACTTTTCATACACAAAGGTAGATTCAAGGTGCCTTACAAGAACAATATATAACACATAGATGGAACAGAGACATGGATAGTCAAAAATAAGATCATCCACTCTTACAAAGAGCAAATAGTAAATTAAAAGCTGAAGGAGAATAAAAAAAGGGCAGGTTAAAGGAGTGAAAACAATGAAATCATAAAATAAAGAGACCGAAGGGGGCATTTAGGGTCTCAGGCTCATATTCAAATAGTGATATCAATAAAATTGGCTACACAGAGTGAGGCATATATTGCACACAAACTGTCAAATGCACCTTTTAATATAAGCCGTTGGACCATCATGCAGCTGTGAAATAGGGAGGGAATATTAAAAAGGTAATATTATTTGAAATTCAAGATACTTTGAGCGAAGTAAGAAGCCATTTGTACTCACTCTGCCTGGTTTTATGCAGCGGATCAAAAGAGAGAGAAACTTTCGTAATCATCTATAATTTTGTGTGAAGACAAATCAATTATAGTATGATATTATAGCATGAAATATATTCCTACGCACAACAATGGATAACAGAATGTGGAGTGCAGTGTAAGTGGCTGGGCACACGCAGTTGAGTGGTGGTTTAATACTAAGTGGTTACGCGGCACTGTAGAACAAACATCATTAAACGTATTATTCATTGCAGTAGCTTTTCCCCTGATGGCACATTAACAACAGCCTAGTGAGAGATGCATCACTCTTCAGTGGCCCTAAAGCAGGGAGTGAAAAGAGCCCTCCCATTGACTTGCCCTCCTCCCCAAGACCATCAATGATAATCATTATTTTTCCCTTTTTTGTTCATCATGATCCACAATCCTTCATTAACAAGGCCTCTAACTTCCTCCTCCAGTGTCTCGGAGATTTAGCCTCTTCTGCTCTGTTACCTCCAGACTCGCAGCAGGAGGCAAACACGATGAGTGACAATCAAACGCTCACGTTTTGATATCAGCCCCATCTCGGTTATCATTATCTCTTCTTCAAAACATTTCCAAAGCCATTTTCACTCTTGCTGTGGATCCCAGTCAATCATGAGACACAAACATGCCGGCGGGGGGAAACATGATTATGCAACCACAATAACGCAGCATGCTGGTTATTTTTCTGCTCTTCTAATGACGATAGATTATTTAGATGATGTTTTCCACTGTGGTTGTCGCACATATTGTGTTAAACTGCTTTATGAAATTGACGTGTTTGTTTTGTGTCACCACCAGCTTACCATACTGTATGTTAAGCAGATTTCAGAATAAAAAGGATGATGTTTGTGTTCTTTTGCTTTGCCGTTTTCATACATTTTCAAATCCCTTTCTCCTTTATGCAATGTCTCCAGAGGCAATATCTTTCTGCCACCACAAGTGGGCAGTATGTTAGATACTCTATATGGAAACAGGTTGGTTAGAGATGTAAGGAGAGATTTTTGCCTCTTCAGTTTCATCTATTTTAAGCTCAGCATTGAATCTGATACAGTGCAACTTCTATCCATTTTTCTTGGATTAGTTGATTCATTTTAAAGTATGTTGCTATCACATATGAAAAGTCACATGACTTTGCTTCTCATCTTCTCTGATGCCAAGGTGTTTGGCAGTCAAGTTTAAGAGAAGTGACGCAAAATGTGAAGGGAACCAGTCTCCACTTACTGCTTTATTTGCCTTCTACTTGACCATGAAACCCAATCTGGACGCTGATGAAGTGCCTGTCAATGCCAGAGGCCTGACAAAGACGAGTCTTTGCTTCTTTATAAATCAAACCCCAACAGCACCACCACCACCACCCCACCTTTGCCCACTGCTGCTGCTGAGGAGTGAACCTGGGGTTTTTACCCCTGAATGAACCTGAAAAAAGCAATTTGTCAATGACTGATCTGCATTCAAGCCACATCAACTGTGAGAAGGTAAAGACTGACAACTCCATCAGCTTATTCTCCACAAATTGGCAGAGTCTGCTTTGGATGTATATGGGGATCGATATGGGAGGATGCTGGAGCTCTCCTCGTTTTCAAGCAACATATGTGGAAGCGAGCAGCGGTTTAACTCGACGGGCTTCCAGCACATTGTTGTTTCGCTGTGAGTCTCTGTGATGTGGGATTATTCATCATGACAAAGGTCTGTAATTGACCCACAGTGCCTGCTGTTAAAGCTCAGTGTGACACTTTACCACCCAGTTTCTCACCATACTCAACTATGTAATGCTGTGTAATGATGAATATGTTTTAATGCATAAATGCATGGAATGTCACTTAGAACTTTCACTAAAATGTAATCCAGCCAGTATCAGTTTAAACTATTTACGTTGTCTTTTTAGTAGTTGTTTTAGTGGTTAGGCCTGAGGGATTCAACATGGCCTAAAATGAAATATTTTCAGCATCATGAGGGGACAATTTGTCAATAAATGCTCTTGGTAGCTTCTGCAGACACCAACCGTTGAACATATTTGCATCTTTTGCTGACAGTTTACTGCCAATAGTCTGGCTGGCTTATATAAACGTAGGTCAGTACAGACAATTGTTGAAATAAACTGAAAAATATAGGCAAAGATAGCGACCAAAAACCACCAGCCAAAAGAATGAAAAACTGAATTATATCCTCTGAAAATGGGCTCTGTCAAGCAAAACTATCAGACCCGACTGAGGGAACACGTGTATACAGCAGTAGAGCAGGGGCAGGTGGGACGACCATCATTTATTCTGTCAAACCACTGAACTGCTGAAGTTCAGTTGTGAAACTTTTTATCTTTGTGTTTTTAATCAAACTTCAAGTCTTGCTTTACTAGCACAATGTTGCTCTCGACATAAAACAAATCACTTCCTGTGTACAGCGCAGATTGAAACACTGCTATACTGAGAATCACAGAGGGAGTCAGAGTGGAGCTGATAGACTTAATCAGTATAATGTGAACTCATTTTGTTTATATATTTAAAAGTTTTTACATTTTATAAGTTATAAAAGAAATACAGACTCACGCTTTCCTCACAATGAGTAATGACTGCTGTGTTCAGGTGAAGATGATTTTACAGCACATACTCAGTGGTTCTGTGTGTAATGTCGCCTGCATGCAGTGGAACATTTCAGCCTCTCCTCACGGTGCCTTTTCTGTGCCCGAAGGGGAAACAAAACCCACACAAAATGTCAGCACTGCCACGTCGTATGTTGGCAAGCTGTTACCGGCACTTCATTCCGTCTGCGGATAACATCTCATTCAGCATTAGAACCCCAGGTCAGACCAGAAAACAGAGCAAGACTTCAAACAAAACAAAACACACACACACACATAACTGTGGGGAAAAAAATCCATTACAGAAAGGTGTATAAATCAGTTCTGTGGTAGAAAAAAACAAAAATCCCATTACGTAACGGCACACTGTGCAGTAGTGATATGTGCTGAAATGGATAGTGACTGTCATAAACAGAAACCTCCAGAGGAAACATGACATCCATCACAGCCTTGGTACACAGTATGAGATTTAAAAACGCTGAGCGTCTCTGTATTTCCGTTGCAGGAAAGAGACTAAATAAAATATTCCCCAAAAGAGAAACTTGTAAATACTGATGCTGGTGTTTCAGCAAGGAGGATTGTTGGTGTCATTAGGGGTGTGGGAAAAGAGAATCATGCTTGTTTATGAAGAGGGAAGACAGGACTTCAAGGATCTGGGACACAAAAACAGTGAAAATCAGTGCTGAGGCCGGGCCCGGCTCATGGGGTGTGAGAGTAAACAGTTGTGACTGCAGAGGACGGCCATGAAAACACAATCACAGACACAGAGTTGGTAAATGGGCCAGTCAAAGACTGGAGCCGTCTTAATGAGGAGGAATACCGTGTTTGAACAAAATGCTGCTTCTCCACTTGACAAACACAGCTAACATCATAGTGAGTGTATCTGATGATTTCAACTGATATGCAGATGAGTAATGTATGTGACTCCAAGCTGCGCATACAATAATCTGTATGTGTTTAATACACTTGAAGTGCACCCTTAATATAAATAAACACTGGATCACTGCAAAAACCCTCCTACCACCTGAAAGGCAAATGAAAACTATGTAGTAGTCCTTAACATAACCAAGCACAAACAATAAATGCCCTTCTTAAACAATATGAACTTGAACTCATGAAAGAACAAAATTTGAAATTAAAATAAGTCATTTCTCACATTATTTTAAAACAAAAAATAAATTTAAAATACCAACTTAAAATAAATATGTGTCTTACACCTTTAAGTTTAACAGCTTTAAAGTCTCAAAAAGTCTAAAAAGTAGCTCATTAATGAGATCAAATTAAAAAGAAAGTTGCAGGCTGGGCTGCATATTTTATGTGCATGCTATGCATATTTTAATTGGGTGAGAAATCATACATCAGAACATGACAAACACATGACTGTACAGTGCAGCTCATGCAGCAGGGAGGAAAAAGCTGTGATACAGCTCCTTCATACATTTCGGATGTTTCAATAAAGTTTCATTACGGAGACTCGCGTTGCAGCTCAATTAGGAAGTAAGAGCTAAAGGAGCTTCATAAAACTGATTATTACATTAAATGACGGGACAGTGACACAGGATTGAACCAACATAGCACATTTGGATCAATGGATTTTTAGCTTTTACTTAACATTACAAATTTGTATCAGTTCATTTTTATATCTATCTAGATATTTCTGACCTATAGAAGAGTCGATATACGCGCCACTGACATACAAATAGTCTCATAACATTCAATCGCCTGCAGCATTTTTTATTAATGATGCCTGAGAGCCAAAGAACTTTTGCTCAGTTCAAATGACTTTTGAAGCATGACTGTTGTCCTTGAATACTAATGGAGGTTCCTCTCCTCAAAGTGCAAACCATGGAGGGTGAAATCAGTACGGTGCTCACTACTCGAAGGATCTCCTCCGGGCACAATATGTCTTAGCACTGTCAGCCGGTGACCTTTGTGTATCCCTCCCTGATTTTCGAGTTTGTAGAGCTGTGCTGTGTGTCACACTCTGCTGAAAAAAGGGCAGTAGTCTCCATGCTAAGGAGACGCTTGTGACAGCGCGGGCTCACTTGGGGATCGGTGGTGTTTTTTTTTTATGGCATAAGACTGGGAGGCAGGATTTAGAGTGAACATGTCCTTGTATGTTCATGAAACACTGTCACGCACGGGTTTCTTAGCATTCTGCACCCAACTAACCCTCTCGTTTGATAGAGAACAGGGGCAAAGCTTTTGCAGAGATGCATGTTAACCTCTGCCATTCATGCTACCGAGTGTCACACAGCATAACAGCGTCGCTGTGACTGGTTTATTAAGCTGCATTAATCTCCGTGTCTGGCACATTCAGAGTGGAGGTCAAATATCGTGAACCTGACCTTGGTCACCCGACTTCATCAATCATAATCTGGTGAGAGAGAAATTATGTCACATGGAGCTAAACCACCGATCTACATATCAATCACTGCATGTACAAGGCTGATGTGACCCCTGATAGCTGATGTCATTGATCACACTCAAGAGCAAAGGAACACAAGGTGGAATTCAGTTGAATATGGGATAAACATCTGGTGCAGACAAAGGTTTCACATCAATAGTAAACTACATCGTGTGGACTGGGTATGGACTTTTGAGTGAAACCAACGTGGAAGTGCCTGTAGGAGGGAAGTTTATCATGAGGTCTTAATCGTGAGTTTCAGGTTTTCTTTCAATAGATCATGTTTTTCTGTAATGTATCATTCCATTTGAATAACAAAAATCCAGAAAGTAATGTAGAAGTGTCTGAATGGCCATCAGGGGGCGACTCAATTGCAGACTTTATGGTGTCATTTACTAATGTCAGGTCTTTTTCAATTGAATCTGGCATCAATTTTGGAAAGTTTTGTTCACTTTGGATAAAACAAGGCATATTTTTGTCTTTTTTTTTGCTCCCAAGGCCCCAAAAAATGACAACCTAAATCTCAAAAACCTCACTAGTGACTACCTTTCACTGGAGTCAGAGTCCACTATGAGTCTTGTGTACCATAGGTATTTAATGAAAGCCACTCCATCATAAAATCAGTCTATATGCAGATGATATTTTATTATACAGGTAATGGTAGTCAGAATAATATTAATAATACATATTTTTTTGTAATGCACTTTTAACACATGTTCTAAGATATTTGACATCAATATAAACATTATAAACAATAAAACATTTTACAAAACAATTAAACGTGCTTTGTAAACACTTTTATCCATTTCTGGAAATCATCTTGTGACCACTATCTCACAGTGTGTTTTGGCAGTCATTGTGGGAGCTGCTGCTTAAGTGCGTGGCCATCATGTGATTGACAAGAGAGGTCACACAATGAAGTGCTGGACCTCACAATCTCAGTGAGCCGCTGCTTCCTCCGCTGCTCAATCTTCTCGTCCAAAAAAGTTCTCCTCAGGTTTCAGTGGCGGCCAAACTTTAATAACGAAAAACTCTATCGTGATTATGAAGACAGCAGGATGAATTCAGCCAGAGCCTAAAACAACAGCTATGACCACAGACTTGTCAGAACCCACAGAGGCTGTGCTTTCTTTTCCAGTCGACTCACTCTATGAAATCAATACTTTCATGGCTATTGGAGTGTAACTCCTCTGTCTGCTCTTTGTTCTTCAGTGGGATTGAGATAACTATTGTATGAAATGGTGCACTCTCCTGTGACTCTGCCTGACATTCCTACTGTAGCAGTGTTGTTTGTTTCTTTCAACCCTCCTTCTGCTTTACTGTTTTTTTCTCAGGAAACTGTTTTGTTCTTTTTTTTTCTCCACCTGGTTTCATTTCATCATTTGTTTGGCGAGGCCTGGCACTTTTCTAATGAAGCACTGGCGTGCCACACATTTGCAGGCCTGAACCCAGAGGACGATGTGATAGAAGTGATCATTTTCAGCATTTCCACACATTTCTTCCACTTCACAATTCTTGGCACTTTTTCCACTGTGTCCCTGTCCTCTGACGTATATACAGTATACAAAATAGAGCACTTTTACATGTTTGTGGATATCACATGTTTGTGGGCACAAATACAGTACCTTAAAAATATATATTTTACATACACAAATGTGCATGAGCACATTGTCTACATTGAGAATGTAAACTTCTGGATATCCACATTTATGCAGCAACAATAGGTGTCATGCTTTTACAGGCAAAGTAACACTCCCAGTGTGTGATATCAGCTTATACCCTGCAGCTATGAGACAAGTGGGGGTCTAAAAAAAAAACAATATTTGTAAGGATAGTTATCTTTATGAGGTGTTGTGGCTTTATGAAGCTGTAAACTGTGGATTTCATTGAGCGAGGACAGTATGGAAGGTAAGATAAGGGCAAAAGGCTCGATGTGGTTTATTCAAGGCACAAAAAGGCAGAACCAAGAGAAGGATGAGATTGTATCCCACTCAACTCAGGCCAAGTTACAGGTTAGTTTTACTGTAGTGTGTGGATTTATGGTTCCGGACAGTATTGTTTTATGAATACACTACTATAGAGTGTAGCAATGTGGTTCCGGGAGTAAAAATCCAATTATTTTCCTGAAAAGAGAATTTGATTATCAACCATAATACTATAACCAGCCATGGAAGACTCAACACAAGCTACAAGAATATGAAACAGTGTTATATGCACCAGTAGAAGCCACAAGTCTGTATGACATCAAATGCATTTTTTTTTTTTTTTTGAATGAATAAAGAATTACCCTACCCACAATTCTCAGGTTTCCTAACCAGTCCTGTAGTTGTTGGTGCTCAATTTTACACTATATAGATACATTCAAACCACAGCAACAACCACATTAAAGAACCAGTTTGTAAAATCTAGGTGAAAATTAAGTGAACTTGTTTTCCAAAATCACTTCATCAAATTAATTTTTATTTTTCATGACCCCAAAATGATCATTTACTATTTATATCAGAAGTCAGGTCAGCTCTTCAGAGGACACCATTTTGGACCGACCATGTTTTAACAGTAGCCAACAATTAAGCATCTTTTTTATGCTAAGTAAAGGCTACATAGGTTCTCTAACACATCCCATTTGGATAACAAAAGTCCAGAAAGGAAAGTGCCTGAATGGCCATCAGAAGGCAAATCCACTGCTTTGTGTGCAAATCAATGAAAAACTCACCCACTCACTCATTTTCTACACTTTATCCTCCACATGAGGGTGACAGTGGGCGCTGGTGCCTAACTCCAGCTGACATAGGGCGAGAGGCGGGGTACACCCTGGACAGGTCATCAGTCCATCACAGGGCAGCATAGAAAGAGACAACCGTCCACTCTCACATTCACAGCTACGGGCAATTGTCTGTCCAATTGGCCTGTGTTTGGCGACGGAAAACCTGAGCTATCTTTTTTCGAACAACGTTTTTCCATTTTTCATCTAGTCTTATTATCATAATCTTCACATACAGCAACAATAGTTTTTCAGTTATTAAATGTGAATCAAATATTTTATGCTAATGACTTATTCTGTCACTGGTCGGCCTGTTTCCAGTTTTCTGAAATGTCAGTGAAGAAAATAAATGGGTTGAGCATTTCTGTATTCCTAGTCTCATTATGGAGCACGGTCTAAACCATGATGTAAGAACTGCTGGTGGAGATGCTTCCCGTGTGCCACTCTTGTGGAACGTGGTCAGACAGGTGATTTCTGTCTGACTGTCAATGACAGCCCTGTCTGACACAGTCAATTCACCAAATAAAATATTCATGTTTATGTTGCCTGGTTTCACTGCAGATCCTCAATAGCAAGATGGGAAACAAATACACAAGTGTGACGCTGGGATTCATCATGGTTTGTAATTGAATGTGCAGAAAGTTTCAGAAACAGGCAAACGACCACAGGAGATTGGTTTTCTCTGCACAAGTATGATGGACACAAAAATAATGAATAACAAAAGCACACAGAGAGCACAGTTTTACATACAAACTTTTTACATATTGATCCAGATGACTTTCTGGATCTGTACAGAATTGTATCTTCTTATAGCCATTACCCTCTTGCATATGTATAAAAAAAGCATCCTGATCTGTTAAGATGTCGCTGAGTTGTTCACATCTGAACTTGTTAAATTGGACTGAACCATGTTGCTGGGGGTGACTGGACTTGCTTGAGTTAGTTGAAGACGTTTCACCTCTCATCCAAGAGGCTTCTTCAGTTCTGATTAACTGGTGGGAGGAAACCAGGTATTTAACCTCTCTCCTTGGGAACCAGCTGGAGAAACCACAGGTTTAAAGTGCTTCAGGTGGAAGCGTGGATGTGCTACAGTATGGGGTCACCTGCATCTCCCATAGTGGCCAACCTCTACATTTTTAAAGTTCTGCCCATTAAACATTCTTGAATACTTGACTGAGCGAACAGAAACTGTAGACAAGTTACTAACAGAAGGACAAACGTACAGATAAATCCACACCAATGAAACCTCGTTATCTGGTGGGGGTAATGATGGCTTAAAAAAGTTTGACTCTTCTTTCTTTTTTAAATTGTTGCATCGCAGTTAGCATTTATTGCCTTTGACTTAAAAACAAAGAAAAAGGAAAAGTAAAATCATTCGGTGAACAAGATTTTAATTTACCTCATCTGGCCAGCTGTCTGTCTTTCCACTAGCGTTTTGATGGAAGGTTAATGAGGACAATATTGCTCCTCATCTGATTTCTTTTTCCCTTTTCCCTGAGAAGCACTGCTGTTTTAAGTCCCACAGTTGATCACTGTGAATCTCTTCTCCACGCATTCATGTTCCTGCTCATGCTGAAGTAAATGTGCCAGATGTGGTGCATTTACATGTGGATGTTTTTTGGCATCAAACCTCATTTTAAGCTTTCGTTGCAGCAATTTAGTCAAAATGTAGAAGAAAGTTACTTATTATGAAAACTTACTTGATTCGGGGAATTTGTACAAAGATAACAGCCATGGTTCCAGGTCCTAAATGTCTAACCCAGATCTATCAGTCCCAGTTTCATCCTTTCAGCTTGCATGGCCCCGAAATATTCAAAGAAAGGGTTCCAGATCTGGTAAAGCCTCTATTTTATGGCTGTAAAGCCCTGTTCCCATCAAGAAACTATAGCAAATGAGACCATGAACTTTTGAGGGAAATGTTTCCTGACATCAACACCCTCTGATGGCCACTGAAGGGAATTCAGGTTTCTCCCGCTTATGCATTGGCTTTACTTTGCAGATCTGAAGGTTTATTGGGGGAAAACATTTATATTTTTGAAAAGCTCCACCTGAAAGGGTGGATTTATGACTTTTTTTTATCGTACTTCCTTTTATGTGGTGACACATTTTATATGTGATACAACTCTCTATGGATAGTTGAAATACTTTATATGTACTATTATATAAAACCAACAAATACAAATTTGAGGCAAAATCAATGTTGATGAAGTTGATTGGACGTGTATTATCAATGGACCATTAGGGCCAAAATTGTTGCCCCACAGTAAGTAAGAGGGTGTTGTGGAAATTTCCGTGTGCTCCCCGGGTGAGACAGATGAAATAAAGGATGGAGAGTTCACCAAGTTGTCTTTGTGGATTTTATTCTGCAGAATTGGACCAGTTGAACAAGTTTCAGTGTACAGAGCAGTCTGCAAAAGAGTTTGACAGGATGGAGTGTGTTCTAAGGTTTTATAGTCTTCTGAACAGAGCTGTTTGTGGTTTCTAGAAGGTGCAGTTGCATCTAACTTCTGTGGACAGGAAGTTAAGCTGAGTGGGATGGAAGGTCATACAAAGTCACTTTCTAAATGGTAAGAAAGCCGCACAAAGGGCTGCAAATCAGCCAGCTGCAACCACTTGTCAGTTCTATGGAAAGGAAGTTCAGTTAAGAGTTATGGAAGGCCATATATAGGCATGAAGCCTGTAAGTTGTCTAAGGGTCACAGGGTGCAGCAGGGTGCTTTAATGCAGATGCTGAGATGTGAGTCTAAATGTTAAATGCTTTATTGTCTAAATAGTGGCAAATGCTTTTACCATAACAAAGGTCACTGGCTCAGCTTCCTCCCATAGTCCAAAAACATGTGAAATTGGGAATTAAGTTTATTGGCCACTGTAAATAAATCGTAGGCACAAATGTGAGATCGATTGGTTGTTCATCTCTGTATGTTGGACCTGCGATGGACTAGTGACCAGGGCGTACTCCACCTTTCACACTATGTCAGCTAGAAGTGGCTCCCCCCTGTGGCCGTCACGTTGAGGATAAAGTGGTAGAACCTGAACGAATGTACCATCGTAACTGCATGAGGCATTAGGCTTTTGTTGAAAAATATAAGCTTCAAGAAGATTTTTCAGCCTCCACATTCACCCAATATGCAACTTTCCTTAAAATTAAAGTGTTTGCCATCTGTGTCAAACAGTAAACAAGCAGAATGAAAACAAATAGTCACCACAGGATTTGGGAACAGTTTGCTTGACAAGTAATGACTGTGTGGTGTGTGTGATATCACAATACGAGACATGTATAGAAAGAGAAGATGGCAATGATTTCCACTTGAGCTGTGTTTTTCCTTGATGGCGACACTATTCCAGCTGATTGCTCTGCTACGTCCTCTGCACTTTAATGTCTGGAGTCATCAACTATATTTGAAATGTGTTAAGTTTAGTGTTTGCTGCTATGGAAACTTACAGATTCTATAAAGTGAAGTGATGTTAACATTGAAAAGGTGTTTTTTTTTTTCTGTTTATGCCTTGTTGAGCGTTTGTACAATGTCTTGTTTACGTCTCAGTTGTTCCATCTTGATACATATGCAGACAGTGTTTTATTTTCTAGTTACTTGGCATTTATTGAACATATCAACATGATACAGATGAACAGCATCAGTATTCAAGAGGTGTTAAATACTAAAGTGCTGTCACCAACTTTCTTTCCCACATACACTGCAGTCACTGACACCTTTGTTCATTGTTTATTGTTAATTATCTTTGTTTTTTTCTGTTTTGCTGTGATTGAGTTTCTGTGCAAATAGTTAGTTAGTTGTTATTGTTTTTTTATTGTACTGTGCGCCTGCTGTAACTATTACAAGCTGAATTTGAGTTAGAAAATGTACATCAACAAAAAGCAGAAAAATGAATTCAACTTCTTGAATTTTAATAAATTTTATTTTACTAACAGCACAAATGGAAGCAAATGGTTATATATATATATTTACAGTGATTTTCTGTTCTTCATGGCTAACCACTCCAAGGTGATTTACTCGACAGTTTTGCCATTCACCCATTCAATACGTGCCGTCCTGCTTCTTCCAGTAAGTTCTGCCAAGCTGTACACTAACAGTTTCAATGCTGACCTCCACAGTTTGAAGTTCCCAATCACATTTTAAATACAGAATCACAGTCCTTTAACACTTTCTTCATCGCAGTTCAAAGTTCCTCAGTGCAGTTTAAAAAATCATAAAATATTATATTAAAACACTCATTCTAGAACAGCAACAACCAGGCATGCTTGTTAAATTGATTTGAAGATTGCATCCTTTCAAACTGCATTTTCAATTTGAAAACAGTTGCTCACAGGCATTTTAAAAAGTTGTCAGGTTCCACATAAGTCAAATTTTCAAATGTCCACAGTACCAATAACGCCTACAGCATATTGTTTTGTCCTAGAAGCCATAATGAGCTGGTGGGAAAAGCAACCAACCGTGTGCATTTGTCATGAAAAGAAAATCTGACCACATGCGGTGCAGACGGTTTTCAAGGGTGACCAAGATCCAATAATAGCTGTGGCCTTTTTGAGTGTCTGCCTCCTCCACAGTCAGACATTCAACACAACCACATCATGACAAGCCAGCGAGACTGTCCTGCTCCATGATGTAGGTGATAACTGCCGATTTTCTTCTCTTTTCTTTGATGCTGTCCACAGCTGGCGTTTGCCGTGATGCTTTCAATCCCTCAAAAGCCTGAAAAACATTCCCCTTCATTATAACTTCAGTGAAAACCCACAGTCAGTACAGGTTCCAATATATTATGCAATAATTAGAATAAATGTTCTTCAACTAAACTATAATTTGTTTACTCATGAGTGTTTCTCCCTCTTGTAATGTTCATATATAACTATTCTCGCCTTAATGGAGAGTGTTATAGGATTGGATTATAAGGGATTTGTTTAACGCACAGCACTGCAGCAAAATAAATCACAGCTCATCACTCATTAACGCTGACAGATTATTGTTGCAGCGGCGAACAAACGTGTCCCTCGCTGCCATGACGACGAGAGATGTGCCTTTAACTTTGAATTTGAACTGCACTTGCCTTTTATTTTATTATTTTTTCTCCTCCTGGTCTCTCAGATCCCCATTTGAGGATACAGCAAAAAAAAAGGCATTTATTGAATTTAATTTGATGAATTTGAAGCATGTGTTGAGCAAGTCCGAGGACACGCGTGACCTTGTTCGCGTCTCTCGTGCATTAACTCAGTCTTTCACTCTGGAGCTTTTTATGCGTGTGTGGTTAAGATCATCGATTTTGTGAAATGATTCCCAGCATGTGTTATTGATATGTTGGAAATATATGGGTGTCATTTCTGCTTCACTGTGCTGAAATGCTGTGTGATGACAGTGTCAAAATCAAGGTGGTGACAGACAGCAGACATTTTTGCTTTTGGAGGACAGTCACTCGAGTAACCACTTTTGCATGAAAGGTAATATACATGGTGTAAAATATGTAAAACTGCGCTATTGCTGTTTAAAATGGCTACTACAATTCCATCTGAAAACATTGTTGTGTGTATATATATATATATATATATATATATATATATTGTTTAAGATATTTTTCTCAAAATCAGTGTCAAATAAAGGAATTGGCTGAAGCTTATTTTGGCCTAATGTGTACAATTATTAAAATACTAATGCATTCCATACTTTCCATACGTTAATATTAATATGATGACATACAGGTTCTTTGAGTTTATGGATGCTTACTGTATACCAATATGATCAGATATGTTTTAGTCTTAATTTGCCTCAGTATTTAAAAGCCTTTTAATAACTTTATCTAAGAATTATTTATGTATTCTTACATTTTTCACTGGAGTTTTCCAGGATTCTCAAAAGCTGTTTGTTATCAAATTGTACTTGTACTTTTCTCCCTGTAACTCTCATTTGATCCTCCACTAAATCCCAAAACTGACTTCTAAATGCTCCACCATCCACTAATGTAGAATGAATTCATCAGAACCTTCAGTGAAAAAATAAATAAATGCACAAAACCCCTGTCAAATGTGAACAAAAGTGGGTTTGACTTGAAATGCTTCATTGGGATCGAGGATATCTGCAGATTATTGATAATTCTCTGTGAGTTCTCCCATGCTACACGTTTACTCTTCAGTTTAAATCAAATATTGACTAGACAGAGCAGCTTTAAAATCTCCTGCAGCTGAGAGCATATTACTGTATGCAGCTCGCCTTTGTGTAAACAACAAAAGGAATCCCAATGACAGCAAACAAAAAACCTTGCCTTTAAAAAAAAAAAAAACCTACACATTTTTCTTCAAAAAAGTTCTTCCATCTTTAAAATGTTGTTAACTTCTACAGGTGTTGTAGTCTGCAAATGCTGCCTCCATTACCTTTTGAGCTAAACTTCTGAGCTCAGCAGCAAACACTAGTGACCTTCCTCACTGACATGAAATTATTCCGACACATAGACAAAATGTCAATTGCAAGACGCAGCGTGATCAGAGGGAAATGGGAGACTTTTCTCTTTTTTTTCAGGGAAAGGTAGGGGCCTCTGAAGGAAATCATCTGACGATGAGGAATATTCCTTGATCAATTTCACATCCCTATCAGCGTCACAGAGGGACGTCGGCTCCTTTAATCTGTCTAATGGAGTCAGCGAGTCTTTGGTCTCATCAGATCTACTGTGTTTTATCCTCACGAAACAGCTCACACTGACGCCGCCACTGGGTCGGTAAATGGGTGGCTGGACGGTCACAGAGGCAGTTCCATTTTTGTTCTTGCTGCTTAATTAATCATAAATCATATCCTCCTTCGTATGCACACATACACTGCGTTTCTGGAGCTGCTCCTTAGAGGATCAAGTAACGTCTGTGGGCGAAAAGCTACGTCTCAAGAAACTTTCATTAGCAGAGCGTGATAGATCTGATAGATCGGCATTGGAAATGTTTGTCCATGTCCGTGATCTGTGTTTCCCAAACGTTCTGTATGAGGACTCAGGGATTGAAGTTGGCCCAAATCAAAATATGAATTGAAACAAGAAAAAAATTTGAAAGTGACTGATTTACAGTCACAACTAAAATCATTTTGAATTGGCAAACAAATACTTCCCAAGAGACATTCCCAATGTGGTAAGTTACTCAAAATAGTGTTTTGGAGTCACCGTCCAAATGACTTTCTTCACTGTTACGTCTGATTATGTTGAAGATCAGTTTCCCAAACAGTCATTTCTGTCACACCTAATTTTTACAGATAAACCAGACATCCATTAGGTACAAGTGTGATATGTGAACCACAGCATCCGTTTTAGCATGTTATATATACTGGTATATAATTTTTCTGTGTAAAAAAAAGTTAGAAGAAATCTGAATAAAATATCCTACATGACCCAAAGACTGATGTAGATCACGGTTTTCCAAAATTCAGAGGTTTGAAGCCACAAAAAGTCCATGCCCCCATTTGTACATTAGCAACGTAGCATGACACTGACAAAATAAAAGAATGAAATGAAAATATTTTGTTCCGCTTACTGATTAATAATCGTAAATAATAACTCCGGTATGTCATTATGGACATAATTGTTATTGCAATTTTGGCCATAACTGAGAAGCCTTGTGTTTACAAATAAACATAAAATGTAAACAACAACATGTTATTGTTGTCATTAGACACATTTTAAAATAAATATGTTTCAAAGAATTAATTAAAAAAAATTTCTGCGCTCACCTGTAATACCTCTGATGCCCACCAGGGAGCCTCGAGACTACACTGTGATAATTGAGTCAGAGAATACGACTGCAGTATACTATATACAGCTGTAGATGTACTGTATATAATCTGAGGTAAAACTGCTTTAAAAGACTGTGTGTAACAGGTGATTACCTTCCGGCATGGATGTGTTGTTCAGTTCTGTGAGAGCAAATTAGGTCCATGTTTATTTGCCAAAATATGACCGCGTTCATGTACAACTGACTATGCAATGTTTGTGTCTGTAGCCAAATGCTGACATGCATGACATAACAGCAGAGCCTCATAAAGCCCTAAAAGTTGTCACACCTTGTTAAACCTTTATTAAGAAAAACCCTTTAATTTAAAATCTGTTTCCAATTTCCTTCTCCCAACTCTCCAAAGAATGATCTTCCATCCAAAAAGAAATTAGTAGACCCCGGGTTTGCTAATTTATTCTGACAGAGTAATATTGAGAAAGAATTGTCCAAACTGGTCACTAATGCATCGCAGCTGCAGGATAGGAAGCTTCCACTCAAGTTTTTCACTGTGCTGCCATTAGGCTTTGTGTAAATTACCATCTTAGCATGTAATTGTTTAACCAAGATTGATGTCTAAATTAAGCTGGCAGTGGCACGAAACACGCTCCCCAATGAAGCACTTTCTCACTCGTCCATGTCAGACCTTCCACCAAGGAAAAAAATAAATAAATAAAACAATAAAAGGAAAAGCAAAGCTTGAACATGGCATCTGGCCACAGAGACAGTTTGGCAGTTTGTCTGTGAGGCGGTAAGTGGTGACTTTAATGAAGATGCATCACTCCTGTTGCAGATTTATCTCCTATCGTATGGCCCAGCAGATGCTAACGTAGTGTAGAACCTCCACGGTCATTTCTGCACACCGCTGCGCACTCATCAAGGCTAATGCACGGCAGGTATGTTACGAAACTTAGATTCTATATTGTATTAACTATTCCATTACTCCAGTCATCCTTTTGAGTGGCCATTCATTTAAATATCAAATTAATTTGACTTTGTTCAAGTGGAAATGCCCCCATACAAGGACACCTTCACAGGGAGAGATAAAGCAATAAATCAAATCTGACTCCAATATGTTTTTACTGCATTTGTGTAGAATGTCACAAATACTAAGTACACGAGTTGCGTAAGAAGTGGAAAAACAAGTACTTTTTGCAAGAGTTAAAGATGTATGAACTTTAAAAATATGTGTTACCATTATTCTGGTTACTTACGGTGCTTTGCAAATTTGTTAGACCACCGCCCAAAGCCACAGTTGGTAATTATCAAAATCATTTTCTATGTTTCTTTGATCGTTAATACGGTACTATGTAGACCCAAAATTACATTTTTAATGGTAAAATACAATTATATTTATAAATGCTAATCCAAAATAATCTACATTTGATTTCAAATACAATAATTTTATTTAAAAAGGGACTGGTGAATAATATCATTTTAATGTATTTTATTTTATTTCAACATCTTTAATAAAGAGCAATCAAACATATTAATTACAGTACTATAAGAAATAATAGACAGTCATCTGCAGAGTGACTTATTTCATATGATTGACACTGACTTACAAATATGCCAAATATGTCACTCTGTAATTGCTAAAGTTTCTCAGTTAAAGTTTTCGTGCCTGGTCTGTATCAAAGGGGAGTGAATGGTAACTTTCCCAAGATAACATGCATTAGGCATACGGTCCGTGTTCAACTAAGTTCAGGGTCATTCAGGAGAAATTCCAGTGGGTCCACACCAGGTGAGAGACTCCGGACAGCATGCCCAGTATCATTTGGCAGTAATGCGAAAGGTAAAGCAGCAGCGTTCTCAAAGGAACCCTTCACTCCTCTCCTCCATATGCTCTGTTTGAGCCAATTTATATTTAGTGTTCGATTTAACCTTTGCGTTATCTGGAATTCACAGGCATGAAGGACAGGAGGTTGAAACAAAATGTTTATTGAGTTGTAAATATTGTAAATGGAATCACGATGTTACACCCCCCCCCCCTCCCCCCTTTTGTGTAGCGTTTCCAATTATGGAAGGGTAATAAGACTCCTTTGTCAGGTCAAATTTAGCACGTGGAGCTGTGTGATTGCTGCGGTGCTAAGTGAAAGACCAGTGTGAGGAGCTGTCTTCAGTAGACGTGCTGTCGTCGCTGGCTATCTGTCCTCCTGAGCACACAGGAGAAGCCATTCCTGTTAAGGAAATGTGCTCATTACAGTCAAAACATGTCATTAAGTCTTTATTATTACATATCTTTGCAATGTTGTCCCTCATGCCTCAGTGGTCATGATAGTTTAATTCAGCCCCGGTGTGATATGGTTAATATTTACAGCAAGATCGCACTCCAGTGGCTTTTACTGTGACAAGAGAGCAAGTGTAAATACTGGTGATCAAACAATGACATGCATTTAGTTACTGATGAAACGACAAACGTGGGAGCCTTTGCGCACGTGTTCAAATGTTGACTGGCGGCTCAGCATGTGCGATTGAGCGTCACAGAAAATGCAAACGATGAATTTTAGGTACAAAACTTCATAAAAATGAGCTTTCTTGAGGTAACTACGGAGGGCAACCGAGCGACGTCTGATGCATTCAATTTTTGAGTTTCAGCTGCGTTAAAGCATTTTTATCAGCAACTTAAGTCCATCTTGAGTAAAAGAAAACACAGTAAATCATATCAGCGTCAGGTAGTGTGTTCGTGTAGCCGCCAATTTGACTCCGAAAGGTAAATTAAATTAACTTTTTTCAATTAAAACAAAATTGAGAGAGTAAATAAAATGAAGATTGATTTTGCTTATAAGCCTCATCATATGGCCTATTATCTCTTACTCTAAATAAATAAATAAACAAGACATTTTCTTCAAGTAAGTTAATAATGTGACTGTGTGCATACAAGTATGTAATTTTAAACAAGTTACTACTCCCATTTAAAAGTTTTGCACACAGTAATGACATAAACAGCAAAACATCTGTTGCTGCAAACACCTTTGAAATTTTTATCAACAATAAACAAATAAATAAAAAAAATAAAACACAATGGAGTCAGAGTTTTGTAGGTTAATGAAGAGAGAATGTGTCTTTTTGAACACATACAATACATTCTTTTTTTTGCACTAAAATAAGAAAAGGTAAGTTGGTTTGAGATGTGTCGAAGTAAAAAGGAAAATTAATGTGTGACCTGTTGAATTCAGCTGAAATTTGTAGAGGGATATAATGATAATAATAAAATGCTTTCTCTGCATTCCAAATTAATTATACCATGTTCAGGGTCAGGTCATACATCATCATTTGCATAGTGTAATAATAATAACCACAAAATTATAACCGCATTTACATATATATTTACAAAAAGTGGGGGGAAAAAAGATACTCGACAAAGGACAGAAACACAAGAAAAACAAAAGAAAAACCTCCAAATATCCATCCATCCATTTTCTACATGAAAGCAATTAAGAGCAAATAAAGGAACATGTATAAATGTTTTGAAAGCAATAAAAAGCAATAAATAGAGTTAATATATCATCCAAAGCATGGTTTGCGCTTATATGACTCAAAATGGCCATATGTTAATGTTTTAGTTAATGTATACTTAAAATGTACATAAGCAAATGCGAATTTGCCACCTGTTGGAAAGAAAGTGTGAAATGATCTCCTACAGCTGTACATAATGAACAGATCAGTAAATAAACGACAGCACTGACTGGTCAGGTGTTGAAACACCATGCTACCACAAGACAGTCTCTTTTCTGCTGTGATAAGGTTTAAAAACAGATTTGATGCAGATTAAATTTTTATTTTACAGTCTGGGCATTTAGCAGAGCTGACCTGTGTTGAGCGAGCACATTTCGTACACAGTCACTGGACTAAACTTATTTGTTTGTGCATGTTTTCGCTGTTTGAAGGGAGCGGACTCTCAGCTCCGGCTCCTCAGCTGACCTGACAGCATGTTCTGATTGTAAATACAACACAGCACAGAGAAATGTCTCATCGTCAAAATAAATCAGTCCAATGAGGGTAATGTGATTCACCACGATGCTGATAATAAAGTGTGATTTGAATGAGATTCTTTGAGAGTCTGTCTGCAGCTTTACTGACCCACTTGCAGCTGATTTGCAGCTGATTTTTAAGTCCTGGTGCAGTGTTAACCCAAACAGCCAAAATCACTTTATACTGCACTGTACGAATAACAACAGAGATGTCTAACTATGAAGAGCTAACAGTCGATGTCTGGTGTAAAGAACTGTAGGGCCTGTCCACATGGAAATGGAATCAAATGTAAACAAGCTTGGTTAGTGTAGTGGTTAGTCCCAGGTTTGTGACCCAGTTGGAACAAGGGCCTTTCTGCATGGTTTGCATGTTTTCCTGTGCGTGTGTGGATTTCTTCTGGGTTCTCCAGTTTCCCCGCACAATCCAAAAAATGCAGATTTGGGGATTAGGCCAATTGGACACTCTAAATTACACATAGGTGTTAATGTGAGATTGGATGGTTGTCTGTGTCTATGCTGCCCTGAGGTGGACTGGTAACCTGTCTAGGGTGTACCCCGCTTCTTGCCCTATGTCAGCTGGAGTTAGACATCAGCACCCCTGTAACCCCCATGTGGAGGATAAAGAAGTAGAAGATGAGTGAGTGTAAATGAACTTATTCTATTGGAAAAAAAAAAGGTTTCTGTAAACACACCATTGTTTCTTCATCCACACAAAAAGCTTTATTCAAAAGAGTAGACAGACAAACAGAATGAAGACGCCGCGACAAAGGAAAGGAAAATTAAACTTCATAGACCCCCTTTGCACCCGTGATCAAGTTGCAATTGGATAATGCCTGACCACTTGTACATACAAGTGTAAATACGCCCGAGGACCAGTTGTTATCAAATCTGCCAAACCTCTTTGGGAGGTTGTCGGAGACGCATTGTGAACACATTGAACAGTAGTGCAAGAGTCTCCGATTCGTCTGCGCTCCACTCACAACAACTACATGAGCGGAAATAAGTTGCTGGCTCTGAGCAAAGCTATAGCGAAAAACTGCACAGTGTTCTCTGCTTTCATCGGTTTTCTGGTTGTTGAAGACAACTTGTTCCCCTGCTTCGAAAAGCAAAGAGGAGTCCATACAAGACTGCAACTTCACTTGCAGCGAACGTAGTTGTCGTCGTCATCGTTGTTGTTGTTGATGATGATACAGCGACGCAGAACGTCTCCAAATGAAGACAAGGACGGCAAAGTTAGTGACAGTGAATGCCAATGACTATGACGTAATCGTTTCCCCAAAGTTGTCTACATGAAAAGCAAATAGCATTTGAGAGCTTCGAAAATGTTTCCATTTCAGATATGTTTAAAGAGCAGATACACCTCCGCTCATTTTCACAGACCTTGACTTTTCATTAGGCGAGGAAAAGATAAGATCACGTACAAATGTAAAGAAATCTGCAGATTGGATGTCTTTATCTTAGTAATTGATCCTGATACTGATCACTTGTTAACAGCAAATGTAGATGAGGCCTCAGTGTTCAGCCGCTGGTGAATCTTCACTCTCTTCTTTTTCCCAGCAACTTTGAAAAATAACCTTCCAGTCCAGTCCAGCAGTACTGCCAGCACTACTTCAGTTGTCCAATGCCAAAAAAACATCTCCTGTGTTTTTGTAAATGTTGACAGCGAGTTATATTCACATTGTTGTGCAGCAGCAGAGAGCCTGGGAAAAAAAAGTGCAAGCTACAGTATATTGGCCATTGTGTGCAACCTACTCACAGATTTTGTTTGGCCTTGCAGAGACAGATGTCCTCTAAAGAGGTTAGCCGTCCCACAAACATCTGAAATTAGGATGCATCAATGTGAACTTTTTGGTTGACCACATAAACATTGAATGGGTCAGTTGTTAAAGCTGTAGTAGGCAGGGCTGCTCGGAAAAATAGTTGATTGTTACCTGGTGGTCACATACTAATTCTTTGGCATCTAGGCTCCTCCCACCAGATGAGTATGAGCAGACAAACAAGCTTCATCTGCAAAAAATGACCCAAGGCAATCTGTCCATTTCTGAAATGGCATTTTCTTGCATTTACTGTACAACTCTCTTTGAGAATTTTTTCCCTTTTTGTTGCCTTGCAGCATAGGCTGTTGTTACCAGTGCTGCTTCTTAAAACAGCCAGCAGGTGTCGCTGTCTCGCTCTCTGCATTGCCCAATGATTGGTCCAGTCTTTCCCATTTTGGGCTAGATTTCTCTAAGGCTGGGAACAGAGTCTATTTTCATTATCCTCACTAAGGATTACTAAGGAGTTACTGATCTATAATGACAAAGCTACCCCAGCCTTAAAGGACTCCTCAGCTCACCCCTTCTTGAAGAAAATAAATATATCCGAAAAGAAAATTCATTTTCCTCGTTTGTGTAGTAAGCCTCCGCTTCAAAATGCAAACTAAGGCACATATAAATGGCTTATTAATGGCTTACTTTTGGTGAAATTACACAGTAAGGCTACGGAAACCAAACCATTTTATTTTATAGTGATTGTTCAAACTACAAATGTTCCACAGTGGACCGTTTATGATGTTTGCAGTGGATGTGACATTGCAGGATTCAAGAATATACATTCTACATACACGATCTCTTGTGTTCACCACAGTTATTGCTTCTCTCACCGACTATAAACATCCTTTTGATCTGAAGAAACAAGAGCCGCCAGGCATTGGCAACACTGAACTCATCCCAGACGGCATGAGATCATCAGCAGAGGAGACACTGTCTGCCTGTTAGAGATGTTTAAGCTCCGTCTCTTGGTTTGTGGAGGGGCAGAAGACACCGAGCTGTACTTAGTAAAAGATATATGTGAATGGCTTTAACAGACAAGAGCCTCAGGGTTACGAAATGTAGACTGAGAGGAAAATCATTAGCTTGTTTGCATTCTCTCTCTCTCAGTTATCCTTCTCACAAGTCTGGCAGGGTATGAGGGGAAAAAACCCAAAGATCCTGCAGCTTGGAGAACAATTTATCACTTCCTTTTTTGTATCCTTGGTGCATATTTGGCTTTAAAACACATCCTTGGGTGTGTAGCTGCCTGAATTACAGTTCCTGCATGCAGGCCCAATCACAAAACCACATTTCATGGCGAGGGATGATGTGTGCACCTCCGCATTGTGACAAAACTATTGCTCATTCCACCTCTCAATATTTATCATAGTACAATTTCCCCCACCGCCTTGCTCTCGAGGGCGTAATTTATGACACGCTGGCCCTCAGCCTCGTCGGAAAGCGACACGTTCATCACACGGGCTTTTCACAGGCATCCGTTTTATTTAATCCGTACTCGCAGAAGAAGGAAAAGAAGGCAGTTGGCACACAGAGAGGTGGAGATAGATGGAAACGGTAGGGAGAAGTAACTGGAGAGAGTGAAGCGGACTAACAGGAGGGAAGGAAGCCGCCATCCACTTATCTATACATCAAAGGAGGTGACACTGCCTTGCAAATTTGCTAAAGCTCATTTGTAATGTTTTCCGCTTGTCACTGGCCTTAATGCACACAGCTCATAGGAGTCGCAGGCTGCCACATGATCAATGGGAAGAGAGGAAAGTTACATCTCACCATTAAATGCTTTTGACTCGCAATATGCAAAGTGCAGCCACTGTTATTGATGCTTCTTTTTTTTGCACCCACTCGGGCGAAGTTGTCAGATAGATTATAAATTGCACTTTTGGTGCACAACTCTAGGCTCACTCCCCTGCATGTAAAGACAAAGGCTTTGTCGTGCACTCTTCCAAAGTCACACTCAGCCTGTGAAGCAGCCAAGGCAAGCAGAGGTGGCAAAAGTATTCACATTTTTTACTTTTACTGATTCACCTTCAAGTAAACGTCCTTAGAGTACAGGCTCTGAAACACTGTAAAAAGTAGGGGTGGATCGAAATATCGATTTGACGATGATGACGTCTCCTTATGGTGGCACTGCTCGAATGAATGAGGGAAACTTGGGTGGAAGTTGCCTGGCCGAAGAAGAGGGAATTTAGAGCAGGATAATGGTGGAGAAAGCTACATTAAGAGATGCTCCTTCCACCTTCAATGCAAAGATTTTATGCACTTTCTTCTCTTTGTTGTGAATAAATAGAGAAGTCCTGCCCTTGTAGTATTTCAATCTTCAAATAATGTCTCCAAATATATTTTGAACCTGTTAGAGCCTGAGAGAGTCTCCATCACCTGTACTGGCACTATGTAACCTTAAGTGTATGCGTGCAATTACATAAAAAAAAAACAATAACAAAGTATTTGTACTTAGTTATTACCCACCTCTGGAGACCAGCTACAGTGGGAAGCAGAATCACACCTCGTTATCTATCTGCTTCACTTCACACTTCGTTTAATGACAGTGTAGTGATTACTAAGTGTCTTCCGGGTCAAGGGACTCACTCATTCGAATCATTGCCTAATTGGCCAAGCGGCTCATTTATGGATTCGGACGAGAGGAATCACTTTCATGCTTTCCAGGAGCAGTGAAACGTTTAACTTATCAACCTTTTCGTTTCTTTGTCGTCCTCCGTCGCCGTCTGCACTCGCAGTCTCTCCCTCTCCTGTGGCTCCGCCCTTTTCCCGAGGGCTGACCAAATCAAGTCAAACACATGCCATTCATCATGATTATTATGCTGTTATTGGATCTTGCTGGGGAATTCCCCTGAAAGACACTGAGGCATTATTAAAAACAGCTCAATCCACCAGGTAATGAAAGTGCATCAGCCTAATCATCAACGACGTGTCATAATCTATTTTTTGGCATCTGATAAACACCTTGAGTGTGAAAAACAACATCCTCAGGTAGCCTATAATTATTACTCAGCAGCCGACTGAATATAGCTGACTCAAAGAGGAGAAGAGCTATTTAAAACTGCTTCCAAATTGATGGGTATTCATAGAAAGAAGAAAAATAAACGCAATGAAACTCAGAGACAATGTCACAGTTGTTACTAAAAAATATAAAATATAATAAAATGTAAAAATAAGATTAAATAAACACAAGTTAGGATTATTTTTAACCACTGAATAATTGAAAGACTGTTGAGATAGCATCTCATTAAACGACAAGTTTGTCAATAAGCAGAAAATAACTATTATGATTTGGAATACCTGAAGGGTCTCAGGCATGGGGAGAGGTCCAGTCATCAGTCGGTGGGAGAAAACTGCTAACAGGCACTCTGCTTCGCTGTTAGTGCACCTGTCAGCTCCTGAGCCCAAATTCCCTCATCCAAATTACAACCTGGTCCCATAAAACACACCATATTTTTTTGCTGATCTGTGTGTTTAAGCTCTTGCTCATGCTGCTGGATTTGCAGAAGTGGGTGTCATATCATCATAACACACAGAGGACTCCGTTACAGGTAATATATATATATATATATATATATATATATGAATATATACAGTATATATATATATATACTGTATATATTCATTCACTGTATATATTCATTGTTTGTCATATCTATCCTCATACCTCAAAGCACGAGAGGAGAATTTAGGAGACTGATATTTCCTCTTGTTTCAAACATTCCACTTAATTTGTCCATTCAGTTTTCTCAAGCCTGTGAAATCCTTTTACTTCAGAGTGACCGACTCACACTTCCAAACCACTATAACAGCAATGATGCCTTATATGACCCATATTAATTCTGCTACTTCAATGGAAATGGGGAGGTTTTTAAAGCACACGTGTGCAGCAGATGAATCTCCTTCGGGAACACTTGGTTAAGCGGTTTATTGATCGTGGAGGAAAGGTATTCCCAGTCTTGTGCTTGTGCCTGCGCAGGCAAACCTTTTAGACGAAGACCTTTCTGCACAGACAGTCACTACCGGTACTCATCATCTATCCATCCACCCACATGGTCAACAGGCAGATAGATCAGGGCCGTGAAGCACCCACATATACGTTACATTCACAGCCAGTGCATCCCACAGTTTCACACACTTTCACCATTACAGAACGTGACATAGAAATGTATTTCAAAACTTATTTCATGTCCGGTGCACTGTTTCTCCAGCTTTAATCAGTGTCAGATCAGGCAGCACACAGCAGAGAGAAATGTCACAAAGATAAATGTATAAATCCATACTGGGACATTTTCTAACAGAATGAGGTCACACTCTGTAGAGGTACTGTGTAATAAAGCCAATACAGAGTTGGAGCTTGAGCAAATATCCAAGGAGCGAAATGAGGTTTATAGCAAGGAGGAACCAAATTACTGGCCAGTGGCTGTCATGCGCACTGACAGGGAATTCCTCTGGGAGTTAAAGGGCTGATGCTCACCACTGATTGGTCAGGTGTCTCCAGAGACGGGGCGACACTGATTGGTCCAGCTAGTCCCTCTTGTGAGAGAAAAAGAGTTCTGGTCTTTTCTCTGTTCTGGAAATTAAAATTACACTTATTGCTTTTATAGGAAACCGAAGGTGGGTTGTGATTTGGATATGAAAACACCCCCAGTTTAGCATCTTTACTGCCCGACAGGTGAAAGCCATGGTGAAGCATGTATTTAACACTTCCACTTCCTGTGACCTGCCAAGCAAAGTTACTCTGAATGTGCATTGATGCTTGAAAGCCACTCAGAAGTCCAAAGATTGTGTTTGAAGAACTCTTGAGTGACCTTGAAGTGAGTGGATATTATGTCCATGAGTAGATGTTCACTGGACTGTTTGCAAAATTTAAATAGACTGAGAGAGAGACTTTCAAAGTTTTGTTAGAAAAATAAAAAAAACAAGTTCAGTTCTCACAGTGGGTTGTTGTGGTTTATTATGAAGTCATACTTTCCAACTAAACCTCTTGTTAGTCTGTTTTATTGTTCCTTTAATAAAAGGTCCAATGTCTAATATTTACAGTAGGAGGACTTATTCGCACAAATGTATCACTTTTTGTAACTGCCTTTTATACTTAAGGCAAGGTTTCACTTTGTAAAAGCCGTCATTTTTTGGTGTCTTGTTTCAACAACAGCCATTGAAAAAAATAGAAAAAAAAAATATGTTTTTACATTTTGAAGCAGACATTATTGGGTCATACTCCTGTCAATCACATGATGTCCACAGTCCAATACCTGCAGTGCTTTATCTTTTAATTTAACACAAGATGATACTATAATTGACAAAATGGACATCATGCTGTATTGGAAACAAACTGAAACTTGTGATTGAGACCACAAATTGGTAAGTGGGTTTATTCTTTCATAGGCTTGCACGCAGACCAGTGGAGTTTCTACCTGGTGGTCATTCTAGAGAAGGTTTCAGACACAAAAAAAACTAGTAATAAATACATAAACGATAACAAAGAAATTTAACCCAACTACAAAACTATTTATTTGCACAACTTTGTTAACTACTGAAGTTATAATAAGTTTTCTTACATACAAAACAAACGTATACATGCATGCACACATTATCACTCGTACACTCACCACACACAGTGCTGCAGTCCACACAGATTGCTCTGTTTATGCAGAGCAGACACTGTGTTTCTGGCTGTTGCAGACAATAATTGCAGGGCTGTTACTCTATACAGAGGCTACCGTTGTCTTATCTCGCCATGTAACCATTAATTAATTGATTACAATCAGTAAAGAGAGTTAGAGTAGCCTTCCTAGTGACTTAATTAATTAGCTAAGGCACCAGGGAAACATGGAAGTAGAACTCAGAGCTTGGCAAAGATAAATGTTTGTCCTTAGCCAAAGTGCTATTGTTAAAACTATGACAGGGTTTAAATTCTCTGCATGAGAACAGATGGAGGGGGTTGAGAAAAGGCAGATAAATTATATAATGTTATTTTATTTTTAAAACAAGGACAGTACACACTGATGAACAATCACATGAGAATGTGCCAGATTGTAGCCATAGATTAATAATCCACAATTCTGATAGAAGGTTGGTTTGGTTATTGATTCGATATGACTGTTAAAGGTAAGATCCGAGTTTATCAGCGCACCAAGGTTATGGACTTGCATTTACTAATAGAAAGTATTCACTTATTTATTGCCAATAACAATTACCTTAGGTTTTTCCCTGATTCAAATAATAGAAATGTTGGTTCAACCAATTATTTACTTGCTCTAGACAGTGACACAATAACTCTATTGGACTGCAGTCATATGGGGACGGTGCTAGATGTACAGTAACTGCGTGTCATCAGCAAAATTTGACACAAAATCAGCAGATACAGGTTAAACAGAAGGGGTCCAAGAATGGACCCTTGAGGGACTCCACATGTCGTAGACTCAAAACTTCCATTGGTCACAAAGTAACTCCAGTCCTGCAAGTAGGACCGGAACCCTCTTAGGACTGCCTATGTTTCCCATCTTTTTAACAGTCAAGTGTGAGCTAAAAGACTTAATTAGCATTTTACAAAATTCATATATGAACTCAAAAAATACAATGGGTTGAGGAACTGCTAAGATAAAAGGAAGGTCGTACGATTGCACTACACTTTACACATTACCAATTTGAACTTAATGTCTTACCAGTTGCTTTGCTCTGTGCAGCAGTGAAGCATCCCTTCGCCCACACACGCACGCATCCTTCTTTCTGCCCTTCCTCCTCCCTCTCTTTCCTCCCTCCTCACTAAAATCTTCCTGTCTGGAATCTCAGCTGTGCTGAATTCCTCTGCCTTTCATTAGCGTCATCACGCTCTACTGAGCCGCACTTGTCGTACTGATACCACACCAATCAAGACTAATGAATTCATTTAACTGATGATAATAATGTTATTAAAATGCAAATTGTTAATTTCTTTTAATTGTGCTGCATCACATGTAATCAATCACAACTACTTTTGAGGCCACCGCAATTCCTTTTTCTGCTTCTTTCCATAGTTTCTAAAGTAATTTCCATTTTCTCTGCCTTCCTTCTCATTTCTTCAGAGTAAGACTGTTGGTTAGTTCTGTCATGGTCTGGCTAGATATGGGATTGTGTGTCATATCATTTATTCTTAATCTCCTTGTTTGTTTCTGCTCTGCTGATTGCGAATGGGCTGCTGACTGTAGAGTTGTAATTGGAAAATGCATGACTGATTCGTCAGGATGAAGCAAATATGAAGAATAGTGTTGTTATCAGCATTCTGACTGTAAACTCTAATGTTATTAAAGGATTGAGGGAAAGTGAGCAGTAATGTAGTAACTCCATCTTGGATCTTGTTTGTGGAAATTGTCAGTGTTGTCTGTTTTTGTGTGTCTGTGTGTAGCTGACCTTTTGACATGAACTCTTTCTCTAAGCTGCTGTTAACACAAAAAATTGCTCAATTAAATTTGGAATTACTATGTGTTGGACCAGTACCATAAATAGGTGTAATTACATGTACCGGTTTGGGTCTGACCGTGGTCACTGTCAGTGAAGCTTTCTTATTGACAGAATCTGCCAGCAGACATGAATTAACACATACATTAACACCCTTTTATAAGGTCACCATCAAATATGGATGAGGTTTTGAAAGACACCACAGAGCTGCTGGGAGTAAATAAGAAAAATGTTTTCCAGATATATAAAAAAAAGGGTGTACTAACACAAAAAACAGATTACCGATGTGAGAATAACTGCTAGCTTTTATAAGAAGTGGCAAATGTAAACTGAAAGTGTATTGATATTATTCTGAATCAGTGCAATTGTCCATATTATTCAGTAATCAAGTGTTACCTATTACTGCCAATATAATGTGAAATGTCATAAAAATAAAAAAAAAAATGAATGTAACAGGAGAAAAAACATTAATCATCGTAATGTGTGTCAAGCGATGCTCCGTTTTACATTAGTTCTACATTATTATTATTGTTAATGCATTAACAATAATAATTTAATGACTATAATATTTATAGTTTTTGTGTGTAAAATATTTACCTTCAATCTGATTAATGATGTAACTATAAGATAAATGCAGTTTAAATGCAGAACACTAAATTTATCTTGTTAGTTGGTGGTAAATGAGCCAGATTTAGATGTTTTATCAGCATTCTAACTGTTAACTCTAGCGTTATTTTCTTTTTATTTTCCTTTCAGCTCTTCTCAATCGCTGATCAGGTATACACTTTTTTACACATTTATACACATACATCCATACTTTTAATCAGTCTCAGTTCAATAAGGAGCTAAAAAGAATGAATAATTGCAGAAGTCTCTGCATTAAATATGCAATATAAGTAGACATAGCACATTTGTAATGAACAGACACACTTATTTTATAAACGGCAGTAGTGGAGCAAGTGCAGGATTAAGAAAGTTACAGAATTTAAGCCTCAAGTCCAAAGTTACCAAGTGCTTCATATCAAACTTTGCAAATCATCTTTAACTTTCAGAATTTTCTCTATGTGCTCTCAAACTGCATGTGAAAAAGATTTTTCCGTCTTTAATGTTCAAACTACCATTTCCTTTACCTCTCTGTGTGCGTGTGTGTTATTGTACTTGTTGCAGAGTGAGGACCAAAAAATCGTACAAACACCTACAAAGTGAGGACATTTTGGCTGGTCCTCACTTTTTCACCCCTTAAAAGGGCTTTTTCAGGGTTAAGACCTGGTTTTAGGGTTAGGGTTAGAATTGGGTTTAGGTTAAGGTTAGGGTAAGGGGCTAGGGAATGTATTATGTCTATGAGGGTCCTCACTTTAATAGAAGCACAAACGCGCGTGTGTGTGTGTGTGTTGTTAATGCATAGTATGTCATCGCCCTCAAAGAGAAAAATAGCCACAACTGAAAATCAATCAACAAACACATAGTGGTGTGCATTTAATCCCAAGGGTTTATGACCTTCACGGCCTAGAATATCAATTTATCTCAAAATTATTTTCTCCACTCCATCTTTGACTGTTTTGTTACTCTATGTTGTCAATCCCAGAAAATGTCTACAATTTCCTCCCTCGGACAGAGATTCATTTGGTATCAAAAAGTAAGGCCTAAATGGAGCTATAATGATATAATTGAGGTTTTTTTTTCACTCAAGTGAATAGTTGGAATCGATTGTACGTTTATTATTATTATTATTATTATTTTAATCTAGGTTTAAGTAAAGATTATCAATTTGTCTGGAATGTTCTATGGGCTAACATGAGACCAATTGTTTTAGTGTTGTACAGTTTGCTAATCCATGCTGACGCAGAATATTAGGTCACGTCTTTGCCTGCAGGGAAATGGCAAACTGCAAAAAAAAAGGTGATTAGAGTCACAATGTTTAATCCAGTATTGGGTCAAACCAACCTGACCTGTGAGCCAACCACCCCTTCCCAACATTTAGGTTATTAAATTGGCTCAGCATTTTTGTGCATGTGTGTATTTAAAGAAATAAACTTTCTTAAGTGCCTTCTGAAACTCTGAAGAAATAACCACTTAATCACAGCTTTTCAGGGCTAAATAGAATAGACTTTAAATGTCAGGGCAAAAAATAATAATAATAATAAAATAGAGCTAATATTCTACACTGCTTTTGAAAAAAAAATGCAATTAAATGGCAACTTTTATGTCTTTCATATTCATTAGGGAAATCCAAAACAAAATGAGATAGAGAAAAAAAAAGAAAACCTTTCCAACCAAGGACAATAACTCTTTATATAATGCCTATCTGCTAATTACTGATAAAGTACATTTCCTGAGACTCAGATTTGACTTGTGTGCTGATAACATTATTAGTTCTTTCCTGATGCAGTGCAAGCTCTGTTTCATAAATATTATAGAACTGTTTAAGGGAGGAAATTACACTATAACAAAATAATTATTTCAGAATTTGCCTCCGATTAGCCATGAAATTTACATTTGCTTATAAAATGTGGCACCTTGTGACATCAACTATTATGGCATGGTCTCCAGATTATTAAATATGCATCCTCTATTTGATTTAAAAAGAGTACAATGTGATGATTTCAGGTGATTTCCACATGCTTTCCACATGCACATTGAATAGGACCAAAATATTGCACGGAAAGAATTCAATAAATGCTGTAAAAACATGTCTATTATCCCTGTAATAAAGAAATGACTTTCATTCTTTTAAAAACTAATAAACTGCAGCGATGATTAGTCAGAAAGATTATAGAGTCCAGTCTGCTCCGTTATCATTTCATGTCTTTAATCAAGGCTGTAGCAGGAAATGATCCTCTGTCTATGTCACGGTCCTCTTGTGGAATTATCACGTTGAAAGGTTAGTGTTCGGCCTTTGACTCGTGGAAACATGGATCAAATTAAATGTGCAGGAGGTTGGGAAAGGTTTAAGTAGTTGAAGCTTTGCTCTTTACAAATCCGCGCGCGTGTGTGTGTGTAGTCATGCTTTTGTGTGTTGGTGCATGTCTGTAACTGTTTTTATAGGGATCAGCACACATTCAGGCAGTGTTGTAGTCAAGCCAAAGCCACGTCCTTGGTCCCCAGCGTATGAGTCACAGCTCTAGTCCTAAAATACTATGTTTGGCTAAACTAAGAAATGTCACCATCGAGTCCTGAGTCCCCAATGTTTGAGTCACCTAAGGAATGTCAGAGTTGAGTCGTGAGTCTCCAGCGTACGAGTCAGAGTCGAATCCTAATATCTTGTGTTTGAGTCACCTCAGAAAGGTCGAGTCCAGAGTCCCTAATGTTTAAGACTAAGATGAGTCTTGAGTCACCAGTGTTTGAGTCCGAATCACCAAATACATTCGAGCCGAATCCCTAGACTCCAATGTTTCAGTCAAAGTCAAGTCCTGTATCTCTAGTGTTAGAATATAAGCCGAGTCCAGAGTCCCCAATGTTTTGAGTCACCTAAGATAAGCCAGAGTTGAACCCCTCTGAGTCAAGTCCTTAGTCCCCAGTGTTCGAACTGATGAAGTCCTCAATCCCTTGTGTTTGAGTCCAAGCCACCCAATAAAAGTCCAGGTCAAGTCCTGAGCCCCAACTGTTTCAGTCTGAGTCAAGTCACTAGACTGCATGGCTCCAATAAAAGTCACCTATGAAAAAGTCTAAGGTGAGTCCTGATCCCTCAGTGTTCGAGTCCAAGATGAGTCCCGAGTCTCCAGTGTTTTCATGTCAGAGTCAAATCCCCAGCGATCTGAGCCCGTTTTCAAAAGTTCTCACAGGGGAACACATGTGAATCTGCCTCTGCAAAAGAAATGAATAAAGTTCTAACATGAACAAAGCTATTGACAACTTGTGTCAAATTATTAGGCCATGCTTAGAACAATTGTACAAAAATAAACTCTTTGTCAATTAAATGTCAGAGTCCTCATCTAAATCTTTGTAGTCTGAATCATTCAACTTCAAGTCAAGTCACAGGTTGTTGATTGTACTCATGATGAATTAATTTGGGGATTGTCCTATTTTGCAAAGTACAAAATGGGGAAAATGTTCAGTTCTTTTAGGTTCAAACATACAGTAACTGTTCACCAAGTGGTGATATTTTTTTTTTTTTTTTTTTACATTGCTGACACTTGAGAATGTGCAGTGTGAGCACAATCTCTGCACATGTGTGACTCAGATTGACAGTCTCCGTTCATCTCTCCATAAATCAATCTGTTGTACATCATAATGATCAAAGTCTGAAGGATGGGGGTGGGGGGCGTGGGGGGGCGCAGACGCTAATTTCTTTATAATTCCAGAAGCTCCCAATTAGTGTCTGGCTGTGCGTCAATCAAAACAGTTATCAATCAATGAGGGGCAATTAGGGCGAAAGCAGATGAAGTTGACATTATTTCAGTTAATTGAATCTGTTGTGCAGACTCTAAAGGCTTTAATCCTTTAGTAATTAATAGTAAGTAATATATAGTATAGTAAGAATACTGAGAGCTACTGTACCTGTATTGATTACATTAACTTCTGTACACAACAAGATTCATTTTAACATTACCTGGTACATTCTGAGTACAAACACTGAAAACAGTCAGCATCTCTCCATCAAGACTGACATTCTCTCTAGACCCCATATATTGACACACCATGCTATCAGAGTGGGTGGCAATGATTTTACTTGATAATAAGTCGCCTGACTGCACAAGTCCATTTTCTTTCTCCCTGGAGGCAAATATTCCATGGTAGAGCTGCTGGGAGATGATAAGGCCATAAAGAGATAACACAGCTTTTGGTAGAACGTATTTTATCACCTGCTTTATTTATCGTGATTATTGGTTTGACAGAAATGCTGTGGGGTGAGAGGGACAGACAGGTGTTGTCCTATTAATCACCAAGTGGCAACGAATTGTGACGTCACCCATTAGAATCTTTACTATCATTCTGAAGCCTTGAGATTTATGATTGGAGTGACGATATGTTGAGGTTTTGCAGCCGGAAAATTCACAAACATCACCTGCAACCAGGCTCCTATTGTACAATACTTCCAGGTGTTATTTATTAAGTTACTTCAAAAAACAATAATATCTAAAAAAAAACAATTTTCTAGGTAACGCTGGTGTTAAATGCTCACGCACGCTTAATTACATTCACCCCGATGCTGCTGTGCCAAGGTTTGTCATGAAAGGAGATGATCACGCCAATAATCAATGTGAATTCAGGACCCAGTTTGTGTCATTCTGACGTGTTAATGTGACAAATGAATGCCCGCTTGATTAAATTCCCATGCGGCCGCCGGTCACAGCATCTAAGCACAGTTAATGGATGGAGGGGAAGAAAGCAAACGATGTTTTTGTGCTTGCGTTGTAATTACAGACACTTGCATATTTAGGTCTATCATTTAAAAATGAGTCTATGGGCAGGGAATAATCCTGCTGCCCATTTTCAAATTAAATTTCAGTGTTCATGGTATGAGGTGTGTGTGTGTGTGTGCATTCTCATATCATGGCAGCCAATCCTTTGTTTGAATAACTTCCCTCCAGGCTTGATGGAGGTGATACAGATATTAGATTTCCATCACTTCCACGCACACGTTTCTGCCACTGGGCGACTTAATAATTGAGGACCATAAAAACGCAATATATCTATACTCCAGAAGAAAATGCTGCTGCCTCAAATATTTCAGTCAATAGTTCAAAAGAAGTGAGCGTCAATCTACTCCCAGCAGCAAAACTAAACTGTAAAATGACTCACTTTTACACCACTAATTTTTTCCTCAGTGTAGTTGGTGTCCACTGGAATGAAACAGGTGAAATATAATATATTTTTTACATGTTCACACTGACATTCCTATTATCTGCTAACATTTGCTGCAGTTTATCAAATCATTTATAATAATGATGAAATATTCACAATGCAATCACATTTTCTGACAGTATGCACGTGTGGCCAACTTTGATTGTGAAATTGAGTTTATCAGTGATTCCATTTGATACATTGAATTTGAATTTTATTAGCATGCGGTGAATTACATTATTTCATTATTGTTTCCCGTAATAACTTAATAAACTTGTGTAAATGTAAACATAGTAATTTAATATAATTATCAGTAAAACACTAAATTATCTGTGTGTAATTTTGCTCCAAACATTTCACAGTAACACAATATTGATTCTTATACTTTTTTTTCATCAACTTGCCACATATGCTAAAAAACTGATTGCAACTGAATGTGCTTTATTGAGAATCATCAAAGTCACATGAAATAAAATATTACAGCTAATAAAATGGCTTGACACAATAACACTGTCTCAGGATTCTTGGAAAAAAGAACATAAAATAGCTATAGAACGATATTAAAATGATTTAAAACAGAATTGATTTAAAAAGCATTTCATAAAAATGTGTTTTTGGTGTCAACAGAAGTTGCAAAGGTTTAAATTGTGGTGTGGGACTGGGGATACAGTCTGAAGTGCAGACATAATGGATCTGTCTTTATTTTTATGAGGTGACCTTAGAAGTAAAATTTTGCCATAAAAAGTTAGAATACATCAATGTCATAGGGAGAGAAAGAAACTTCTTTCTCTCAGAGGTCACGCTGCAAATTTGAAAGCACTCTTATTTTTAATTTACAGCGTCGGATGAGGAGTCTCTGCAGAAATCGCTCCGGATGTGAGTGACTGTACGAGCGTCGCGCCGCGGCGGCTCTCATTAGACCAACCGACACTCCCTCGGTTGTTTTCCTCTTTTTTTTCCTGTGGAGGAGTAATTAGCATGACTCCTCATTAATTACACATGTGAGTCCACGGTCCAGACATCATACCGCTGCCCGGGCAGCTGACTGTATCTGTCAAGTGGGTCCAATTTGGCCAACTCGCGCCAAGTTTGTGATTTGTTCAATCAAGACGTCAGTGACAATTTGTCTGGCGCGCCTCATCCCTCTGCCACCTTCCTGAGCTCTTCACAGGAAAAGAAAATTAAAGTATCCATCAGCCATCCCCAAGGGTCGGGCCTTTGGGAGATGTAGCGTCCTCCCCCTTCTGTTGACAGACCTGGCACCGGCCTCACTTGTCACTGTAATTAGTTTTGTTTGGCTGCCATTGTGCTCAGCAGCTCTGCTTTATTGCTGCCTGTAGCTGCGGCTCCCTCCACAGCCGAGTATTAACGTGGGCTGAGTTTACATGGCCTCGCATTTCCAAAAAAACATTCTCCTCAAGCATTGATTTCTCCCACTTTCAACAGATTGCGATAAACAAACACGCTCCTTATGTCCAGCTCCCCCAGCGTCTCTCCTCTCACCGACCGTTACAGGCCAGTGTTCGATTGATAAATCATGCCATGCTCGCGTTGAATCAATCAGCTGGGTAATGGTTCATGTGGGCCTTAGTGCAAAAGGAGAGGAGTCAAAATTATATCTCAGATTAGCAGCAACAGAATAGTTAGGTCATCAACCCACATAGAAGGTATTTACTGTATCTACTGTAGACATGGGTTTAGACATGGGTTTATTATGATAACAGTGGTAATAAGGAGGTCACAGTAAAAACCAAAGTAATAGCTTAATAATGGCAATTATTATTAATGTTCATAGTTTAGTTGAAATACATCCTCTCTTATGTCACACATGCAATTAAGATTGTTATTATCAAGCTATTACTATGTAATTACTATATAACAGCCTCCAGTTTTACAATGTCAAGTGGAAACTGGAAATTCACAAACGTCACCTGTATTCTACTGGACGAAACCAGCGGACGATCACTTGTGACATGATGTGACGTCCATTTTACACTCAGTGGGAACATAATTTAAAAAAACTAGTGACTGACGCCTCAGGAAACTGTTTGATGATAAAACAAGTGAGAATTAGGCTAAATTTCTCGTAGCCTTCCATTCAAATGGAGTACTTCTTGCAACCAGCGGAGTCGCCCCCTGCTGGCTAGTCATTATATTCTTACATTCGTATATGCAATATGCAATATATGTATATGCAAAATTCGTGTATTTTATATGCAAGCTGGGGAACACTAAAAGTCAACAGATTAAAGAAAAATAAAATCCATCATCACCTTAAAGTTCTCATCTGTATAGTGTAGTACAGTTGGTCCTGATGGTACAGTATCTCACAATGAACTTTTACTTTTGGTGGCACTCAAAAGTTCGCTCAAAATTATTACAAACAAGGAAGTTCTTAGTCTATATTTGAAATCTAACCTAATAAATTAGGGTGTTACCAATTAAAGTATTTTAGAAATGTTGCAATTGTTTCTCTTTCTTTAGTGTATCAGTCCATCCTGTCTATACCTCACGTTTAACATACTGATTATGAATAAAATGCTGGTCCCAATTATAAGTGGTATCACCAACTTTATTCAAACTATAATAATGAATAATATATAGTGGAAGTTTTACTTTGATTAAATAATTTGGATGTTACCGCTTTCATCCATTTTCTTTTTCCCACTGTACCAATCTTGCCTACACTCTGCCTTTAAAACTATATTTTAATCAAATGCAGGTTTCAATCACCTGTGCTGGTCATAATGTTAAGTGCAGAAACAGGAATAAGCACCACACTCCCACAAAACTAAGGTTCACATTCAAGTGGTCATCGGCTCATTTTAATTTCTAAAACCCAACTTTTTACAGAAAGACAGTTGAGACTAGAATCAACAAGAGCTGGTTGGCGTCCTGTGCTTGGGGGCCACTTCAATTCGCGGCTCGCTCTCAGTTCTCCTCTGCTCTCACACACAGGTATCACATCCTCACAGCACAATAACAACAGTAATGAACTGACCGGTAAGTGGCAGCTGTGCTCTGACCGCCCCTCTGCCCTAAACTGATTCACAGCAGCCCATAGTATCTTTTACTCCCAAGGCCACGGCGTTACCAATACCACACACATGTTGCAGGTAATCAGATAATAGTTTGATAAACGCTGGACTGCTGACTCCCTTGAGGATGGCTTCTGAAGGGCGATTTACCACCTCGGTGCTGATGTGATGTCTGTCCTCTGTTGGCTCTGCATGTCTCTGCGTGTGGGATGTGGGGGGAGGGGTTCTCCGTATAAACACACACACACACACACACACATATATATATATATATTCTGTATGGAAAGTGTGGAATCAGCAGGCACTGGGTGACAGCAGCACAGACAGATAGGTGTAACCCCTTGGGTTTCTTTGAATGAAAGAAGGAAACAGTAGCAACAGCTGATGGCGCAGTGAATGTCTGTGTCCTGTGACAACACACTTTAACACTGGTCACACTTTCATTTACCCTAATTTGACTGTTTTTACACCTGTGAAGCATAAATATTGTTTTTCATGCCTCGTGATATTCTCCACGTTAAGCATCTGAAAAAGAGTAAAATTGAGTTGTTATTTATACTTATGTGACTTTTCCATCATATTGTTCTAGCACTACTCTTCTCGCTTCTACTGGTATTATTTTTTGCTTTTCTATTAGGGATAGTTCCTGGTACCTGGTACCTGGTACTTTATTTGGTACCATCTTTGACAGGGTTGAGCTGAACTGATACTTAAATTTGATGTGAACAGATTACCGGCCACTGACTGGTGAGAGAGTGTTGTCACTGGAAGAGTCATTAGGGTAACGTCGGACATAAGAATCAAACCCAACAATGCTGAACTGTAGATCAGTTAAAAAGACATCTCAATATGTAACAGAGGAGTCTGGTGTATTTAGCGACAGCACTGCTGAAAGACGTGATCCGAATCACAACCCATTCAGCCGTATTTCAGTTCAGTGACTGTGTCAGACGGAGTCTGTGCTCCGCTCATGCAGGAAGTACTGAACTAAACTTTTTAATGAACTGATTCCAATGATTGAGTTCACTGAAAAAGAACTGCTTTGCTCATCAGTAGTCCACGTATAAAACAACATCACAGCAGTTTGGTGTAGCCGCGCTGACGACCTCGCACACGATGAGGAGGAACTATAGTAATAGAAAGTGACGTGCCTGATAACAAACCGAGTAAAGCCAAGTCAAGTAGCGCCAAGTTGTGTTAAAACTGTATAATGGGAAAGCACCATAAGTGGCACAAACTTTCCAAATGAGGTAGCAGTCGGCCAGTAAGTCCTGCAACCTTTGAGCTAAAGTCACTGTTTCTGTGAGTGGAGTCTGATACTGAGGGAGTAAGTAGCAAACAAAAGCGACATAAACTCAGAAAAGGCTGTCTTACAGCGAGTTAAAGCAGTGAACACACTCTTGACAAGCCTAACCTTAAACAACCCCACTCCAGAAATAGTACGAGCAAATGTAAATTTACGGTGCATAGTCTAATCACAACAGCAGCACGATTAAATTGTTCTGTAAAACAACAAAATTGTAAGACTATGGTATCACATTCCTTTCACATAAATCACACCTTATTTCAGGTGCAGGTCTCACCAAATATTCAAATTTGGTGCACAATTTATTCATAAACATGAACTCATTATACAAACCTAATATAACCACAATATTTCAGCACTGCTCGAGTGAAAAAGAATAATTTAAAGCCAGTGCACAGCACAGCACCGGTGGCGAAAAGGTGCATCTTCCCCTCTTTTCATCCCTCACTTCCTTTCTGCAGCCGAATATGAATAAATATGTGCATGTGCTTAGTTTAAGCGAGGTTTAGCTCTTTTAAACAGATAGACAAGTTATTCACAGTGTTTTTCCTCTTTCTCTCCCTTTTGCATTCTCCGAAGAGTATGGACACAGCAGCACAACACAATGCTGAAAAACAGGAAACAAAAGTTGGTCAGTGTGAAAACAGTAAATTAAACATATATACCTTGTGGGGCCACCGAGCATCTAGTCAGGTCAGGAGGGGCCAGTCAAGTGAAAAAGTATAGTTGCGTTAAGAAGCTGTTGAACGGGTGTACCTAATAAAGTGGCCAGGAATTTTTCTTGACTGTGCTGGTGGCCTCTCCTCCATCAAACACCTCTGTCGTCTGCCAAACTCTATGAGGATTAAGACAATAGCTTCAAAACAACTTCTGTTTACCCGACACTTTCATCACAAACATGAGAGAGCGAGTTCACACACCTGTCAGCCTGCCACCTGCTGGTGGGTGGGATCTCACACCTGTCACCTGACATCCATGTTTGTCTGCATGTTCAGAGAGAAACATGCTGTTGCCATGTAGATTTACCTTCTCAAATCCAGTCATTTAGGAGCAGGTGTAGGATTTATTGTATATTTTTGATTCTTCCTTCATGGTGATGGTTGCTTCCATCTGAGTGATGGGCTGTGGGAGCAGTAAGGTTCTGCCTGAGGCGTCCAAGAAGAGCTATGTGGGTGTGATGCAGTCACTGGTGGCCTTCAGCAAAGCTCACGATCATGGCAATGAGCCAAAAAAGGGTTTGGAGAAGCAACGAAGTATGTGGTTTTCCAAGAAGCACCGTCATCATCATCTTCAGCCTCCATCAGACCAGCAGCAGCTGAAACACAGAGATGGACGACAGCAGGACAAAGCTGCCAAGTACAAGGACACGTTTGATCCGCGTGTGACTGCAAGGTAAAGGTTTGGGATTTAATTTTCCAAAATGCATATTGTTGTTAAAACATGTTGTAAATGTAAAAAAGCTGCAAAATATTGTTTGCTTGATACATTTTATGTAATTGAAATGTGCTGTTTAAACCATTGCAAAATCCCTTGACACCTAAACTCACAGATCCTTAAGATCTATTACATAGAATTGAAGCAAACAGAAATTGGGAGGAGGATACATAGAATTAGACTTTATTTATTTATGTATTTATTTTTTGCACAATAAAATACCACAAAATTACAGATTTTTTTGTTAAAAAAAGTAAATACAGTACAGGAAGAGTATGAAAGTACATTAGCATCTACCTAAATATTACATTTCACTGAATAATGCTGAAGATTATATGTCTAGACAGTAGTACAATTATATAACAATATATTACATAATAAAATAAAATGAAATAAATCAATAAATAAACAATCTCAATTTGTTTTGGTCCTGTTATTGTTTTCAAGAAAAATATCCATATCCATAAATATCTGATTTTACAAATTAAAAATACAATTTTCCAAGTTATGCTTAAGGTTTAGATTATTAGATAAAGATATGTTTAATTAAAGTGTGACAGCAAAGTAAAGGGTTGGTATTCAAGAGAAACACTAACACACTAAATACAAAAATCAATTAAATGTGCACAAAATGCTGTATTTATACAATAAAGCATGTTTTAAAGGTTCATGCCTCTCAGAATTGTGATTATTTTATAATTCCATTTTCAGTTATATTGGTCAGAGTCAAAATACACGACAAAAAAGATAAACAATAAAATAAGGAGTAAATTAATAAATAAAAATGTGGATAAAGACAAGACAAAAAGAACACGAGGCCAAAGACCACAAATAAACAACTTACAGATTTACTATTTTTCTCACATTATGAGTAAAATATGGGCAGTTAAAGCTTTTCTCCAGAACAGCATTTCGCATAAAATGTGGTTTTAATCTGGCAATAAGTAATCATTTTCATTCTTCATGGAAATGTGTCAATGTTTTAATCAAACTTGACATTGTAGGAGTGACCGGATTTCAGATAGGTCCAATTTAAAATAACTTACTGTGGATAAAAATGTGGGCTGAGTGGGTGCTGTGATAATATCTCAAACCTGTGAGCAGCCACTTTTGTGATTCATTCAAAAATAAATCCTTGCGAGGAGAAATGTCCTTAAGGTTCTTCCAATTATTTATGAGAGACATTTTTTCTTTTTTTTTCTTTTTTGTTTTCGCTGTTGGCAGCTTTCTCATTCTTCCCAGCCAGCCGCTGCTAACCTTTGTGCAGTACAATTTATTAGCAGTAATAGTAGACATTGATTTCAGATGCCCAGGCCTGGTAATACCTGCAACACCAGCCTCTGGATGAAACCTAGAAACAACTACAGCAGAAGAAATTCAAGAGAATTCCCTCTGCATTTGATTAAACAGAGCTTATTGCAATGACTGTGGCTGATCTAAATCGGGATTATTGTGTGTATTTGCCAGTCTGGCTCCCATGTAACCTCATACAGACACAAGTGCTTCTCGACGTTTGTGTCATCAGGTAGTTATGGTGTCTTGACTCATCTCTCCTACTTGTAGGTACGACATCAAAGCTCTGATCGGTCGAGGGAGCTTCAGCCGCGTTGTGAGAGTGGAGCACAGGGCCACTCGCCAGCCCTTCGCCATAAAAATGATGGCGGTCGAGGCCCCCGAGGGCCGTGAGGTGTGTGCGTCCGAGCTGGCTGTCCTGCAGCGGGTGAGCCACGCTAACGTCATCCAGCTGATCGAGGTCTTTCAGTTTCCGCGGCGCGTTTACATAGTGCTGGAACTGGCGACAGGTGGCGAGCTCTTGGACCGTGTTGTGAGCAGGGGTCACTTCACAGAGCGCGACGCCACACGGGTCCTCAAGATGGCGCTGTCTGGGGTGGGATACCTGCACAATCTTGGCATCACCCACAGAGATTTGAAGCCAGAGAATCTTTTGTATTATCACCCGGGAGCTGACTCCAGGCTGCTGGTCACCGACTTTGGTTTGGCCACACTTGGCGGCACAAGTTCTGAGGTTTGTGACATTGATTGGAGCGACACAGAAGACCCACCCTGGTCTCTGAGGACCACTTGTGGGACACCGGAGTACATAGCCCCTGAAGTGCTGCTGAGGAAACCCTATTCCTGTGCTGTGGACATGTGGGCACTGGGGGTGATCACCTACATCGTGCTGAGTGGATCCATGCCATTCGAGGACAACAGTCGCACGCGGCTCTACAGATCCATCGTGAGAGGAAAATACAGCTTCAATGGAGATGTAAGTTTACTATCAGCTCACTTCAGCTTATTGTCAAACTCAAGGTCCAAATCAGGGTTAGTCAAATAAAATCCTTAGAGATGCAAAGAAAATTTCCTCAGGCCATGGTCCAAAACTTCAATAAATGTGTGCATCAGTGTCTGTGTGTGGTCAACAACTGAATTTGAAATAATGAAATCATATTTTGCAAATATTTGGTCAATTTGAACATGATAAAAAATGTCATTTTCTAAAGCAAAATGCACATATAAAAATCATTTTAGGGACTAAAATTAAATGTTCTTACTCTGGTAAACTTTTTTTGTTTACAAAATATTTTAGATTTTTCAATAACTTCATCACCAATGTACAGTGTGCCTATACTTACTATATCATAAGTAATGAATGATTGTGGACACTATAATTTTTGTCTTGTGTTTTCACACCTTACACATTCATGAATTCACATTCTTATAAAAATACTCTTTTCTACAAGATTTTGGAAGCAGTGAGTCACGATATGGTTGCTAAATAAAATTAATTGTCATTTTTTAAAATATAACATTAATTCAAAACAGGACAATGACATAAATAAATGTTCATTTAAAGTATAAAGGGCACTAAAATTCAAGACAGGCGTGTCCTGTTTGTCTTGGATAGTAACATGGCACTGGTTTGCATCAATGGATCATATGAAATGGACAATAGTCTTTTATTCCGTCTTGCTTTCCCACAAAAAACATCAGTTCCTTCTGGATTTATACAAACTGTAAATAGAATTCAGGAAGGTAACAAGGTCTCGACTCTCCAATTGGTTTGGCTCGTTGAGTCGGGTGAGAGAAAAGCTGTGTTTTGCCTCTTTTCCTCTGACATACTGTAACTTTAGAGTGTATTTTTAACAACAGCCAATATTCTGTTGAGCTCAGTGTCGAGTTCGGGGGCTTGTTCTTTCACGCTGATTACACTCCGAGGCTGGATTATTCACTGGGTTTTAAGCCTATGTGCTCGATTCTCGAGGACGTCGTTTGACATTTTAGTCCTTCCACCGACCCTGCACTATTACGCCCGCGTTTACTGCTGCACTGACCACCAACTGAACAATAGTGCAACAATCCTTCCCAGGGTTTATGCAGGAGGCTTATTTCACATTTGTCACAGTGGCATTTCGACAAAGCTCATAGGCCCCACTGGTGGAGGGAAAATCCTTTAGAACAATTGCATTTATACTCACACATAGACCCCAGTGGGACTCGGTAAAGGCGTCAATGTGTAGATTCATACTGTTTGATGACATTATGAAGACATCATACATGGCTGAGTAGAGGTCCAGGGTGTGGTGGATCAGCCATCAATCAGATTTTCATGTTGACAGGATGCTTCTTCTCTGTCATGAAGTGAGTCTCGGCGATTTCCAGAAGACTGACAGCACAGTTACACACCCGCATACAAATACACAGCGATAACGAGGGTTTAATGTGTGACACGATGTCACATGTGTCCATAAAATATCAGTTCTTCATGTCATCTAGAACAGTTTCAAAACCCTGAAAGAATTCTCTTTAGATATTATATATAAGGTCCAGTGTGCAAAACTTGGGGGGTTAGTTGGTGAAAATATACACAGAAACTGCTTCTTAATTCTATCTGTTTGGATTTTATGGTCTTAGCACAAGACTTTTTATGTGCTTTAAGTAAGGACCTTCTTCAGCTGCCATGTTTCTACAGCAACCCTAATAAACAAACCAGTCAAAGGTGTCAGGGCTCTGTTTTAATCATGTGTGGCCTTTTTTGTTTTTTTTGGTACTCACTTGTTTCTTACTTCCTGTTCCTGGTCTTTGTTTAGTTTACTTGTCCATGCCCATTTCTTGTCCCTGCTGTTTTTTACCTGGTCAACCTATGTATACATACTGTATATAGTCCAGTATTTTCCACGTCTCTGCCAGATTGTCTTTGTTACCCTATTGTGACCCGATTTGTAGTTTTTGCCTGTTTTTTGACGGCCTTGCTGTGTTTGACCTGGCCTGTTCTCTTGTTTTATAATTATAATTGTATTTTGAACTGGAGTTTTTACACACTTGGACCAAAACTAGATTGAGGACTTTCAGAAGCATTTAAATGTAGTCAGACTGGCTTAAAACCTAATTTTGTTTCCTTAGTGTGTGTATTTGAGGAGAAGAGAAGCCAGATCTGATCTTATGTGTGGTCACACAAGTTACTTAACTCTGTCCATATGTGATCAGGTCACAGAACACGGATGTTGGATTAATTAGTTTAAATTTGGCCATTTGCCAACCAATCTAAATGGTTGGTGGATAATGTGGTTAATGTGACCGCACCTTTAACCTGCTACTAGATTCAAACCCACAATAGGACCTACTGATCCACACAACTTGTGATGACGTGTGTGGGATGCGTATGGACCAAAAGCAGGGTAGGAACCCGGGTCGATTTCACAGGAGGAACAGTCTTTACAAAAAACCAAAAATAATCCAAATAATACTCAGCCAAACGAAGGAGAACACAAGGCGAGGAGACTGACTGGTTGGCTGGGCAGAGGTCCCCGAGGAAGACTAAAAAAGGGAAAAAACGAGGTATTAATAACGAGCGGGAAAGAACACGACATGCAGAGATTGCAGAGCGAGACGTAGATCGAACTGTTGAAGTTACCACTCTAGGAGTGAGACGCGCCGACACCTGCAGCAGCGAGGAACGAGGTATAAGAAGGCAGGGGCGGTGATCAGGAAACGAGCTGCAGGTGCGGAAGGGGGGAGGGGACTCGGCCTGGCCACGCAGTCAAGTCTCCTGAAAAAACCAAGCACAGGGGGGAAAAAAACAGGAAAACACCACACAAAATAAAAGACAGGAAACAGTGTGAACCCGGATCATGACACAACTTGCACCTTAACAGTGGCATAATATAGTGTTCCCCTTCAGGCTCCATATAAATGATGATAGCCTTCGCAATGGGGCAATTAGCTCATAATGTTCTATGTATCTGTTGATAGAGTGGCTATTCTTTAAATATTTGCCTTTATTAATTTATAAAAGGAAGCCTTTTAATGCATGTTGACAATGATGTAACACGTCAGTTTGTTTGTCATTAAGGGCAGAAGGAAAAAAGGAAGAGTTTCAATGAAAATAAGTATTCAGAAAAGAGACTGCAGTGGAAAGGTCGATTAAATTCAGGTGCTAACGTTTTTCCGGGTGGACAAATAAAGTAACTCTTCTCTGCTTCTTCGCATATGCAAATGTATTCACAAGGGCTCCAATTACAGACAGTCTTCCAAAAGTACTGGCTAACCTTTTGTGTTTACTGAAACAAAATAGTGTCTGTGTGTGTGTATGTACGTATATATACTTGTATTTGTTACCTCTTTAGGACTTTTTCTGGCATAAGCACTGACCCTGTCAGGACCAGTAGTCCTCATGGAGACCAAAAGCTGGTCCTAATGAGGCAAGACCTCATTTCTGAGGAACTGATTTAGATTTAAATTGTGGTTAGTTTAAGATTGTGGTTGATTGGATGATTATGGATTATGGCCATTAACTGGGTATTATCCTTAAAAGGATAGCTGCACCAACCTGTGTGTGTATAGTTGTACATGCATCTTTGTGAAGACCAAATCCAAAAAGGAAGTGGAGATATTTTCTGAAAGTGAGGACATCTGGGCTGATCTACATGATCTGTCACACCATAAAATGGCTGTTTATGGGTTACAGTTAGAATTAGATTTAGGTTAAGAGTTAGGATTAAGCATTTATTTGTGATGGTTAAGGTTACGGCAAGGGGCTAGGGAATGCATTATGTCTATAAGTGTCCTCACTTAGAATGTTGTGCAATAAAGCGTGTGTGTTCTGTAAATCTGTTTACACAGTCAAATTATGGGGACAAAAATCAAGACCCCATAATGTCAGTTGTCACATTTTAAGATGAATGTTGTATGGTTAGGATGAGGTCAGGTTCAGGTTAAGGCCAGGGTTAGGCTAGTCATGATTAAGGTAAGAGTAAGTCTCCAGGTAATAAATGCAAGTCAATGTAATGTCCTCTGAAGTCACGGAAATCAGTGTGTGTGTGTGTGTGTGTTTTTCTGACTTACAAATGTAAACAGCCGCTGGCACCTGCCCACAAACTACCTTCCTCTGTCTCCCCAGTATTCTCCACCCTTTCTTAGTCCACACACGCACACACACGGAGTGTATACATACCTTCCCTCCCACAGATGCAGCCGCTCCTTGGCCTGAAGACCTGTGGTGCAGACTCACACTGATGCGTTTACAACAGCATGGGGGTGGCGGTTGAGGAGGGCAGGGATGGATGGCAGAGTCGGGGAGGATGGTGTGGGGGGGGAGCAGAAGAAGAAGAAGAAGTGGGGAGGGGAGGGAGTGTAGCCTTGGGGAATTTTCGCACCTTATCACTCACCTTATTACTGCAGCATATAGCACGGAACGTTTCCCTTGCACAGAATCGAGACATCTCATCTGGTGAGCGTGAGTTGGTGTATTTGTGTCTGTATGGCTGCATACATGCACGTGTGCTCATGTCACAGCAGCATGTGAAGCACACATCCTCACGTTGGTTCAGACCAGACCGTGGCCCAGTAACCACCTCCCCCTCCTCCTCTTCCTCCCCCGCTTCCTCCTCCTCTTCCTCCTCCTGCATTCTGCTGCTGTGTTCATGGAGCCTCACTTTTCTCCTGACCCATCCCAAACATCTGCAGCTGTCAGCAGCAGGTTACTCTGGGTAACAGTTGGCCCAGTCTGCCCCCTAGTGAGCACCATGTGAACAAGAACACAACATTGTACAACTCTGACCACAGTGCATATTGTACCTGACAGCTCAATCTCGTTTCTGCGTCTAGGTATCGATATTTCGATTTCCACGCTTTCACTGCGACTTTCACCTAAATTAGCGACAGGCCAACTCCCCCTATTGAGACTTGTTATGATGAGGCATATTTACAGGGGTTATATGTAAGAAATGTATTATACTAAGTCATTAAATAACTATGATATATCATCAGAGATTGAGGAAACATGTTAAATCCTGGCTTCATCGATGGCAATAGTATTGCAGGCCACAAGCTCTGTATATGTTTGCAATTGGTATTTTTCATGTGTTGTACCAAATAAAACAGCTTGTAATGCTTCAATGCAAAAGTTGCCAGCGGATTTGAACACAGTGAGTATGAAGTGAATGTTACCAAATCTAAAAAGCCTCACTACCCCTCTCAGGAAAAGACAAATAAAAGAATGAGGGCAAAGTATGGAGAATGCTCACTCTCTCCGTCTTCTATGCTCGTTGTGAGTTGTGCATTTAACATTTTCACAGACAGTTACTGTCACTCTGTCATCTCCTCCTATTATGCGACATTTATTTATATCAGGTCCTGACGAGCATGGGTCAGGTATCCATTCTCTAATGTATATATGCATTGGCAGAGGTATGTACTTTTTTGTGTCCATGTTTTGGAAACTTCAGCCAACATTTTGGACAGCGATTGCAGTCTCCATTTTAAACTCTGCAGGTCACTGTTGGTACATATTTGTACATGTAACCCTTTAAAACTTGTTGCTCAGCAAATAAATTGCAGACGTAAACTGTCTCTGGTGCGGAGCAGTTCATTACTCAGAAGTTTATTATCTTCATGTTAATCCAACCTTCAAGCACTTCCTTCATTTTCTCCAATTACTGCTCTGTCAGTTGACAATGTGCGGCTGCCACAAATGGAGTCGGTGGACCTTTTTATTCACTTTAACAAGATGTTGCTCAATAAGCCAGAAACCCTGTAGGTTTCTTCACCGCGGCATGTGAACACCACTTGTCTCCCCCACTCTCTTTCCTCTCCGGCTCCAGCCCTCAGCTCAACAGTGATGCATAACACTCCAAATGCAATAAAGCCATTTTGTTCAAAATGTTCAAAATAAAGGAAAGAGATATAGTTCTCGCAGGTGTCTCGGTTCCAGGACGGCAACAAAGTTAGGTGTTCCTCCTTGATGGTGGGAGGAAAATAAGTTTTGCTACATTTTTAGGTTATTTTCACTAAGGAAAAAGCTCTCTATTTCTCTTATATAGGAAGAGCTGCACTAAAACCATAATTTCCCATCATTTTTAGACTGAGGACAACAGGAAAAAAGAAGTAGAGCTGCTGTGAAATGTGTATTTCTTGGCATGGGAATAGGGAGCCACACTAAATCAAAACCAGTGTTGGATGAAGAGTCAGTCTTGTTAGTCGTGGGAGCTCAATCAAACACTTTCTTCCTTTTTCCGGGGAACGCGTGTGTCACTCTTCCTGCTCCTCAGGTGTGAAATAAAAACACAGTGAGGAGACAAAAAGCTCCAGCAAGAGGTTTTTTTTTTTTGTGGCTCTTTCAGTAGAAACACACACACAGTGTGAGAACGAGTGAGCCCCTGCTTCTTTGAATTCTTCTCACTGGCAACAGTCTTGCGATTGTCAATTTCATGCTTGATTAATTGTCATTACTTGTCGAGAGACAAAAAAAGGTTGAGAGAAATGCGTTTCAGGATTAAAATGGAGAGCGAGACCTCCCTAAAGAGTGAGATGTAGTATGGGAGACTTTTGCACACTTAGACTTTTCTGTATTTAACTTTTTACTCTCGCTGGGCAGACATTAAAGGACTAATCCCTCTTTTCTGAGGCAATAAAGTGAGGCAAGGATAACTGATTTCACCAAATGGCAAAACAGATACTTGGTTGTGATTATTATTATTATTTTGTCTGCAATGTGAGGTTAGAAAGACAAAAGAAAAATATATATGTATATTGCTAATATAGGCATATTATATCATAGTGTCATAAACCAGCTGTCTCTCCCTAGGGGTTGCCACAGTGGATGATCCACATATTTGATTTGGCAGAGATTTTTATGCTGGATTTCCACCATAACCCTCCCATTTATCTAGGTTTAGGATTGGCACAAGGAGAACACTACATGTGGCTGGGGCCAAGTTTGCTGACTGTTCAGTTAACAATAAGCAATGGGGATTGGTGCCTTGCTCTGGGGTACCCAAGCCCCAGGCTTGGCTGGGACTCAAACTGGCAACCCTTAGGTCAAAAGCCAAGTTCTCTTAATACTTGGCTACAGGCTGCCCCAGTGTCCAGCATATATTAGTAATATTTCATTAAAAATAACATGTTAGCACAAAGGTCACTAGTTTTCTGAGGCAAGCCTCTGCAGTGTTTAATCTCCATGACAAAGAACCAAAGGCTAGATGAATAATTCACTGATTCTGAATTATAATAAGGTTTGTGATCTTTTGTGGGCCCACTCACAGATTTCAAAACATCACTTCAGGTCAGTTCGGGTCATAACAAGGATGACAAAGCTTTGTTTGAATTAGCAAAGGGTCACTGAGTCACATTTCTCAGTGACGCTCATTCTTCTCGGTACTTTTATTGGTAAGTTGACAGTGAAAAGGAACAAAACATGAGGGCAATTCCCACATGCATAGTACAGCAGGGCCGTCATACCTCCCTGGTTTCTGCACATTCGACCAAGAATGCAGCTGTTTCTCTGTCTCCTGTGACATTCTGTAATTTTTTTGAGTTTAATTCTGCTTCTTAGGCCTGCAGAGCCCCAAGATTATACTGTTATTGCTGCGTTTGAAGGAAATCATGAAGAGACTTTGAATCTGTGCACATGTTTTCTACATATGTCTACATATTTTGCTGAAGTCAGTGTGTGCCCACGCACAGTGAAGTCAAACTAAGGTTGTAGCCGGACTATGCTATCTAATTGTCCTACTGTCTCACACTAGAGGGGTATTGATTAATAGGATGAATAGACACTACACTAGATGGCGATACAGTAAGCCCTGTAAGCTAAAATTGGGCTTTACCAATTTCATCACAGACTAGAACAAGAAATAGACTAGACTAGACTAGAAATATTACTTTGAGCTGACAGAGTTTAAATTTGGTCTCCACGACTGTCTCCTGTGTACCAGCTTCATCTTTTATTTTCAAGACAAAGCCCGGGGATAGCAATTTTCGAATATGTTCAAAGTGCCCAGTTCAGCTTTAGTCCAGTTGAAGATATCGAAGCTAGACTCCAAATTAGAGCAGCTCATGCTAATTAAATTGGCAACAAAATTAGTTTCAGTCCCGCACTGCTTTGTGCTGGTTTTTCTAACAGGGTAGATGTGTTATCAGTGGTGTAGTCTAAGTGGTACACAGGTATATGGTGTATGCCCACTACAAAAGGGCCATGATTTCCATATAACCACTAAAAAAAAGGCGCATTGGTACGTATGAACTCCGTTGTTTTGACAGAACTTGCACTCATGTAATTAGTTTTTGTAGAGGTGACTCGTTTTCATCAAAAACACTAATTAAATATAAAACAGTTCATCGTGCGTATGCTTTTGGTAGATTATTATTGCAATGCTGGTCTGGCAACCTATACTGCTTTTGAATGTGTGGATTTTTTTTATTTGACCTGGAAAAAGTGGTCTGGAATTGACATGTCTGACCTTTGCACTTTACTATCCCTAGTGACAGTATACCCACTACAGTAGACCACACTACACCACTGTGTGTCAGTCCAACTTTGAGAATTTCCAATTAGTCACATTTCAGTTGGACTAACATGTTTGCATTTGTATTTAGTCGGAATATCGCAGTATTTCAACATACTCTGTGTGTGCAGACCAAATTGACCAAATCTGTTGTGAGTGTTTTCATGTTCACACTGATCCTAATGACTCTGCTATGCTTCTCTTCCACAGCCTTGGTCCTCAGTGTCTAACCTGGCGAAGGATTTCATCCAGCGTCTGTTGGCGCTGGACGCGTCCACCCGTTTGACCGCTGACCAGGCCATCTGTCACTCCTGGGTGGCCACTATGGCGGCCAGCTCATCTATGAGGAACCTCCATCGATCTATTTCACAGAACCTGCGGCAGCGGGCGTCGCGCAGCTCCTCCCGATGCACCTCAAGCCCCCGTGATGCCACCAGCGCGGGAAAGCTAATGTTGCTGGAAGATAAACAGGAGAAGCATCACGGCCGAGCATCTGCACTCATGCAGCCTCAGAGAGCCATACAGCATCCGGCCAGAGGGCTCCAGGAGCATCAGTACCATCCGATTAAAGCATCCGATTCATGGGAAAGCTAATGAAGGAAAGAGCCCAGCTGCCCCTGCTCAGTGTGTTCGGCCATCACAAACCCTCAAAGCTCCAAACAGGGAGCAGAAAGTGTCTTGGACAGGTGTTGTCTCACACACACACACAAAAAGTTTCCTCTCACTTCTCTGGACTTCAGTCAGGCTTCTCTAATGACTCAGGCTGCTGACTTCCACTTTCCATTGTGGTTGTCTTAAGTTGTTGGAGATTATCCCTCAGTTTAAAGATCCAGGCTTATACTGAGACGGTGCCATCCACCTCCACAAGGTCTCCAGCCCCCTGGTTTATTCACAGAGCACAAACTAATGGGCTCACGGTTTTATCTCGGTCATTATTATTCAGTCAAAAAAATGACTTAAAAAGGGAATTTGAGCTATTATTAGCAAAGATTATGTAAAAATAGATGGAAAACCTGTTCATTCCTCTCTCTTCTTGTTTCAATTTTTATAATACCATTGTGAATCCACTCCACCCAAAACCTGCAAGATTCTTTTTTATATTCAAAAACAAGCAAATGCAGCCCACTCTTTCCTTTTGTCACCTTTCCTCCTACATCAGTCCTCTTCAGCCTCTGAAAGCACAATCCAGATATTTGGTGACAGGCTGCTATTGAGTTGAAGCAAGGCTCTGGGTTTAAAGAGCTTTCAGCTCTCCCCCAAAACATTATGTAAAGCTGTAAACAGCGGCAATTTTCCAAATAAACCCTCTATTCTACTTTTCCACAGAGAACTCTGAAATCAAAATGGTAGTACAAGTTCTGAGAGCGCATTGTAATGCGAGTATGATGCCACCATTACTAATGGTGCTAAAGTCGACCCGCAAACAAAATTATACACCTCTGATTAAAGAAATTTGAATTAAACAAAACTGAAGACAGCAGTAATGACTGTAAAGGTTTTTTTTATCCTCCTCTTCCCTTATGATTCAATTGTTAGTGCATTTATCTGTTATTACATTAAAAAGGCAGTAACTGACCAGCTGTCATTGTTCATCTCTTCTGCACCCACTCTAATTACATTGTCTCCTGCAGTTGCAGTGGCTTCAGACAGAGAGAAACGTGGTTGATCTCAAGGAAATTCACCACACATTTACTTCCACTCTGCAGATAATCCTATTATTTTAGTCTCTGAAGCCATGTGATCGTTCAACAGTTTATTTTCCGCACAGCTCTACAGGAGGCAACTACTCTGTGGGATAATCTGCAATCACAGCAGCTGGATGCAAATCAATCTGCCATTATCTGTGGATTGGCTTTCACGTCTCACTCCTCTTATGCAGCAGGAGGCTGAATTTGACCAGTCCTTCCAACATTTTTGTTTGTGCAAGAGGGAGACTCTCAAGGCTCTTTGGGGGATTTTTCAAGCAAGAAATGTTCCCTCAAAATTAATCTAGCGTCTGTGAAGTTGATGCTGTATCTTCCTGTATGGGCTTTAGTCTGATAAAGTGGTCAGCAAAGCCAAACCATTGAGAAAGCATAGCAGAGCAAAGATTTTTAGTGATTCGGGGTTTGATCTCTAACACTGGCCCCATGCTGGATGAGGGAAAGTATGACAGAAAGTGTCTTTTCTTCTTTCCCTTCAGCTTCTCTCAGCAGAAAACCACTTTATCTTTGGTCTTATGTGAGGAGATCATTTGCTGCTCAGGACCCTGAGACATAAGCTGGCTGATCCACTTGTGGCTGCTGTAAAGACGAGGATAACAAAAGGAGACAGCAGTGATGGAGGTGGTGGTGTCATTGTCCAACAGCCAGGGGAGCTGCAACAGCAGAGGCAAAGAAGGAAACTATCTCAGGTCCCTGAGCGGAGAGGAGGCTCTCAAGAACAGCTGATTACATTAATTATGGAGATACACTTGCTTTTAAAGGTAAAGTGCAGTGTGTAGGAAATTGTGACATCTAATGGTGAAACTGCAGAATGCACACCAATGCTTGACTCACATGCATCCACACCTCTCTTTCCCAACTTGCTAATTAAAGTTATGTGAGGGTTTTCATTCTTATTATGCTTGACTCATGTATTACACTGGCCATATACAGCTATCTCCTACATGTACATGAACACATACACACACCGCTACAATCAGTCACACACACACTTTCTCAAATGCACACCAAAACGGGGAACTCATGCATCCACACCTCTCTTTCCCAACTTGCTAATTAAAGTTATGTGAGGGTTTTCATTCTTATTATGCTTGACTCATGTATTACACTGGCCATATACAGCTATCTCCTACATGTACATGAACACATACACACACCGCTACAATCAGTCACACACACACTTTCTCACACACGGGCCCACTGCTTACGCACTCACTTATGCACACATACGCTAATGCTTGCACAGTACAATAGGTACAGAAAGTACTGATAAGATGAACACAGTGTCCCAAGGAGGGACACAACTGGAAGCAATGTCTGAAGATTGGCTGGGACTTAGCCTATGCACCAACAAGGGAGAGCCAAGTCTAAACCACGGCCACTCCCCACCTAGTCTTACCAGTCATGTTTATGCCATCATCTATGTTTCTATAAAAGTTATTGTTTCCTTTTATCTGGACGCTCACTCCAACAAAGACGGCTGTAGAGCATTCTTGTTCACTGTGGGTCTTTGGACTGGACCGAGGTCCTCAGCTGAGTATTTTCATCTTCCATTTTGCTTAAGAAAATAAAGAGCTCAAACGAGAGAAGTAGTCTGTCCTAATTCAGGATAAACGAACACACTGTTGCTGGGCAACCAGACCCAACAAATTGGCGACCCTGATGTGATCCTGAAGAAGACCATTTGACAAGGGACCGGACTCAACAAAGAGAGTATGGTCCACTCTGATCGAGCCATTTGATTAGGCCATTTTTTTACATTTTTCAGTCTGTGACTGTAAGGTTGGTGAGAGAAGAGCTAAAAGTTAACAGGAACCTTTTTTTTTTTTTTTTTGTATATTGTATATTTGAAAATTTGAAACCGCTGGCTGATTAGAAATCTTATTACCTAAATTCTCCTGTTTTTTGGCCAGCACCATGCATCAGCTTTAACCTGCTACGGCTGCTGCATCCCCTGTATTACAGTTACTATTGCCTCTTTTTCAACTAATTTAGAGATTAACTGACTGGACAGTTTATTAGCGTGTTACCAGATGAAGTCATTTATGCACAGTTTATGAATGTCATGCGAACATGCGGCTGAACACCGAGTAACTTTTTTGGCCTTCCACAGCTATGACAATTTTATGACACATATCTATGATCTTCCATGTGCAGAAAACTCTGGCCTTACCTGCACAGAAACAGAATTTTTCATATATGATCTCATTCTTAAAACAGTCATTCTTTTCTGTAAAAACATGGCATTGTTTCAATTAATGCAAAAGCAAGAGAGGTGGGACTAAGACATCACAGTTTTGGTTGTATACATGAAAATGCAAAGGTGGTGATTTCAGATTTTTAATTGTAGAATAGTGAAATGTTGATACATCATCTAAATTAGTATCATTAGAAAACCAGGATCTAAAAAAATGGGACTTAGGTTTGGTTCACTGTTGGGCCCCCAGATTCTTTTTGCCCATGGTCCTCAAAAGCTTAGCTCATGCCCTGCACATAACATGCACACCTTCCTCCTCCATCAGAACGATGCTGGTGTTTCTGCTCATGTTTGTCTCCACACAGTTGAATCATTCAAGGTTAAGTGCCTCTTCTATTGTGTTGCCTAAACACCCACTACATCAAATATTAGAGTCTTTTCTGAGCTGCATTGTGCAGAAATTATTTTCTTTAAACAGCAATTACAATCACACTCCACAATTTGCCGGTGTCCTGTTATTATGCCGTGGACACAGCGCCACGGGAACAAAAGGCGGGTCGATACTTTTCTCATTGAGGATGCAATAAAAGTAAAGCGTCTCATTATTCTTCCTACTCGCAAATTCTCATTTAGATTGTAGCCCGCATCCCATGAGTTTGCCACGTGAAATTTGCTCTTGTCATGTCCCCCAGGCTCAGGACACTGTTTTAAATGCAGTGTAGACACAGAAATGATGGGACAGCTGGTGGACATGTATTCCCCTCAGTCGTCTCACTGTCTTGTTGACACAGAGAATAAGGTTAGAGACAAAGTGCAATTTAAAGACATTGTTTGCGGGTTTGGAAAATGTGTTCGTATTATCTGCTTACCAGCCTAAAGAAGCTATTGGTAGTTTTCTAACAGATTTTATCAGTCCAATAAAGGAAATAGCAGTATTAGTGACTTTCATAATGAGTGCCTAAAGGTGAATCAGCCTTTGTCAAATGGTGAAATAAGTCTGCACACACTCACTACTTTCCTCACTACTACAATATTGGGCTTGGGGATGCGCTTAAATTTACCTTTTGACTATCAAAGTAAAATTAACTCCAAAGAATGAATACATTTGTGACATTTTCACCTCAAGGTTACAGACGCACATATTACTTTTAAAATATTTCACCACATGAATTAGCTTTTTTTATTCATGCAAATTAATGATCAAAATGCAATTATTGTGTGGACAATTACAGTTCTTTTTTTTTTTGTCTTTTACAGTTCCTTGAAAGACGTATGTATTCCATAGTAGTATAAAGGTACATATGCAACTGAATCCTAAGTATACTGCAGTTTTAAAGGTGCAAAAATTGACTTTTACTAACAGGTACAAATTGTCTTTCATTTGTTCCCCTTAATTTATACAATTGGTTCTTCCATTTTCTATGAGACCCCACCCTTTTTTGTAGGGTTAATAAACACGATGCTGTCACCCAAATAATGATGAATGCGCGGGATAGCGTTTGCGACAGAAATGACACACAAATTTGAATTGGTGCCAAAAAGGAAGAAGACGAAGAAGAAATTGCTTTGCAGAGTCATTGCAAATGAAATGGAGTATGTTTGAGTATGTGAGTGGGGTTTATATCAGCCACACGTGTATCCTTGCACTCAATTTTTCATTTATATCCAACTTAAAACTTTTATTCATGCAAATTAATGATCAAAATGCAATTATTGTGTGGACAATTACAGTTTTTTGTGTTTTACAGACGAAGAAGACGAAGAAGAAATTGCTTTGCAGAGTCATTGCAAATGAAATGGAGTATGTTTGAGTATGTGAGTGGGGTTTATATCAGCCACACGTGTATCCTTGCACTCAATTTTTCATTTATATCCAACTTAAAACATTAATATGGTAAGAAATTCTGTGTTATAATAAAGATATTACATCACTTCATGTGTCCTTATGAAATCAGTGTGTAATGCATGTGCAGTATGTTGGTTTTGCTGTGTTCAGATGTCCACTGGCCTTGGGCATGATACACATCATATACTTCCTTCAGATAGAATTATTTGTGCGGCTCTATTTTTGATGTGGAGAGTCGAATATGAAATGTGTGTGTTTGTGCTCGTGTGTGTATATGTACCTGGTATTCCTTAAGTTGTGGGGACCTAAATGTGTTTAGTCACACTTATGTATGGGGACTTGTCTTCCTTATGACGACAAAAATCAAGTCCCCATAACATAAATGCTTACATTTTAAGGTGAAGTCATGTTTTAAAATTAGGCTGAGGCTAGGGTTAGGTTAAGGTTAGGTTAGAGTTACTGCTTCATGATATCAGTATCAACAGATAATCTAAATTGAGACACTGGGATCAGGCACGATTCACTTCCTATACTTTCACCTGTGTCATACTTGTTGGAAAAGGCTATTGAATCTTTGTTTGAAATTGAATTCAAAATATAAATGACTTTTTGAATATTGCAGAAACTGAGTTGGCAAAATCTATATTGTTATAAATTATATTGACTAACTGGTGTTTCTACCAACATTGTCAGATTTGATACATTTATGATGCAAAAATCAGTTTTGATTTAAAAAAAAAAAAAAAAATCAGCCAAGACACACGCACACCACTGCTTTTATAACATATGTTGAAGACCAAGTATTAAAATGTTGTGTTTTTCCAACATAAATGCTGCATTTATGTGATAGAAGGTGATAAAAATGACAGTAAATGTGTGTACCATATTTATAGTTACATTTGCATGTTTGAATTTGACACAAACAGTCTGCACTCGTCACTTCACTGTTCTTCACAAGCATCACTCTGTTAAATGCAAATGACTGTTTTGTCATTCCAGCTATTTATGCAGGTGTTAAATTTGTAATATTTTTAAGTCTGAGGGTTTATATCAAGAGGTTAAAACATTTTTTAGAAGTGGTCCACTGCACAAGGGAGCACTGGGACACAGCACGGGGCTGCTGAGGTGGGGCTGTCCTTCTGATTGCCTGGAGGACCGCAGAGGAATGGGGGGGGGGGGGGGTGCAGCATGATGCAGCAGGGGGGGGGGGGGGGGGGGGGGGGGGGGGGGATGCAGCATGATGCAGCAGCGCAGACAAGTCACAGTCGTGTTAAACACAGAAAATGAACATAGTGGATCATGAATTATTATTAATAATTTATTCCATTAAAAAACTTGACTCAGATCTTGTTTGTTTGGTTGTTTACAGCCGATGGCATCCCTAATGTCCCATTACTGCCTTCTTCTTCTTTTTCCTTTGCCTCCTTTTTCTACTTCAAAGTGACCAAATATTAAAGTAAAATATGGATAGCGTTCCAGAACATAGGAAACAGGTTACTACCAAACCATGTGGTATATGCAGCTGTTGCAATAGTGGTGTGCTTTTAAATAGACCTGAAGGAGGAGGAGGAGGAGGAGGAGGACACTCACGTTCCATGTAAAAAACTTAATGTAAGTCAGAGGTTCCAAAACACTGGGTTGGGATCCACAAACAGGTCACAGGAAATTCTTTTTGGGTCCCCAAACAAAGTTGAAGAATTTTTCCAACCCTTTTGTTCAGTATATGTCCACATGCTTCCTGTAGCACACTTGCCAAAAATCCAGATAAAAGTCCAGATGTGGTACATTCTTGTTTTGGTCCAAAAAAAAGGCAACAGGAAGTATGATAAACATGGAAACTCACTTTAAGTTGTAGGAGAAAGTTTAAACTGAACTTGTCAGTGCTCAGACTAAACAAGGAATTTAATTTAGTGACCAAAAAGGCTAGAGCTGGTTTTAAATGCCTTTATTCAAAATATGGTTGCTAATAAGACAACAAAATGCAACTGGTTTTGTCCTTGAATGTCTTCATCAGGGTGAAGAATGGTCAAGAGTTCCTGAAGGTTTGTTTGTTTTTTCTCATGTGCTGACCCTGTTGTCCAACAGTCTGAATAAATAAAGACAGTCTTCAGCTGCCCTTTTTGACAAATCTTAATTTACTATTGTGGGTGCACTTCAGAGCTGTGTTGTGAATTCTTAACTTATTGCCTACACCTGCTCCTTATGGACACGTCCTTCTTTAAGGAGGACAAACTCTGACTTCAGAATGAGTCTGTTTCCCTTGATTTCATTTTCATTCTTACCTGCAATATAGGCTAACATACTTTTCCTTAACTTTTTATACGTCTGTGCTCCTTTTCATCGGACACCCTTGTGTCACATTCACAGTTACACTCCAGAGGGCTGCCCACTGCACTGCTAATCTTACTATTGGCCACTGAGCAGCACCACTGGAGCGATTGGGGATTAAGTGCTTTGCTCAAGGACAACTGAAAAGAAAAGAGAGCGTTCGTTTTCACTTTTTCCACCCTTCAGTCACAAAATTGCTTCTCTAAACCTCAGTGCTCACTTCTCTCTCCCCGCAGTTCATCCCACTCCAAAGGGGAGAAATTTGTGGATAAAATAGTGAAGCTGTACATCAGGACATGCTCAGAATCCCTTTAAGAGAGATCGAGCCATGTCCTTGTGCCTTCTCCAGTCGCCTGCTGCCATCGCCAATGGAAACCACTTCATGATACTCCTGGAGGAGCAGCCTCTGTAACCTGGATTTACCAGAGGGGGCTGGCTGGCCTCATATGCAAACCACTGCATGTGAGGTAATGTGAGGAAACCCAGCAGGGGGGCAGGACTGCTGTACACAGATTGCTGCTGCTGCTGCTGCTGCTGCTGCAGTTGTTGTTGTTGTTGTTGTTGTTTAGGTGGGCAATGGATGTGAGGAGGAAGACTACAGACAAGAGATGAAAGGGAAGAGTAAGCTCTCTCTTGAGGATGTGCACCAGTCCGATTTGTGTGTACTTTAAAGTCATTAAACTTATTAAGAGTGAAAATTAGACCTTCATAATTTCATGATGGCAGGTTTTAAGAGGTAAGCCCTTAAGAGCATGAAGGCAAAGTATTTTTGACTTGTAATTATTTGATCACACTATAAAGACGAAAGGCAGTCCTTTCCAAAAGCCAAGAGTCAGAGGCAATCATGTCAGTCAGTGTGATCTGTTCACTGCATATTGGCTTTTTATTGACTGTCTGATGTCCGTCACTGGCAGAAGCAGAGCTGCAGGAGGAATGTGAAGTTAAATGCTGGTGTTTTCTACTGATGCCAGCTTCCATTTAGTCAGATATGGCAGAATTGCATGGCATTGTAATTCCCAACAATAAAAAATATCACCTACCAACATGCAATTTTACCAAGTAAAGTAAAGTAAGATATTAAGTATAAATGACCCATGAATATGTAGGTAGGTAGTAACAGCAGTTGATATCCATAGTGTTGCCTTTCCAGCTTGGATTCAGTCATACACTCCATCCACTTCACTTCATCAACCGTCTTCTTTTTCCTGGTCCCTCTCCCCCTTCCATTCTGGAATCTTCATAAGGCAGAGAAGTATTCACCACTGAAGTAGAAGCCAGCAGTTTGCAAGTGAGTCAATGATAAAATGGCAGAGAAGCAGCCAAAATTCACAGTTCCACTACAGGCAACAACTGTCAGTGATCTATGAGCAGTGCTTTGAAAAAATGTGCAGCCTGTTATTGTTAGCCTGTCCACGTGCGTCAGCCCTAGTTTTAAACAAATGTTCGTGCATAAAATAAAGCAGCCATTTTGTGGTGATGAACCCTAAAAAGCTCATTGGGCCTGTAGCTCTACAGAACATTTTTCCATTATTCCAAAACGTTTTCATGTTTGTGCCAATGAGATGATTGGATTTAAACAAAGATACTAAACACTATTTCTTCAATACCCTATAATGATAATGAGGCTGCTCAATAATTATCCGAAAACCAACGACTCTGTATAATTGTACACAGTTGGTACTGATTCAGTGCTTTGCAGGAAGTCTTCAAAATTTGTTGGATTGCAGCCATATTTAGCTCATTGTTTTGTGTTTAATAGCGCTTTAATATTTGGTTAGGTTTGCTTTTAATAAGCACAAAAGGAAAAACATCCCCCTCAGACCAAACCAGAGCAAAACTGAGTAAATGTCAGACTTCTGTTCATTAGGAAAAGGATTTTAACAGCAAATGTTTGTTGTCTGTCTGTATGTTTTTAAGTTCATCTCCCCTGTGGGAAGAAAAAACACTGACATTTCACGCTTATTATTCAAAAAAAACAAAAAGCTTTAGTTCAACAGAACAAGCCATCACAGCATTGTTTTTGAACGTTCTGTTTGTAGCATGCTATGGATCGCTCTGTGGTCCCACGGGGAGTCCAGTGTTTGTCCTGGGGACCAGATTTTGCGGCGTGTTTCAAATTGATTCCCATCTGCAATCCTAGCAGTGAAATATAGGTGCACGCTGCCACAGACAGGAGTCAAAGACGATGATTTAAAGGTCAGAATCAACAGCACAGTTCCCTGGCTTTAGAAGATGCTGACAGGCACACCCTGATGGGAAACAGCTGGAGTGTTTGTGGTGTAATCCAAACCGAAGCTTTCATCTCTTAATCTCACAGTGGAGACCGTGTGTGAAAATCCACGTGTGCATGTATGTGTACATACACTGTACATGTGTCCTTGTTCCTGAGTGTTCCATATTTTGTTCTTTTTATGAAGCTCATGAGGGTACTGTGTGTTGACCTCACTGCAGTCTGGACAGTTGACAGGTGGACTGAATATAGATACTCCATTAATAAGTTTTTGTCTGAATAAATTGCCACGCATGGCTGAAAATTGATGCACAATATGCAGGCATTGCACCTTTGTGAATGGCACTTTATTTAGCTATTTGGAGGAAATGGAAAGTCTGTCAGGGAGAGTGCATGAAATGAGTGATAGAAAGAATTGTTCAATGGGAGGGAAAGAGGGAGGGGAGCAATAGAGGGAAGAGGGAGCACATGCTTAACTACTGATTACACATATCTACTGTATATTCTGCCTTGAGTGTTATGCATTGCATTTTGGATCTTCCCAATGCACGTTGAGGCAAAAAAAAAAACCAAACATATTATCTTTGCTGTTGCAGAATACTTTTATTTCCATTTTATTTTTATGTCTTTAATATGTACTTTGATGCCATATGAGTTACTTTTCATATACTAAACCAGGAGAGTGAAGCACTATAACAGTGCTTTGGTTGTAAACCCATAACAACTGTTTCATATATTTTTTTTACTTTTTTTTAAACATGTTTAAAGCTTTCTAAGCTTTCTTTTCTCTCTAAATCAGTTAAATACACAACCTTCTCTGCTGTGAAGCCCAAGGTTAAAGATGTTCTGTACTTTCATGACTCTCAAAGGCGCCGTGAAAAGACCAAAAACTAACGATATAATACACTTCTGAATTTATATATGGGATAAATTATTCACAAAAACTGCTGGGCAAATGCTACTGAAGCTTGAGTAAATGGTGCATTTGTTGAGGATGCGTTTCAATGGCAGATTCATCTGCATTTGGTGCACTGATGAATAATAGCAGCAGCAGAATGGTGTTTTTAGGACTGGACTTTATACCAATGTTTAAAACACAATGGAGGTCTGTAAATTGTTAAGCCTTGACAACAACTTTGGTTTTAGCCTTTTATTTGCTGTTACAGTGTAGGTGCATGCAACAGAGGTAATTAAAAGTGGTAGTATTTTAGTAAATATTGTGTTTTTCCCTTCCAGATTTAAAGCAACATTATGTAACCTAAAAACCAACATTATTTTTAATGATTTACTGATTTATAATAGGTTGAACAGTGTCTTTCATTCTGCCTCTCTGCCCAAATTTTGATGGGTGAAATGTCTGACTGGGTGGTAGTTAGAATGGATAAGACACTATTGTCAGGACTCTGGTCAAAGCTTGATAGGCTTTTGTTCTTCACAGAAAAACAAACTTAACCACTTGGACTTCAAGCCCAGTAGAACTGATAACAAGTTGTGCAGAGTTGCTTTAAAATTTCGCTTTCATTGAGGTGATTTTCATTCATCTAAGGGAGTGATTTTTTTTTAATGAACAATTTGAAGGATGTAATCCTTCTTTGCCAACATAACAATAAAATGGGACATTATGGGATATTTTTGCCTCTATGAAGCAACAACAATTCCTACAACCCCTTCAGATAATACGTGACCCATATAATGAAAGTTATGACAGAAACTACTGTCCTACAAGCGTCATTAGCCTCATGAGTGCAGGTTGCTGCTATTTTCTGTATATCAAGAGGTTAACTGCTCTGTTGACTGCAAGCACTGACCTCTGAAGGTTTGCTATGGAGAGCAGCAAGCTGCCACAGCAGGCTATCACATCTCCTATACATTGGACAGTAAGGATCATCTGCAAGCGAGGAAGGAGGTGTTATGTGTTGCATCTGTGTCTGTGTGTGGCAAGTTGTCTAAGTGGCTGCTCTTAGTTTGTGGCCATTCGCAGTTGAAGCGGCGGTAATGTTAATTGTGATTACCTCGTTAGCTGAGCATCATTATTTGTGCTCAGGGAATTCTCACCTCGCCTCCAGGTGAGCTGGAATATAAGCACAGCAGCCCTCACTGTGCGAGACTGCTTCACAAAGACAATCCCGGCCCTGTCGTTATTAAACCCCAAGGCTATGCTGGAGAGGTTGAAGCCACGCTGAGCCCTGTTATGTTAGTGCTTATGTCAGAAGGACCTGGTCCCACACAGTCCTTAATGTAGCCATGGAAACCACACTCTGGAGGTAAGTATGGCTTGATGGCATCAAGGCTAATTACAGATCTTTTAGGGTGGACTCAAGTGATAGATGTTTGTTTCTCCAGCGTGTATGTAGTGCACATGTATGTCAACTGCTCTTATATCAACAGAAAAACAATAGATCATCTCTACATTTTGTTTACACCCCTTCAAACTATGAAACAATGTAGTGTACTATCTGGCAAGGGACAAAGTAAGCGGGTCAAGGCAAAGATGTGATATATTGTTACATATACATGGTGTGGTTTATGTGGGAGTGGCCACATAAGGTTATAGAAAAAAAGAGTAAAATCAAGTTTTCCATCTGCTGGATAAACATAATATAGGTTTTGCCCATTCATTTCCTATGGCATCATTTCTGACAGGGAACACCAAATGTGTGACCACGTTGAATAAATCAATCAAAAACATATAAAAGTGATGAGCAATTTTATTTGTTTAGATGCTTACTGTGATGATTAGATATTGTGGCACAACATGTAAAACACAAGACTTCTGCTTCAGGAAAGTTGTAAAAAATGTGTCAGATGAGACCGAACACTGGCGTCACATTTTCCAACAGGGCATCACATCTCTTTTCTTTTGTCAGATTTTACCACCAGGGCACAGCAGCTGAGTCTGTGTAGTGGGTATATGGCTACTGATGCTCAGACTTGTAGAGGCAGAAGGGACCGTCACCATGACAACCACTTCCAGGGCCCAACTTGTGAGCTTTGTCCCACATGCCCTGGGTTTCTGTCCCATGGGCACAGGTACCCATGACCTTTTCTAGTTCTGGTAAATTGGTTGAAAATTTGAAAGGGGCTGTGTCACAATTTTACTGTGAACTCAAAATGCTCAAAGTAAAAAATCCACTGAAGGGGTACACCACTTATGTTGTTTTAATAGAAAAGTCTGTAAGACCAAAGATTGCAGAGTATGACACATATTCACTCTTCCCTCCCTCAATGTCAATCATCTGCTTTATAGCAGCCAAACTGGCAAGTATATCTAGTAATCATGTTCTTGTAGCTGGGATTTTTGACACCTTAGAGACAGACTTACAGAAATATGTTTGCCAACGTGTTGTGGTGGGAGGAGTCAAACCATTCAATAGAATAGAACAATAGTACAAGCGGTTGATGTTAAAAAACCTTGGTTAAACCTTATTTTGGGGCAAAGTGTTTTTAAACAGATTTGACAACAAATTCCACAATTTTCATGTCTCACAAACGTTTATTGAAACAGGAGTGTTAGCCCAAAACAACATGCATGGCGGTCCTAACACAATGGCTGCCAAATGACAAGGCTTTCCTACGTTCACTGACAATTTCATCGACTTCCTTGCAACATACTCTTTCTAGTCTGTTTACACTGATGCTTCTTTTCTTCTCGCTGGGCTTGAATCCAAAGGAACTGTGGTGTGCCCAAGCGAGAGCCTCACTCTGTCAGGTCAGGCTGGTGTCTTAGCAACAAAAACCTCCTTCTCAGTCCTTTACAGGTGTATGGAGGCTGATATAGCACTTCCTGCTGAGGACTAGACAAAAAAACAAGACTCCATCCATGTTCCTGTGGCTTTTTGAACAAGGTAGAGCAGAGTTCTACCTTGAGTTAAAACAATAATAATTCAATGGCTCATAGCAGTTATAGCAATTGTTATGGTTACAGCAGTTCTTGCTTTGCATATGATCCCCTCACACGAATTGACAACACAGTTTATCATGTGTGGTCCTCTAATATAACTTTAAGTGGTCTGTTTATTTTGATCCACATTGCACTGCATGCACCAACAATACATTTTTGAAATCCATCTTGGCAGTCTGTGCTGATGAAGAGCTATGACTTCCTCCATCTCTCAAGAATACCCATCAGGTCCAAACGTGATCCTGATTACTGGAGTCCTCGATTGTGGTGCTAGGTGTGACTTTCTTGCTGCTATGGAAACTATACTCACCAGTATCCATGACCGGAGGGAGGTCTGCAGGCTTCCAGAACGAGAGCTGGAGCAGACAGAAGCTGAAACAGGGTGAGTCCTGTTTAAACAAATCATTCTCTCAGTGGCTGTCAGTCAGAGGCTGTACAGCACAAATGCAGGAATGTGTCTCAGGAACAGGAACAGAGGTGCAGAGACATTTTGACAACTAACTGGGTAAAACAAGAGTGCACTGTAAACATGACACAGAGGCAGCAAGGACAAAAAACAGTCAAAGCAGTATTTGGGTGTGAGACATTTAATTAAATGCAGCATTGTACACAAAAAATCAATTTATGTCTAGATTATAACAGCATGACTCACTGAAGTGTTCACAAACCATTGTCAAATGAGTTCAAACAAATCTGATCAATCAATCAATTAGACATTATTAATGTAGCAATGAGACCCAAAGTAAACAATCTTTTCCTTTGTTGTTTTGAAAATGTTTACCTTTAACAAAGCATCATTTTAGGAAATGTCTTCACCCAGAAGAAATCCCCCAGAACGATTCTAAATGTAGCAGATATGTAGGGCTGCTGCAGAAATACATAAAAGGCAGATTCACCTAAACTTGTTTGTGTGGACAGCCCCTTACAGAGACACGCACTCATAGGCAAACCATAACAGTTAGAGGAAGAAAAGACAGAGTGGTATCAAGCACAATGTTACACAGTCAACAAAAACACATCAAAACAGACGAAAGAGACAAAACTGTAAGGAAACACAATCATCAGTGAGAAAACACTGAGGTCGGATTAAAGAAAGCAACTAATAAAGTTATTTTATTATTTAATAAAGATAAATAATAAAACAAAAATAAAAACAGACTAAAAAGACAGGGGGTGCTAAGAGACACCACCTACAACCAGTTGTTCAGCAGTTTGATGGGATAAACACTTGCTGACTACACCTGCCCTTGAAATGCTCCCTCAGTCAGGTCTGAGAGTACTGCTTGACAGAGCGGCAGGATACAAATAATGTTAGATTGTTCCAAAGACAACAACAACAAAAGACATCCAAAGGTTTTGCACTATAGCTTTTAAATTTTATTGGGTTTTAAATTTTATTGGGTTGAACTTTAGTAGGTCATCTTCATGTATGCATGTCTGCATGTATTTAGTGGCTGCCATGTGATGAACTGATTAGATATTTGCATCACCAATCAGTTGAACTGGTCTACCTAATAAACTGGTTGTAACACATTATGGCCTGTTTCCACTCTGTTTGCAGACGGACAACCTCACCCACAAGAGTGTCACCACAACAGTCAATCTAGAATTCAGATAGCTGCTTTAGCAGCTTTATGTTTCACTTGTGATCCATGTACTGTAGTGCAGCACGATGGAACAACATCCTTCATCTCAAGGGTTGTCAGCAGCTGGTCGAACTTGCTTAAGGGTGGGAGGGATGAGGTTGTTTGTGTCTGGCTTACTACCTTTGATCTCTCTATGCAAACCCACACTCCCAACCCTTCAGCCAACTATTCCATCTGAGCACTGCACACAGCATCTGCATCCCCTACCTCACATGAACTGCCCATGTTCCCTCCCATGTCACTAAAACCCAACACTTATTGAATGTGGTGTAATGTTCTGTAAGATGCATGAAAGGAGAACCTCCAGTGTATGCCGACAGTGTTCTGCTCTGCAGTGTTAGTTGTCTTGTGTCTCAGAAGGCAAGAGATTGTCAGGTGAGCAGTGTTTTGCATTGTGATGGGTCTTTACATGGATCTCCACTGCCCTCTAGATGAGAGCGGTGGAAAGTGACAGCCTGTTGAAAATGATGAGGGAACTTCCTATTCATTTACAATTCACAATAGTTATAGACGGTGATATTTTGGACACCACCATGAAACCCAGAAACCTGATGAATATGAGCATTATACTCAGATACGTGTTCATCAAACTAAACAGTGCAGGCTTGATACTGTGCAAAATACTATTAATTAAAGAGAAGAAAAACGACTCATGTATGTGCCAGACACTTTGCCAGTGCACTGGGCTGAATCGTGTAAGAATGGAGACATAGACGAAATGGAGATTAGAGTTTTTCTGCTGCCTACAGATGGCTGCTGATGACCTTGCTGAGGGAGTATCAAAGCAATATTAATCATAGCTGGTGCCTCCACTGATCCCAGAGTGACTGGGGCAGGCACACAGTGGATGCTTGGCAGAGCTGGTGGTTTCTGTTGGTGTTGGAGCATCAGACAAAATGAGTACATGTGCTTCCACTGTGCAGCATTGTCTTTCATCGTGAGAGACTTGGGGGGGGGGGGGGGAACCTTTGAGGGGGGGGGGGGGGGGGGGGGGGGGGGGGACCACATTGTTAGAGGAGGCAGTGGAGGCTGTGACACGACTCATGAGAGGTGTTAGATAAGTGAGGGAGCAGTGTCTCAGGAAGGGAGGGGGGTTAGTCAGTTATAGTTACATAATACAATACTGCTGTGGTTTTGGGGAATAAAATCTCCATAGCACTTGATCAGTGCGTGGCTTAAATAAATTATTTATGAATGCCCGCCTGCCTGTATTTACCACTACGACTACTACTACTACTACTGCTACTACTACTCATAATAAAATAAAATAATAACAAAAATCTAATAAATTGTAAAAACCGACAAAAGACTTATAATATGGAGCACAACAGTTCAAAACAAACAATAAAAGAACAAAATATGAACAGCCACAACCTAAAGCTAGACACAGAAGAAAGGAAAAAGTAATAATTTGAAATTAAGGAAACACAACGGTGACATTGTCACCTAAAACAATATGTTTCAAGAAAAAAATAAGGCATTTTTGAATAAACTAAATGATGACAGAGAATGGATCTTCAAAGATATCTTGAAGATTAAATTATCAAAACCATTTCCTAAATATAAATAGTTACAAATAAAAACATATAATTAAATAACAATGAAATATTATCATGTATAGTAGCAGTAGACAATGGTAGTCACATTGGTAGTGATAGTAGTAATGTCCTTCATTTAAGTGGTTCACAGAAAAACAATGTTATTTTATTACATCTGGACATCTGGATATAAGTAAAAATTGTGATTGGATTTTTTAATGGCCTTGTGTACTACACCTTTTTGACTTGATACACCTAATTTCGGATAAGTTCATTTACAGTAAATAATACATATAATGCAATTTTCAGTAGCGTCCATGTCATGCTAACCAAAAGGACAAGCCGAAACAGACCTATTTTTGGTTAAATTTTAGTTCTAGTTTATATTATTTCTATCAAAATCTAGCCGGGTTTTTTTTTAATTACCTTGTCATGTCATGTGACCATGTGACTCCAAAAATATGATATCACTATAGAGGACAATTGGGATTTTATATTGACATTTCTATTATTATTATTGTTTTTAGTTGTGGTAGTCGTAGTGTGCTGGTATGATAGGCGGGCGGAACCAATGGGATAAGCTTCCTCGACATCTCCACAAATGATTGGTGGATTCCGTCGTCCAATCACAGTCCGTCTGCAAAGTGTCTTGGTGCTGGTCACTTTAAGTCTGTTTTTTTTTTCTTTTTTGGGCGAAGTAACCTCAGCGAACTATCTAACTTTTGTGTCATCTACTGGATATCACTTTACCTGCAACAGCCTTCGTGTCCAACACAACCTCTTATTGCTTGTTAACCGCTGCTTAAACAAAAATAATAATTATAAATAAAAAATAAATCGAAGTCGTTTTATCAGAAGCGTCCTAAGGGGAAGCTAACTAACGGTAGCATAGCGCTAGCATGACAACCAGAAGAACTGCCACCACCACTACCATCATCATCATTACTCACCCCCGTGGCTCTGCCAGTAGAAGGTAAGTTCCAACTCCGTCTCAGGCTTCCCCTCCTGTGCAATGTGTTTGGAATCGAACATGGCGCCCTGTAAATGCGGACAAGTTAGTTACGAGTCCAAATGAAACTGTTGGCAGGTTTGCCCGCAAACTGTTAGCCTGCTGTTAAATGGCGCAGGGTCAGCGTGAAGCTAACTAGCATTAGCATTCCTGTCAGCTAGCGTCGGTGTCGCTGTTACCTTGAGCGAACAGCTGTGTGTGATCTTCGGTCTCGAAGCGAATCACAACCCCGATAAAAAAACTGCATCGTAATCGGCTGCTTGGTACTCGTGCTAATTTGTGTAAAACGGTTTGTGTCTGCTAATCCTGTCATTTGTCGCTCTGTTTACCTCTTCACTCTTCTATGTATTTGCACTAATGTGCACTCTTGACATGTAGCAACTAAACTTGTCCTTCGTCATGAAACGCAACTAAAAGACTGTGGCGACTAAAATAATTCAAACAATTCTTTAAATTGATAAATGGGCTAACGTGAACGTTGATTTGTTTTTTAAAAAAATGTTAATTTCTGTAAGGAATGCCCAACAGTGAAGGAAATATAAAATAATCTGATATTTTCTCATCTCTGTATTAATAATATGCATATTAACCATGTATTTATTTGGTTGTATTGTATTGTTTTGTCTCTGTTACCACTCTGTGTCACAGGCCTCCATTCTGGTCCTCAGCTTTGAGCCTATTGCTCCCAAATGGATAATGACTGCAGCCGACCACATTTGGATCATTCACTCATGCCTACAGGAATCCTCACATGCTCCAACAGGTTATTTGCATTTCCTGGTTTACGTAGATAAAATTTGAATTATTCAAAAATGCTGAACTTATGTGTGAGATTTGGGATGTATATTACAGGTACCTGAGGTTATGGTTGTGATACACAAGGCCAAACTTAACCCACATTTACCACATACAGCTTTCTGTAATCCATGACCGTAGCTTCAGTTACAACACGTTTATTAAAACCCTTTATGTAAATAGGAGGTAGACTTGAATATACAGTTTGTGGAGTTTACTGTTCTCTATTGAAGAAGACAGCCACGTTCAAAAAAGGAGGTAGATTTCCTGAACTTTAGGACAAAGATGACACTTGGGAGGCAGGAGGTAGGACTTTCACCGACTTGTTTGCTGCAAAACCCTAATGTGCTCTCACATTGGCTCATTTGGACATTTTACTCAAAGTTGAAAGACTAGTGACATACCCATTCAATATGTGCCTGTTCTTTGGTGTATTTTTGTGTTTTTGGGGTTTATTGTTTTGGTTTTTGTATATACTTTAGGCGTGTTTAAATGGTCACTAACAGAGAGAACTTATTATCCAAACAAAGTCTGCCAGCCCTGCATATTCTGGTGCCCTTATTTAGTCACCTGCCAAGTGAACCACTGGACATTTATGTGATTAATTAACAGATGTTCCTTGCGTTTATGGCTAGCTTGCTGGTTGGAAATGTTTCCATTTGGATTTTCTTTCCAAAGCAATGAATTTGGAGCTGTAATATTGTTGTTTGTGTGTATGCAGCTCAGTGTCTGGAGGGCCAGTGTTGTTATTATGCACGTATCTTAAAGAAAATCCAAGTATGAGCCAAGACTTCATACAATTAATAAAGTGCAAATATTAGGAATTGACAGTCTACTGAGTTTGGTTGCCTCAGTGCCAAGACCTTTTTGCCTTCATGTCAGAAAGGATTGTAAAACAATGAGTGTTAGTCCACTCCACACTGATGCAGCATTGTGGGTACAAAAAAACACATTTTCTGGTCTCATCATGTCACAGGTGATAAAACGGTGTAGTGAATCTGTCATATGTAGATGGAGCCCAATATTTCAGTTTTATCATTCTCAAAGTGTCTTGGCTAAAGCAGAAGAAGCCACAAAAGAAGACGATGATGCAACATTGGAAACAATGTGAGAAGTCAACAAATGAAACAGTCTTGCCTCTTTCAGTGTATCTTGATTTAAATCTGCATGACATAACTTCATGGATTTACACTACCACTGTAGTGATCAAAACACAATTTAAGGTAATTTAGAAACTACTGTCACCACTCCATGGCATGTAAATTTATTTTAATGGCAGGGACAAAAATAAAATGTGCATAAATATCGGAAAGGAAAGAAGACCAATCAGCTTGTCAGTTTTATTGTTAAGTGTTAAGCATCAGAATTGTTGCTGACCTTTTGTTAGCTTGCCAGTGTTTATTATTATAATTATTTTCCCCTTTACTTTAAGAATATTACTGCTTTGGATGAAGCCGCACAATACAGTATGTCCTCACATTTTTATACCAAATCAGTTTTTTTTCTACATTGGTAACTGCACAAACCTTAAATTGTACCGTCTGTATTTATGTATATATTATCGTTCTCGTGTATGTGAATCCTATCATTTTTCGCTGTGTTTACCTCTTCACTCTTCTATGTATTTGCACTAATGTGCACTCTTGACATGTAGCAACTAAACTTGTCCTTCGTCATGAAACGCAACTAAAAGACTGGCGACTAAAATAATTCAAACAATTCTTTAAATTGATAAATGGGCTAACGTGAACGTTGATTTGGTTTTTTTAAAAAAACGTTAATTTCTGTAAGGAATGCCCAACAGTGTAGGAAATATAAAATAATCTGATATTTTCTCATCTCTGTATTAATAATTCGCATATTAACCATGTATTTATTTGGTTGTATTGTATTGTTTTGTCTCTGTTTACCACTCTGTGTCACAGGCCTCCATTCTGGTCCTCAGCTTTGAGCCTATTGCTCCCAAATGGATGATGTTTGCAGCCGACCAGAAAAATGACATTACTTATTGTAATATTTTAAGTTTAATCTATAATTCACATGTTTGACATAAACATACAGGTAAAGAAAGTTGTGATTTTATAGGTGTGTGTAAAGTTGGTGTTTGCACCACAGGGTGGCGATATTTGCAAAACAATGCTATTTACGGTTAGGTACGTGCCATATTCCTGCAGCACATTTATCCTAATGCACGAAAAGAAGTTTCGTGTGACTTTGCTTAAAGGTTAAAATATAACTAATTTATGTAATCTGCCTGTGCGTGGTGGCGATGTTTTGTTTCCCTTAATACACTTCATTTATTGGTAGGTTGCAGCATATGAAGCGTTAAAGTTCTGTTTTTATTTCTTAGCTTGTTTACGTAGATGGTGGAATAAATATGTCTTAATACGTCAGCAACAGTCTGATGTATTTCAGGATGAGAACACCCCGAGTCTTTGAAGTTAACGTCTCTTCATCAGCATCCAGCATCATCTCGGTTCGTCTCGCTTCCTCCCTCCCTCTCTCGTACCCAAAGGGTCTCTCGAGCGCGCACGCGTGCGAAACTGCGTGGGAATGGCTGTTTGTGTGATCGAGGGGGTTGGGCCGCTCGGAGAGAGCTGAGAGCTGCATGAGTTTGTAATGTCCGCCATGTTGGCCATGGCGTATTGAACCGGGGAGGAACAGCGGAGCCTAGAGTGAAAGAGACCGACAGAGAGCGACCGAGACCCGGGCCTGCCCGGCTCTGTTCGCGCTGCTACGGACCCAAGCCTGCCCTCAATCGACCGGTTGACTCCCTGAGACCGTTACCGATTCATCCATGAGAACTCGAGGCAGATTTGCTTTAATTTCAAGCAGATCGAATAGATTAATGCTGCATCTTTTAATATAAAAATGAGTAAACTGTCGTTTCGGGCGCGGGCGCTGGATGCTAGCAAGCCACTACCCGTCTTCCGCTGTGAGGATTTGCCTGACCTGCACGAATATGCCTCGATCAACCGGGCAGTACCGCAGATGCCAACTGGGATGGAAAAGGAGGAGGAATCGGTATGTTTTGTTTCATTTTTGGCCGGCCGCTGCTGGATCACTTTGGACTGTTTTCATGTCGAGGGGCACCGCTATGTTGCCTGCGCAAGCTTGTGCAAAATGGCCGCCATGTCTGCTCTTTCGTGCACACGACGGCTCTCGGTGAATATAAAATATTCGGAGCCTGTTTCAGCACGGGTGCTTTTATAAGGGTGTGTTATTTCAGTATCAAATTCGTGAAGTGTATTGTGTCGTTTTGTTTTACACGAAATTGCGCTGGAAAGCACAAAGGAGTCACGTGACTTTTCTCTGCTCCACCATTTTGTTGACTTTATGGTAAAGGCAGGCGGGAATAGGCCTCGGACGTGGTGTACTTTCCGTGAGCAATTGCCAGGGGGAGACACTGAGCCTCCCGCCCGGTTTGACAGTTAGGTGTTGCTTGTTGACAGCTCAAGGTCTGCCATGTGTTCCGCGCTCTGGCTGCTCTTCGTGCTTTCTTTTTGATGTCTGGCAGACTCCGTCCTCCATTTAATCACGCATGTATGCACAGTGATGCATGGGAAGTTCGCTGTGTTTTGATATGCACGGTATAGTTGATCATCATGTTGATTTAGAGGCGGATTCTTTCCCGTTTAAAGCATCGTCTCACTCTTGGAAAATAATGTTAACTGCCGTCATTAATAGAAAACGAATAGAGCGATTTAAATGCATTAATCTTTTTCAGTGTGCCCGTCAATCCACACGTAACTCTGTACAATTTGTTTTAGTTAATCATTTTAATGCTAAGAGCCGAAGTTTTATTCCGGACCAGTTAACCTTTTTATTTAAATGTTAAAGTTTTGCAGTATTAATTAGAGCCTATTTGTGATTTTTCAGTCAGTTATTTGGATTTTATGAGTGATACATTTAAGTGGGGATTCAAAGTAAGATTTATTGATTTCGAGTGTTTTTAATAATTAAAACAAGCTCTTTAGTTTTTCAGCTTCTTATACATGAATATATTCTGATTTCTTGGTTCTTCATGATAAATACATGCATCTGTGGACAAAACATTTGAAACATAATTTTAAGAAACAATATGAAAAATATGGGCCAAATTGCTCTGTCAATTGATAGATTATGAAAATAGTCATTAGTTGTGCCTGTCTATTAATTTAAACTGGTTTCTCCATGCCCTTTGGAAGATTATGAGTGAAGTTCTACTGATAATACATTTGAGTTGCATCTTTTCATGATTGTTATAATACTGATATTGCCTTTTATTTTAAAATAAAATGGACTGTTCACTTAATTTGTGGATCATACTAAAAAGTAATATTGACCGCTCTCACACAGCTTTACATCAACTGTTTTAATGTCTCTTTGGTTATTAATGAAATTTATGTTGTCATTGTGGGTGGACCGCATGTTATTGTTGCTGGTTGTGGACGATGCAATAATGACTTGTCTTTTAGCTGGGGTTTCTTACGTTTCATGGCAGATGAGGTGAATTCCTCATCAGCGGCAGACTTGCTTTGGCAGACAAACACAAGGGAAGCACAGACGGGGGCCACAAAGTCAGCAGAAAATCCTGCACCCACCCCTCCTCCTCCCCTCTCTCCTGCCGGGCCCTCCCCCACCTACTGTACACATGCTCACAGCAGCATTACATAACAGAGTGACAGAAGAGATAAAGAGGACAGTTTTACTACAAGGCTGTGCATGGCTTAGCTCCCTGACCCACATCCTGTCCAGCAACAGTGGAGCACAGTCGTCGCTCACTGAATGACCACAGGCTGGCTAGAGAATTATGTCGATTGAAAGACAGATTAAGTGCAAGTCGTGCATTGATTATCATATAGAAGGATGCCCTTTTTTAATGCATTATTGCTGTTGAATTCATGAGGTGTTTTGGGAGTTAAAATTCATAGTGTCAAACGCGATTGAAAGTCATTCCAAAAGCTCATTTTGTGTGCCGTCATTAGTTGCCTTGCAACCAGAAATTAATTGCTTTATTCACTTATCTGTGTTGGCACATTTTCGTGTATGGCATAAAACAGTTCACTCAAAGTATAATTTTTAAATCTCATCTCATTAATTTTGTTTTGTGTTTGTCCATTCAAGACGTACTTTCAGTTATTGACGCTTATAAATATAATAACAAATATAGAATGTCCCTCTGGTTTTACATGTAGAGGAATACTGTGGTAGCTTGTTGTGACACTTTTTTTGGGTGGTTTGATCATATACAGTGTAGCGTCTCTATAATTTCCAACCTTGCTTCGAATCACTGCAGATTGCCATCCTCAACACTTTCCTTCCTTCCTTTAGTTGCTTGGGCTGCAAACACGTGCTGAAGGCCATTCTTTGTTGCCATGACAACTTTTATCTGAATCAACTAATTTTTTTCCCCCTTGGGAACATTTAATGGAAGGAGCTTGTGGTTCAGGGAAAATGGATTGTTGTCATTTTTCTGACCATGACAAAGCACCACTGCTGTTGTGAAGTCTCAGGAGATTTTGCTTTGAAAGAAGTGAATGTTAATATCAGTTTCATTTGTTTACCTTGCATTAAGGATCATTCTTGGATCTGTGCTTATGCAAGTGTGTTTTCTTGAATCTGAACAGCTTTTATGCAAAAACAAAGAAGAAACGCACATTACTAACTGGCTAACATTAAATTTTGATTAGTGCAACAAGTCCTTGAGTAACCTACCTCAGCCATTTCCACATGCGTTCACAAAAGCCCTTTATCCCACAATTCCCCAGCAGAGGAAATTGCAGGCTGTGAACTAGTGTTGTGAGGTTCACAGCTGTGGAAGATCAGGATATCTGAGTCAGAGGCGGCTCAGGGATGCCTACTGCAATCTGCCGGCTATCCTCTGCAGAAATGAGTGAAGGCAGGCGTGGCTCAGACCCGGGCTTAATTGGTTCCTTACACATAGATACACATCATTGCTCATTATGTGTCTATGTTCATAGGCTTAGTAAGCCAAACATTCATCAACATTACAAACAGTGGGGGCAAAGAGCACGTGTTTGTTTTGGAAAAGTTTGAAATGTTACATGAGAGATCAAATCCTGCGATACATTGGTTAACCATTGGTTCATGAGTTTTACAAGAGGCCACACAAGCACATAAGTCTTTGTCTGGAAGGTAGTCTTTCCATATACTGACCAGCCTCAGTTTGTCATCAAGAGTGTTTGGCTACACAAGCATGATGGGTGGCTACATGCAGCATCAGTTAAAGGGTTGGTTTCATCTGGTTTCTGTAAATTGTCCATATGTCCGAGACTGCAGGTGAATTATTGTGTGCTCATTTTTAGAGATATGTGAGCGATACTCACATGTGATTCTTAATAGATTCTAAGTCGATTCAAAATTTCCCAAAAATATATTTTTTAATGTTGCTTCAGTTTTGATTGGCAAAGCCTGTTTCATTTAAATGTCATATCCTTGCATAACTTTTTCAGGTTATACCTAGGATACTTGTGCAGTTAGCTTATTATTTTCCTTGGATTTGCTTGTGTTTATGTTGCCTTTTTTGATATATAAAAGCTACCTAATCTTGCTAACGCTTTACTCTGACTTCATGAAGGCAGAACTTAGTACACATCTTTAAATGACTTTAAAAAAATGACTTTTTAATCGAATTGACCAAAGAAATCAAACGGGGAAATTTTGAAATATTCACACATCTAGTGCTCTAACAACTTAGTGGAAAGGTTTTAAATAAAATATCCCATTGTCAAACATTGTTGGTGACAGAATAATTACTCTAAATCTTTAATTCTCCTCCCTGCTTGTGTTCATTGATTAAAGCTAGGAATGTGCTCAAAATAAAATAGATTTTTCCAGTACTTGCACCTCTAAAAGATTGCTAGTAAATAGGGAGCTGTGCAAATTCCAAGTGTGCTTTGACATAGTAAACCTCCTTTAAAGTTTCAGTATATGGGTCATGGGGAAACCAAAGCAAAGCATGGACTAGTTAATTGTATGATCACAAGAAACTGGCTCTTTATATTTAATTGTGAGTATTGTGGGCAGTGAGAAAGTGTGGCTGGGCCGTCCATGCAGACAAATGTGTGACTTGCATGTGAGAATATTTGTTTTTGGAGTGAAATACAAGCTTAAGTTCCTGACAAATCACCAGTCATTTGTGAGTAGATGGTTGTGTGTGATGTGTGTGTAATTACATCCCACACTCATTAAGAGCTGCAAACAGGCAGGCTTAGCTTCAGTGTGTGATTGATGTTGCCTGAATGCTCTCAGATGAGCACTTTCACTTCAGACTTGGGATCCTCAAGGTTAAATTCACAATAGCTCTGTTGAAACAATAAGCTCCTCTATTTGTGTAGTGGTTATTAAGAAAGAACGACACTAGGCTTGTTGATATGCTTACCAGGGGCAGATGGTTCAGCTTTGGACACACGCTGCGTCCTTTCATGCCAGCTCACAGCTCTGAATTGGTTCTCTTGTTACTCCATGCAGAGCTCCTCATGTCTTTGGATTATACTTAAAGCCCTAACCACTTAAAACTCCCACACAAATGCTGATGTGCCCAAAACAGAATCTTTTTCAGGGTAGACAGAAATTAGCTATACACACAGAGTCATAACTGCCAACCACTAATGGTAGGTCATGAAGCATTGACCCATATCTGCCCAAGAAAGCTGATGTGGTAAAAACGTGCAAAATGAGTCGGTGCCCTTTTAAAATACTTGTTAGAGGAAGATTGGCCTCAGTCAGTTTGACTGGTTTGGCCATCTGTTGCACCACGCATTTAAAATAGTCCTCTTAAGACTGTATTGTAGAGTGAATGATATATTCATATAAGCATTGATAGAGCTTAATGCTGGCATATAAATGATTTCTAGTTATTTAAAACTAAAGTTCTTTTGTTTGCCCCGTTTCTAAAATGCGTATTTTAACATTATGCATTATAGAAGATAAGACATGTTACACAATATCAGATTACATAATGAGAAAGCACTGTTTTGAGAGTTCAACAGTCATGCTGTTGGACTCATTTACAGCCAAGTGTGTGAAAGTTGAAATTTGTTGCTGGAGAAATTTATTTCATCTACGATGCCAACATTTCACTAAACTAGTACAACAGATCTATGCATCTTCACTGGTCTCACATTGTCATTACAATGGTCAGGTCACTTGTTCCATCCACAAAAACAAAACTTGTGCCTCAACCAACTTAAAAATCAACAAGCAGAGTGATATGTAGGCATTAGTTTTTGGTTAGCGATTGTGATATAGTTTGAATTTCACAACAGAAGAGACTAAATTACCTCTGCTGTTGGGTGTAGGGAAAATGTAACTGTATTATTGGCCCAAGCTCTCCCAGTATATATCAGCAAATTAGATATCATCAAAAAGTCCAATATTATATAGTCCTTGATACACTCAAACACCAAAGGAAAGAGGAGGGAGAGACATTACCTGCGTACATATACACACATTCTCACCCAGGGAAAGCGACAAGAGCAACTGCCCACTGTCTGTTTACGCACACACACGTACACGTTTGCGCTTCTATCGAAGTGAGGATGCTCATAAACATAATAAATTCCCTAGCCCCTTATCCTAACCTTAACCACCACACCTAGAAGCCAAGACAAGAAGATGTCTTAACCCTGGAAAAAGCACTTTGAAGAGGTGAAAGAAACTGAGGACCAGCCAAAAGAGATGAGAGAGAGCCACTGTGAGTGTGTGGATTTCTGTGTTTACTTTAGATACACACTGCTTCTCTCTGAAGTTTGAAATGAGCTGATGTTAGCTCATTAATTACCCGTGCTCTCTGTGTCAGAAGCGAGCTTACCTCATTTATTTCTCTACTGCTAAATATGCTAACCGGTTGCATACATCCATTTCAAGACAGTGTTACCTTGAATTTGGTGAAGAATGATGCGTATAGATGTGAACTCATCCTCTTGCAGCACATCCACACTTCATCACACACATCTGACTGACTGCTTACGCCATCTGCAGGGAAGGGGTTGCATTGATTATGTGCTGTCACTGCATCGATGCTGAATCGTCTGTGTCTGCATCACAGAGCATCTTAAAAATGATTATTTCCAACACCCCCGATGAAAGATCGTCATTCTGACTAGCTCGGGCAGAGCTACTGCAACTAAGAACAATGAGTCATAGGTATGATCGTGAGATTTCATTTCTCAGAAGGTTATAGTATTGAGAACTGTGGTTGCGTGTTTGTGTGTGTATTTACATAGAAAGACATGCATATACATGTATATTTGTAACATTATGGTATGACCTGTCTGGCAAGACAAGGAAAAAAAGAACCATAAATGGAGAAAAATGACTTGCTGGCAGAACTGTGCTGCTCTGAAATTGTTTTTGGACTCATTAAAGACTGCACTATTAATTCCCCTTACATGGTTTAAGACCTTTACAGAGATTAAAACGGATTTAGGAAGTTGTTTCCATCTGCTCAGTATTTAGATTTTTAATATTTTTAAATCTTTCATTACCATTTCCATCACATAGCTTTTGCAGTATGTCATGCAAAGTGATAGTGAAAGTCCTGTGAGACTTGTCCTGGTTGGAATATTTTTGTTGTTTTCCTATAATTCTGTTATGGCTTGAGTGCAATGATGTCAGTGTTCACTAATCAACCTATAATCACTTTTATGGCTTTTACTTTTATTATCTGTTTGGATTTTGATTCTTAGTAAAGTCTGAAAGAGACTATTGTTCTTGGTTGTCTGCAAACTAACAGTCGATTAAACTAGTGGTGAAACAGCATCTTTTTTCCCCCTCATTACTCACCAGTGTACTTGCTTGTCAATGCATCGTGAAGTAATGTTTATGAAAACTGCTGTTTATTGACATTTCTTAATATTAACTATTTTTTGGAGATCATACATAATAAAATATTCAGAGGATTTCTGCACACCACTTCAAAGGGAAAACTGTTTTGAACGTCTGTTTTCTATCTGTCTACCAGGAGCACCATCTCCAACGGGCCATCTCGGCGCAGCAGGTGTATGGCGAGAAGCGAGACAACATGGTTATTCCCGTCCCCGAGGCAGAGTGCAACATCACGCACTACGAGGCCCTCTACCCCGGGGAGTTCAAGATGCCAAAGCAGCTTATTCACATACAGCGTGAGTAGAAGGCCTCTTGCTACTGGATTATCCTCTTAGCTGTATTTGTGGTCTGTGAGCACATGGTGAAGTTGTTGCTGTTTCAGTGCTCCCATTTGTGCTTTAAAAGAAAAGGTTGTATTTTTTGCAGAGGATTATTTAATAAAAGTAAGGCACAGATGGCTCCTAATAGGGCTTACCTATGTTTAAATTTGTGATTTATTTATTTTTATTTTTTTGTATATTTCCATATTTAATTCAACATGCTTGCAGTATTGCTTGTGAAAGAGATGTATATCTGTTAAGACTGAGTAACGTGGTTGTTAAGATGTGATATCTCAGATAATCTGGTCAAAGAATTGAGCAGTGTCCATGTATAATACAAATTATAGCCCATCTTGATCTTAAACTAAATATTTTGGAGCAAATGACACCATTTCCAAACAACCAAAGAGTTGGGGCCTTTTTAACTCTGTGACATAGGTATAGGAATGGTATTGATGGAGGAGGAGATTGTCTTCTCTGCAGTGTGCTCTGTTTTAGAACTGCAATGATTTATTGCTAAATAATATAATTGTCTTTTTTTTTTTTAAAATAATTGATTTGACTGGTTTGAGTTTTTTCCTCAATAATTGCAAGCTGTGTGAGTTTTCAGCTTCTTGAATATGAATATTTTCTGTTTTCCATCCTCCATATAACAAAGAAACCAATAAATTTTGGTTTGTGGACAAAGTGAAACATTTTACATTGAATCAAAGTACATAAAGATAATAACTGACAGATTAGCTTTTTACCAAGCTGTTGTCTCTAAAGCAAAACAAAGAAATCACAAACTATTTCAAAACTAAAATATTAGAAGGGAGTTGGTTTGTTTGGCTTTCTGACGCAGCCATGCTTGAATTAGCATCAGGGATGCCTAAGGCACCACTGTAGCAGATACTTTTGCCTGACTCTTGCTGCTTTATTTTTGTTACCTAACAGTTAAAAATGTGGAGGAGTTGGATGGAATGCTGCATGCTCTCCAAATGCTTAAGGTTTTGACAGGTTAATATTGCTGATTTCAGCTGTGCTCTTGCTTTTTCTCATCTTGGGGTCACAGAAGCTGATGGATTACAACAGATAACCTCTGTCTTGAGTTTACTACACTAATATGCTGTCCTCTGGAGAACTTGCACTGCGTTGCTGGAGATTTTGACCAGAATTTCTAGGAGGGAAAAAAACAGTTGCACACAATATTTATGAGTAAGTGGCTGGCAAAGTTCCCAGCCCATGTTACTGGTGTTTGTCATTAAGCACTGCTTTGTTAAGTCACTAAAAGCACAGAATCAAACACAAACACTCTTTGTTATGATAAATTGTGGTTTTAATATTTTCTTTTCTTTTACAGCAATTGGCAACAGTTATCTGGAGGTAGAAACTCGAATATAATGGTTTATGTTTATTGACCCTGCATGAAGTATTCTACTGCTGAATACCAATGTCTTGGCATTATGAAACCATGGTGTGGTATTTATATCTCTAAATGACAAATGTGCTTCTTATTCCAACACCTTTTTAAAGTCTTGAGGTTGTCTGTGAAAGATAAAGTTCCATGTCCCGATTAAAAGGTCCTAAATCACAAGTCGCTGCAAATTGCACCCTGTTCTATTCAGTTTAGTTGATAGTCTTGTTCATGGCTGTCACATCATAGCTTTGTGTGTGTCTCCAGTAATCAGCTCTTCATCCTCTCACAGCTTTCAGTTTGGACACAGAGCAGCCAGACTATGACTTGGATTCAGAGGATGACACGTTTGTGAATAAGCTGAGGAAGAAAATGGAAATCACCGCCCTGCAGTTTGAAGAAATGATCGACCGACTGGAGAAAGGCAGTGGACAGCAGGTATTGGTCACCCTGTGTTGGGGACTAATGAAGTTCGCATGGGATTTGCACAAACACACGACTGGTTTATAGACACAATAAATGAGTCCAAGCCCACTGCTTGCATCTGTAGTACAGTAATTTGAGAGGTGTGTCACCGGTTCCTGCATTTGGTTTCTTGAATACTTATGGAACACTTCTGCACCATAAAGTAGACTTAAAAGAAACCTCCTTAAATTAATTCAGCTAGAAAACCCACCAGGTATGAGTTAATGATTTCCACACTGCGGAAAGCCGAAATGTTTCTGTTGGCAGCTTTGAAAAGTCTTAAAACTCTTTGTTCTACAATTTTTAAAATGCACTAACCTGATCCCTTTTTACATTTTTCTGCAGCTTGTTAGTCTGCAGGAAGCCAAACTACTGCTGAAAGAAGACGATGAGCTAATCAAGGAGGTGTTTGATTACTGGAGCCGCAAAAGGAAAACCTGTAAGGGTGGCTCTCTCATCCCCAATGTGAAGCAGGAGAAGAGGGATGGCTCTAGCACCAGCGACCCCTATGTGGCCTTCCGCCGACGAACAGAGAAGATGCAGACCAGAAAGGTAATCATCGGTGGCTGGGATAAAAAAGATAATTAGAAGATTTGTGCTCTTACACGCTACATTTATGGTGCTCTGTGGATTGATCATATATTTCACATCAAGCTCAAAGGGTGATAGTGTTACATTTCTCAATCATCACTGTTTAATTTTCAGAACCGAAAGAACGACGAAGCATCATATGAGAAGATGCTTAAGCTACGTCGGGATCTGAGCCGAGCTGTCACCATCTTGGAGATGATCAAGCGACGGGAGAAGAGCAAAAGGGAACTGCTGCACCTCACACTGGAGATAGTGGAGAAGAGGTGAGGGAGTGCAATGTGTGAAACTGTAGTTGATGCAGTGCAGAAAACCTTGAAAACCACTGCCAAACTCTTTTCTGGAGATTGCTAGACAATGGGCTGCTGTTTGTGGGGAAATGGGTGTTTGATTGGATGATGTCCATTGACAGTTTTGTTTGTTTTGCAAGCTGTTCCCGCAGTCTCTTTCCAGTTATCCAAGTGGTTTCTGATTAATTTAAAATAATAAGTGTTTGTTCTCTTCAAGCTACCACATGTGTTTTGGATGGATGATGTGGTTGACCTCCATGTTTGATAAGGTTTTTGTTTACTCATTAAGTTGAAATCCCTAGTAAAGATCATTAGGAGACTTGTCTTAAGGATTGATGGTTTAGAAGAGTTGTCCACATCTTTTGTAAGGTCAGGCTTTGCTGCTTGCGTTAATTGGGGGCACAGTTACATACAGTTTTGCTTATGTTATCAGTTAAAATTCACCCCCCTAATTTAAAAGTGCTCAAAAAGCAAATTGGCTTATTGACTCCTGTGGCAGTTTTGAGTTTTTTTTCTGTCAGGCGGTACACTAGACTATATGTTTGTCCTGTGTTGTGTATTTTTCTTTCTTTCAATCGAGTTCCGTTTTGAATTGTGTTTTTTTTCTGTCACTGGTGCCTCAGTAATCCATCTAAACATGACATCCCACTGGAATGAATTTCCTCTGAAAGTAGCTGTCAGTGTGAGCATAAATTGGACCCTTCTCCTTGAAGTGTTTTTGATTTGTAGTGACATTTCAATTTCCTCTTGTTATCCTGACCCGGTTTTTGCCTGCGCATCACTGCCAGTGTACACTCCCAGATTGGACCTTTCTATTTTCAGGAGATAGCGTCTCCTGCCCACTGCCCACTACAAGATATTACACCAGAGTAGAGTGCCCCAGGTGGACTGCTGTGTGTGTGTTTGTAGACTTGTAGTTGCTGTGTTTTGGCCTGTATATATTGCACTACATTTGCATTTCACAGCTGTGCAATCATGTTTCTGAATATTCAAGTCTTAATTACAATGGAGCGTTGCAGAGACCGCCCACTTTTAGAACGGTTCTGGAAGTAATTTTTTGTATTGATGTTTTATGAAGTTTTAAGCCTGGAAGATAAATTGTGACCATGAAACATAATACAATTAATAGAAGAGAAAAAAAACATGCCCTAAATAATTTTTTTTAACTACTTCCAGTGCTGCTTCTTGATTTTACAGATGAAAGGTTAGATGTGGTAGACTTGATATCCATGGTTGTTGCAAACATTTCTATGATAATGGCAAGCTCCGCATGAAATGGAGGGGTGGCCCCTTCCCTCCATAGGAGCATACACAGTTGTTTCAGAATCTTGTTTCAAATACTGTGGCTTCTTTATATTCATAAATGTGGTCTGTGCCCATCAGGAATGTCATGCCAGACTTTGGCAGCGAGGTGATGGCGGAGGCACTGGCGCAGCGGGCACTTGTGAAGCCCGTCTACACAATTCCCATCATTCCCCTGTCCAACAGCAACCAGTACAGACATCAGGACCACTTGGACATAAAGGACTATAAGAAGGTAAGGTCACATGTGGGAAATGTGTTGAGTGTGGGCGTTGGAACAGAACATCTACAGAAGTATGGGAGATGTTGTCCTTCACCTGAGCCATTCACACACTGATGATGGCTGAAAGCAAGAGCTGAATAATGCGGTTTACTTAACTTCACACTGACTCAAACGTGCTCTCTGGCCTTATATTGTAGAAAAGGTACATCATTTGAAAAGGTATCCTTCGTTAAAACTCAAGTTTTTTTCAGAATTGAAAACTGAATTGAAAAGTCTTTTTTTCATGACAGTTCAGCTTTCTGCACAAAATCCTCTAAATGAAGATACAGTAACATATTTGTACACAACTACAAGCTGTTCTGAACATGCCATTTATTAAATGTCCTGACTCCCTCAAATTGTAAAACATTTAATGTACAGCTGATATTTTCTATGCCTCAACACTTCATTAAACACCACTATAGTGAACCCAGTGTCACCTCCTGGCATTATAACTTCATTAGCTCATTAGCAACTCCCTCTGCTCTACCAGGAGGCAGCTTCTCCCCCCCCCCCCCCCAACCACACATTTTCCACCACCAGCTGGTTGACTTTTTCCTTTTGTTTTCATTTTTTTTGGTTTAACTCTCTCTCTCTCCTCTTCCTCCTCCACCACCATCACCCTAACCCTCATTTCTCCCATTGATTCGACACAGCAGTCCCTGCCTCTCTGTTTGCTTTGTCTCCTATATCTAAGGACTCAATAGAATTGTACTAATCCCAGGGTAGTTTGGAGTCTGTTCAGGCAGGGAGGGTTTGTCCCATTGGGGAAGTTTGGGTCAACGGCAGCGTGATGTGGATTGTGGAAGGAGGGAATGAAGAGCCATCTGGCTGGCAAGAGGCATCTGGCACGTGTTGCCATCTGCATATCAATGCCGCTTTTACTCACTGTTGTTTTTATACACATCCTCTGCCCCCACCAACACCAGACTACCGCCAACAGAATTGCTTTTTTTATTCCTCAGCCGATAGTATAAACATTTCATCACATTTTCTTTCCTTCCCATCTTCACAGCCGGAGAAGACAGAGGCAGTACGAACCAAAAGGAAATATGAAAAGAAACCCAAGACCCCTCCTCTGTCAACACCTCAACATTCAGGGCCCTCGGTGTTCAATCCCAAGGACCTCAACCAGTATGATTTCCCCAGCTCAGACGAAGAACCATTCTCGCAGGTAACAGGATTCTGTTTCTGATAAAATCAGATTCATATATATCAATGATTCATATACAGTGTATATACTGTATATGGCCACATTTACTGTCTGGAGCTCCTCATTCACTTAAGTTGTTTTGGTTGTACAGATTCATTCAGGTTCCTCAGAGGCAGAGGAGGAGAATGATCCAGATGGCTGCTATGCATTCAGGAGGAAGGCTGGCTGTCAGTACTACGCTGTGAGTGCCCTCCTGTGACTCCCATGCTTCTATTTATAGTGCCCACAGCAGGCTGTCCAGTCTGGCTGCTGTGGCTGATAATCGTCAACACTCTGCTGGACATTACAATTTAATAATGAAGACTCCCTCTTTTCATTATTATTTGAGCTCAATTTAAATGCATAATGATCCTGTCCCTTTCCCTTCTCTTTCTAAATGTCCTCTTTATGTTTGCCCAGTCTCGTTCAGACCAGAGTGGCAGCTGGCCTTGGGTAAGCCCTTTAGAAGGCGGCCTTGGTGATACTCGCTTCCGCTACTGTCTGACGTCGCTCAACACACCGCGACGCTGTATAGGTTTGGCACGACGCCGTGTAGGAAGAGGGGGCAGGTGAGTTCACTCTAACTAAGCAAGTTTCTCATACTGAGGATGGAGTCTTCTACACCTACACAAATGACATCAATGCTTTATTTATTTATACTCCTGGTCATAAACATTTGGCTTAATCACAAGCTATGTGTTATTATGAAGCTTTAAGATGATAATTTTGCTCTGTCTGACATTTGTGCACAGAATAAGTAGCATGATTTGAACATCTTTCTCAGGTGCTATTTGCATCCATAATGGTCATCTTATGCAAAAACCCGTAATTCAAGACATGAGGAAAAAAAGGACAAATGAAAAATAGGAAATATGAAATTTAATGTGCATGGATGCTGCCAAAAACAATACTGAACAGGAGAAATTGTTGGCTTTGCAACTGAGGTTGTTTACATACCAGCTCTTTGGCAGTTTACCAGAAATCATTTGGCAGGCATATTCAATGATAAATTATCAGACTGGCAGCTAAAATGATCAACATGGCAGTTTGATTTTGGGATTTGCCTGCCATTAAAGCCTTATAGACAATTCAAAATGTAGCTTCTGATTTTAAGCAGCAGCTTGTCTTGTAGCTTTATTAATCTTCTCCAACTGGGTCAGACAGCATTGTCTCAAAGGCGTACATGAGATCATCAGTGTTTTTTTGTTTTTTGTTTTTTTTTTGGTCTCAGAAAATATGAAGCTTTGGGTGTTGGCTTGCATTATGGATTTGTTGGGACTCGGAAGTTTCTCCAGCTATTTGTTGTTGTGTCTAGATTGAGAATTTCAAAATAATTTACAAATAAAACCCTGGTATTTAAGGCAGAGTTGTGTAATTCTCATTTGTACCATTTAAAAATGCACACTTGTGACAGGTGTTTACCAAACTCTTGTAGCGTCTGACCCTCAAAGTGAGTCAAAATTTAACTACAGATTTCAACAGTTTTTAAGTTTTGGCTAGAACATAATGCTTTCTAACTGTTGATTTTATGAAATCATCTCAGAACCTCTTCCAGGGTCCTTAGTCTGAGAACCATTGATTGGTAATAACAGCTCTGTGCAGACCATCACCCTCATACAAAACTAAAGAAACACTACTCATGGAAAGTTTTCTGTTTTATAGAAACATTACAGTGTCACATGGCTGCTACGTGTCTGTTTAATTTAATTAAGTGTCTTGCTCTGTAGTCATGATGAGTTCTATGTTTTTATCATACCATGCCGTATTTGGTGCTGACCCAGTGGGTGATGACATATGACTTATGTGTAGGGAAAATCCACACTTGTGCAACAGTCCAGTTATGTCCAGGATGTCGATGTTGTAATGCACTGATAAGGGCCAGTGTTTTATTTCAACAGAACTGAATGTTTTTCGTTTTGTGTTCCAGGGTCTTGTTGGACAGAGCACATACAGATCTGGAGAACATTTGTCAGAGCCTGGACTCTGACCCGGAACCAGAACCACTCACCTCACCACTTCCAAGCTCTCCTCTCCGCAACTCTAACGCCAGTACCTCAGAAACCAATACCTCGGACCCAGCCAGCTCCTCCCACCTTCCCACCTCTTCATCTTCCCTGTCGTCATCTTTACCGACACCCATGGACCTCAGCCAGATTCTTTTGAAAATTAAAGCTTGCCGCTGGAGGCACTTCAGACCACGGACGCTATCCCATCACCCCTTGGGTGGGGGAGACTTGTCTCGCAGAGGATTTAGGGATTGTAGCCGGACAGTGTCGGGACTAACCAGGACCTTGTCTGGAGGGTCAAGCTCCCAGAACCGCATTGGCTCGACTCCTGTCCCAGTCAATGGTGAGTCATTTGTTTCCTATTCAGTGCTGCACAGTGTTTTCTATTGTACAACTGAAAAAAGAATAGCACAGCAAAATATTTTTATTGGTCTAGAACAGTTTACTTTATTGCATTTCATGGAATCACAAGGAGCTCATTTAATACAGTAGTTAAGCCGTCATTCTACAAGGTTAGGGATTCTGGCAGACATTACTTGGGAGTAAATTTAGCAAAGCCCAATCATGCTTTGTGCACTCTGCTGTAATTAAAGAGAGCACTGAACCTCTGAGTGAGCAATAGTCAGATTTACAATTTTCCTTCAGTTCATTTAACAACTTTTGTTGGCAGATGATAACATCCAGTCCTTGTGGAACTGTGGAGTGTGGTCTGTTATTTTATTGAATGTTCTCATTGACAGAGACTGCTCTAGGTTTGGATTGAAGAGTGACTTCTTCTGACACTGTTTACACATTTTTACAACATTTCGATCCTCGTGTATTATATTACACTGTCTGTCCATAACCTATTATTTCTGCCCACACTGAACATGTAAGAACCCTGTAATATGGTATATTTAATTTTAATTTTGTATCATTAGTGTACATAAAAGTTGTACAAGTATAGAGTGGATTGTATTAAAATTAATATTCCCATCAATGCAGACATAAGCTTGAACGTGTTATGCAGCATCTAGGATCATTTCTTTCTCATGGTATATACTTTCATATAACTGAGCTCTAAACAAGGTAAAATACATAATGAGAACATTATAAAGGTGCATCCTTACATTTTTTATAGAGCTCATAATGTAAGGCCACATGTATTCAGGAAGCAACTATTGAAAGGTTCTTTTTAGGCCTGCCGCGATTTATTTAGTAATTATTAATTGCTGTACTTTTTTTTCTTAAATCAAAACAAGGTCTTTAGTTTTCAGCTTCCTAAATATATTGAATATTTTCAGTTTTTCTTTTTATTTTACATAAAGAAATTATCAGAACTGAGTAATATTGGTTTGTGGACAAAAACAAGATTGTTGAGAGGTTTGGGAAAGACCGGGCGCTATTTTTTTTAATGTATATTTTTTCATCAAGAAAATAATTTACAGATTCAATTAATTGATTATGAAAACCTTGTACAGACATCAGCTCTTCGTCTCTCAGTACTGAAATACAAATTTGTAGTTTTCATGGGAAGGGATGCAATTGAAATATCTGTCAATTCAGAAAATTATGGTTAGAAAAATTGTTTGTTTCGTGAGATTGAGAATCTTTAGTGATGAGAAAGGAAAACGATGAAGATTGTTTTTAAATCCAGCCGTTCAGTCGGTATTTTGTCGAGTTTGCTTCATCTCTTGGGTTACTGTGACATTTTGATACGACGCCTCAAGGTAGATTTCATGGTGCTATGACAAACTATATGAACTTTGCTTTCAGATCCCAGTTCCCGTATTATCACGGACAAATTCCCTGATTTAGGGGAGAGTTGTTTAGAAAGTAGTGCTGTGTAGATACTGTATGTTGGGTGTTCTAAGGTGAGACTGGACTAGTGGATACAGTAGAGAACAGAGGATATTTAAACGGTGATTTGTTTGTTGTCTGAACCTCCTAAATAGTAATGTGGTGTATGTATGATGAGAATTAAACAAGATTTGATTTTAGTGGAATTAATACAAACTAGGGCTGAACAATTAATCAAAATTTCATCAAAAATGCAAGACAGCCTACTGCAATTTTCAAAATCGCAGCAGGTGTAATATTTCTTAAAGCCAAAATTTGTGTCAAATTACCATTTTAGATTAAACATTGTCTTTCCCACATATCTGCACAAATATCACGCTGTAATCATTTTAATATGTTGTTTAAATTTGAATAATTCCATAAAATTTACAATTTCCTTCTATATCACAAACCATATCACAATTGCAATGATACGTTTTTATAAAATCGTACAGCCCTAATACAAACCTGTGATTAATCCTATTGTGGTTGTAGATGATGACAAATCTTGAAGAGCATTTTTGAGTAGTGGTTTGGGGAAAGTTGAAGGTTTTGAAATAAGTTTGTGGATTAGAGAAGACATCTGTTTTATTTTTCTTTTGTAAGAGAAGTTAGGAAAAATGTCTCAGATTAAGAGCCATTTAAGCATGACTATGATTCATTTTATGTACGACACATTTTGTTTAAAAGGTCTTTAGAGTTATTCCACCATTATCATTGCAAAAAGTTTGCATCTCTACCGTATTTGAAATCTTGCAACAATTACTGAATCATCTAGTCATATAGTCACAATACATGGCAGGTAGAATATGAACACCTTTCATTTATACATAAGACGATTAGGGTCACATGTGAAATTTGTTAGCATACAAATAAAAGTCAGAATTCTGAGAAAGGTCAGAATTATGACTATTTACTCAGAATTTGAGATTTAGGTCATATGTCTGACTTAACTGTAGATCAAATTATTCAGAATACTAAGGCATAAAAGCTCATCATTCCGAGATTAAAGTTAGGACTCACTTTTTTCCTTAGAATTACTGTGGCTTTTTTTTGTGTTGTGACATTTGGCCCTAATCCCCTCCCATATATTCATGTACCTCTTTGTAACTTCTTTGTCTTAAATGTAATCCCTGTAGCAACATTCCTAAAATTACATTATCTCTTGGAAATCTTTCATAGACGATTTTGATTGTGAATGTCATATGTATAATTAGTTTCAAATGATTAATTCTCCCATTTTCCAAATGAAGTATGAAGTTTATAGGTGACTGTGTTTGAGAACACTCAGTCATTCATTAGTTCAGCTAATATTTTATTACCTCTGATTGCTGCTGCACCTTCTATATAGTGCATGTTCTTTTACTGGCCTTAAAGCATACACGTCAAACCAGACAAGTCAGTGGGGTTTTTTTTCCCAGTAACCTGTGTCTCATTACCTGAATAAAAGTTTGCGTGTCTGATCAGTGAAACATTTCCTCCCTGTCCTGTCAGTGTTCACAGCAGAGCAGTACCAGCAGCACCAGGAGCAGCTGGCCCTCATGCAGAAACAGCAGCTGGAGCAGAGCCAACAGCAGCAGCAACAAGCCAACAACCCTGTAACAACAACAACAACAACCACAACCACCAACCAACAGGTCAGTGACCACAAACAAAGCATGTGCTCACTCTCTGTTGCTGTACGTTTTAGAACTATTTCCCCAATTATCATATAGTCATAACAAAATTTTCTACAAATTGCAAAAGTTCATTTTGTCCATTAAATATCACATATTATGTTACAGACTTATGTTATGTAATCCTATCCAACCTAACAGCGACTAAGAAGCTGTTAAAATTAGTCAATATGAGCAGGTTTTTGGACTATATTAAATGTTTCACAGACTAGCATTTGAAAGTTTGTCATTTCAGACTAACAATATAATGGCACCTGAAAGTATAATGAACAAACACTGTCAGTTTGAATCTATATAATGTGAATAAAGACAAAGAAAAAGAACTATGCTGCTCATTGATATTCTGCTTGAACTACCTGAATGAGCAGCAATGATGGGCTTGGTTTTTAATGTTGAATATAAAACAGTTGCACATAAAGCTGAATACACTACAGTCAAATTTACAAAAACGTCCTGATATAAATGGTCAGGAAATGCTCCTAAAGCAAAACCCTTATGACTTAAAAACATATTTGCTGGTTGATATTCAACAGTTTAACTGTAAGTAACTAAATATATCCAGCCTACATAAAGAAAATACTTTTAATTTTATTATATTGTACTTTTTTATTTACTAAAAGACAGGCTGAAATTGTCCATCAGGGATTTTAAGTGTTGGAAGTGGAAGGAGAAGGTAATCTCTCAGATGTCAACAGTGGTCAGAGTTTGATTTCTATCCACCTACATTCCTTGACCTTACTGGGCCGTTCTCTGTTGCTCCAGCCCCTGATAGTGGCACACAAGCCTGAGTTCCCCTAGATATGGAAATGGGTGTAGAGTTGAAGGTCAGTTCATCCATCTTTAGGAAACAGAAGTCATCCCAATTCCCATGAGCACCATCAATACCACTGACGGTTCCTGTTTGCCAGCAGAAGCTGCTGAGTTTAGCGGGTTCACACATTTTTAACAGAGCTGACATGTCTTAGGCAAAAACACCCACATGGATGATTTCATTCTTCTTTTTACCAGACACTTGTGTCCAAAACCCTGGACCAGGCCAGCGCCCAGTTTGCTGCTTCAGCCCTCGTCACCACAGACCAGCTGCTCACCTTCAAGTCCAAAGAGGAGGTGGTGCTGGCGAGTGGAGTCAATGGGGTTCTGGCAGGTGCAGGTGAGCATAGCCTTTTTGTGTCATTGATTTATTTTACGCAGTTAAATCATACTGAAACACAGCAGGTGTGCATTGATTGATTGATCTACAAAATTTGTGGGAAAATGTATTTTAGCAGTTATGATTTGAAGAAAAAAAAAATATTTGAATCGGGGTCATAGACCCACGATTTAAAGCTTTGCTGTCGTACTAGCACACAAACTAGGGCTGTCACTTTGTATTCTAACAGAAATGCTGGAAGTAATATTAACATGGCACCTTCAAAGATATTTAACTATTTCTCTGCCCCCATGTGCTTGTGTGTCACCTCACTGACTGCATTTGCCATTCACTCTACCAAAGCTACCAGCTGAATCAGCATAGTTGTTCCTTACTTTGCCATTGATGATTATTTTTATTTTACATTTTTTTAAACTGCTAAACGTCAGTTCCTCTTCTGTATTATTATAGTATTTTACTATTTTAGGTTGTAGATTTAGAACTCGGGTAGAACAGGGGTTTTTAAGATTCCGTTATGAATTTTCCCACCCAGATTTGAATAGATATCCAGATTTAAGTGAGAGGCCTACACTAAGGTGGTCAGAACACTGAACACACACAGATTCCTTATCTCTTTGGGTTTAAGAGCAAATTATTCTAAGCTTAACAAAAAAATCACTTACATTTGATCTTTTTTTTTTCTCTCAGGTTTTTCTCAAATATGAGACCAAATAGAACATCAAATCCGATATGATCCAAAAACCTGAATCTCACAAATGGTCCACTTTGTTCAGATTGTTAAAATGTAAATAAATAGGAGCATCTTTTTAGTCATGTTTGGGCCATTTATCTCTGCTTTATGGTAGCAGAGTATTTGTCATGCAGTTGGAGTATTATGGAGTTTGTCAAAGAGATGGTTATGGCTCAATGGTAAATGACATTGGCACACATAGCTGTTGTTAACAGCTTCTTAGTTTTAAAGATGTAAAAGAATTCTATCAGACTGAATTTGCTATTGGCAACTTTTGACAATAGAACCTTATTTTTGCATTAATGAGCGACGTTACTCTATTTAAACAGGGGTTTACAAAGGCCTGCATCTCTCTGGAACAACCGCCACCCTTCACCAAACCAACCAGTCGACACACACTACCACCTCCACAGGCACGACTTTTCTCCAGCCCTCCACCAACTCAGCCTCGCCCTCGCCCGCCAACGCCGTCCCGACCTCCCTCAACTCCACCAACAGCGCCCATGCTGCAGCGGCGCTGGGCCTCCTGGGATGCAGCGCCCCCAACGCCACCCACGCCACCCCCGCCACCACTCAGGTCCTCATCGGGAACAACATCTGTCTGAGCGTGCCATCGGCTGCCAGCCTGGCCGGGCGCCACATCCCCCGGACCCTCGGCAACGTGCCGTCCTCTGCCTTAAAGCTGTCTGCCGCCACCAACCTGCAGATGCCCAAAGTCTCCGGAGCTTCGCCCATGGACATGGGCTCAAGGTGAGACAATGCTCCACCAGGACAGCATCAGTAATTACACTTACAAAGGAAAGAGTTGGAAACACTCATACAACATATAGCTCGTTAGATGATCTTAGCACTGGCAAAACACTTTTGAAATCCTGAAAAGCTCACAAATTATAATATTTATTTATTTTTTCAATACCTCTGTTTTTGAGAGTAAGATTAAGACTTCCCAGTTTCTGAGTTTATGTTTGTGTGGTAGGTTTACAGGCTATATCATACAGAGGAGTTCACGATGTAAGAGGAACTTCCACACAGCTGCAGCTTAAAACAGTCTGGACTCTATGTACGGTGATAACCTAAATGTCAAAAGTGTAAAAATTAGCTTTATGTGAAAATGACCAATAAATCCACACAGAAATGTGATGCGACTGAGCATCACATTTCACACCCACATGCTCCGCAGGGCTGCAACAGAGCAAAAACAAACAAGTGGAGATCTAGTGTGTGCTTTATGAGATAAAATACTTGAAAAAATTGGTGGGACAAACTATGAGGTGCCACAGCCTAGATAATCTAATGTGGGGTGCAGGGCTACAATCAAATCAATTAATGATTACTTAATTAATTGCCAAGTATTTTCCCTGATTAATTGTTTGAGTATTATTATTTATTCTTAATAATTAAAACATGTTCTCTGAATATTCTGGGCTTATGGTTAATTTTACATAAAATGACATTAATAGGGCATTTTCTATAAACTGCTGAAGAATATACACATTTACCCACAAGTGGAGGACACAAAAATAATTTTTGTTACTAACGTGAAGCAACAGTGATTAAAATCAGAGCAAAGATAAGATGAAAGTGAGACTAAATGTTTTTAATAGAGCTTTTCGGTCACAGCAGGTAGCTGTGTATGAAGACATTTCTTTAAAAGACTGTTTACGAAAACAATTCAAGATCAAAAAAAAGTTGTTGGTTGTTTCGAGAAGGTTCTGTTTCCATGTGGTTAGGTCTCCGACGCCACTTTAAGAAGCTAAAGGTGCAGCTCTGACCAAACACTGCTGTCATCTCCCGTCTTTGTCTCTGCAGGGATAATCACGACGAAGACAAGCCAGCACTGAACAGTATAGCAGACAACACAGTGGCCATGGAGGTGACGTAGTAGCGGTGCAGCGAAGAGTCCGCTCTTTAGGTGCTGTGCATCGTAGCATCGGGAATGCAAAAGGGACGGCAGGACTCTGACGCAGAATGACAAGCGGCCGCTCGCTTGCAATTCTCATCTCTCATACTTTTTAAACCTTTTTTTTTTTTTTGTTACTGTTATCAAAGTAAAAAAAAAAAAAAAAAAAGAATGACATCTGTAAATTATGAATATGACAAAATTAGTATCTGTACAGTAACTACATATTTGTAATATCCCCTGTATATATATTACTTGAATACAGAACTGTCCATTTGTGATGTTTTGCACTTGGGAGTCAAACTTAAAGGAAAAAAAAAAAGTAAGCCAAGTAACTTGTGGCGAGTGTGAGAGATGTGGGAGTTGTATAGAGAAGAGTTTTATCACATCATGTGCATGGTGCGGAGCCTGCTGTTTTTAATCTATTTATTGTGCTGTGTTTACAGTTTTGTTTTTTGGTTTGTTTTTGTTTTGTTTTTTGTTTTTTTTTATTTGTACACTGTACCTTTGTTGGTTCATGTGCTGTAGTAAATGTTAGGTAGCTACAGACTCCTGGGTATTTTTGTATATTGTGAACACAAAGCAGGTCCCTCCCTCCCTCCCTCCACACATACACAAACGTTTATTTTGGGTCCCTGTGCTGCTGCTTCTTGTCTGTCAATCATGTTGAAATCAATGGTGACATACATACAGACCAGGAGGAGGAGGAGGATGAAGAGAAGCTGGTGTGAACGAGGTTCGTCTGAAGAGAAAATAGTTCCTCTTCTTCCTGGGAGCTTTCATCAGCACAGTCCCCAACACAAGTAACAAAACAGGGGTGAAGTCTCTTCCCAGAAGCCTTTGCTGCTTCTGATTTAAAGCACTATTTTATTTTTTCCTTATTATTTTGTGACATTTTTGTTCATGGTTTTGATAAATATCTCCAATGCTGCTTTTTGTATTTTGTTTTAAAAAGGGGTTCATCCTTAATTTTCATGCAAGTGGATTCCCCCCCTTTTTTTTTCTATTTGTTTTATCCCACGGCCATTTTTGTAAAACAAAAACAAAAAAATTATTTTTGTAATTTCTTTTCTGTTCTTGTGGTAAAACTTTTGATTGTATGTTTTCCGTTTTTTGAAAGACTTCATTCATTTGTCAATTTGTTACTTGGACATGCATAGGTGATAAGGGAGGTGAATGGGCAGCAGTCGCTGTGCGTGTTTCATCATTCCAGTTTTTAAATGACAAAAAAATGCTAATGAGGGGACGGAGCAGTCGTGAGGAAAGCAACTCTTCTCTCTCTCTTCTCTTCCCCCTTTTTTCTTTCTTTCTTTTTTTTTCTTTCTTTGAAAAAAGAATCTCCAGACGGCTGCAAGGCCAAAAACCACAAGTATTGGGTGCCTTCCTTTGGGGAATTTAATGTTCTCTCTTCTGTGAAGAGTTAGGCACAAAGGCAGCATTACTTAGTAGTGCTTCTCGTCTTTGTCTGAATCTGAATGCCCAGTCCAATGGCAGGATGTATCCTTGAGGTTTACTTGTCCCACCTGGAGGCTGAAAAGACTAAAAAAAAAAATGTGACAGAACTCTCACTAAAATAAGACAAATAAAGCCCAGGGCATTAAATGTGAACCATTTGGACTCTGGTGTCTTAATGTGTGTGTGTTTTTGTGTAAATTTTAGGCTTTAAAAAGTCAAATTAGCTATGTTTACATAGTTGACATCACACCATACGGTCATACAACGCTCTGTTTAAATCCGTCGATGTGTAGGCCTTATTTTTGAATGCGGAAATAACTCGGAGTCTGACTTCCTGTTTTTGCGCGCCAATTTCGGTATCCGTTTCCTTCACACATCTGAACGGATGTCGTGGGAACACTCGGACCTCTAACTGTGTGAAATGACAGGTCAGTTCAGATCTTGGAGCTGGTACCTGGCTAGTGTCGTGCCATAAAGTAATGTGATTCTCATGAGACTCGAAACTTCGCAAAGACCTCCTGATTCTGACGACTCTGGGTCGGTGCAAGGCGGGTTTTCCACTGACACACAGTAGGGGGCAGTGGAGACGGGCCCCAGTTCTCCCCACAGCAAGACAATCAACCACCACAATGACTCCGAAGCTGATAAATTGGTGTAAAAATGCATAGTTCTGCCTTAAGAACAAAAAGAGAAGACTGTAGGGAGAAAGTTCTTTTTCCTTGTGCAGCCATTGTCAACGGCTGCACTTTCCCTGTTCAAACCTGTCAAAATGGCTGCTGCACGGAAAGGCCCCATTCACACTAAGCTGACTAACACAATTCCCCAGCAGCAGCAGCTCAGTTGTACATACTTCAATTTCTCATCAGTGGCCAAATGACTCTATAGTTTTTTCAGTCTTATCTGCCAGAAGTGTTCAGCACGGATTATTTATGCTGCAGAGGAGACATCACTCAGCAGGAAGACAAGTAGCCCACCTCACAATGATCTGCCTGAGGGGGTGTTGTGGGTGGTGTTACCCCCATCACTTGCTTTCCCATTATTACAGTGAGACACTTTTTTGGTGCAGACTTGAAATAAAACAGCTGTTTCTCATCAACTCGTCGGGGTGATAACTGCGGCTTCGTGGCCGCGATAAATCACCGACGTCTCCGGGAGAAGATGTTGGGTTTTCAGTCTGCTGAATTTACTGCACACGTACCGACACATGCATGAAAGAGCTTGTGTTCTCTGTAGTCTGAAGCGAGCAGTTGACTGATCAGTCTTCTTAAGCTGCATTCCCACAGATACTGTTTTCCCAACTTGTATTCCCAACTTTTTACTCAGAAATAAAGTGTAAGTGAGGTGCATTCAGGACAAGCAGGGTGTGATGTGAAAGTGTGCGTCTGCTGTTGCAGTGCTGGAAAAACAACAGTGCAGCTGCTGGTCACCACTGGATCGGATGTCGTGGATGACGCCGTGATTGGGTGAAAGGGTTCGGCCTGTTCGCGCTCCTCGCACTTCTGTGTGTGTGTGTGTGTGTGTGTCTGGGACAACAGGTGCGACTGGTGACTGAGTGTCTGGATCGGTGTAAAGTGACTCCACTTATTCCCAGGCACATCATGAACAGGAATTGACACGCACCCTTATTAACAAGTCGGGGACCTGAGGCCCTAAAATGACCAGATTCAGATTTCCATGGGTCCTTAAAGTCCTTGAAAGTCTGTGAAGTTGAAAAATTAAATTAAAAGGCACTTAAAAACTTTTTTTGAAAATCACCCTAAATAAACATGGGTCATTGTAGGTGCTTGAATTTTATGCAAGGAGGAAGTTCAGTTGATATTTACATTGATGTCTGCCTTGTTTGTTACGACACCATCTACTGTGTCATGCACCCTGATGTACGTAGACTAGGCCTACGCAGAACAAACATTCAATCATTATTACCAGTGGTGTTGTGGACACTGTCCACTGTCTCTCTCCACCGTTAATGTGAGATTCCATGCAGAAAAAATCAGAGAGGGGAAATGACCTGATGCCCGGGAAATGAAAACCCCAAGATCTCTGTCTCACAGAAGAAAATGACAAAGACTGGCTTGACCAAGATCCCAACGACAATCACTTGTCCAGATGCAGAACGTGCTGCAAACCTATTAAAGTGGACACCATGGACTAAGCAGCTCTTACAAGTTGCCCTCCCATCTTAAGCTGTGTCTGCACATTCAGTCCTTGAATTTTAGGGAATTAGTCCTGGAAAGTCCTTGAATTTGTTGTCAACAAAGTGGTGGGAACCCTGCAGTTCTCTGTGGTTTTGTAACATGAGGCTGAAGCCCTGGAGGATCTGCGGTAACATAATGTGTATACATTCACCAGCCACTTTATTAGGTACACCTGTTCTACTGCTGCTTATTGCAAATATCAAATCAGCCGGTCACGTGGCAGAAACTAAACGAGTTAAGACACGAAGAGATGGTGAAGACAAGCTGCTAAAGTCCAACGAAGAGCATCAAGATGAGGACGAAAGGTCCATCTCTACATGGAAACACAATTTTTTTATTTTTCGTTCTTTAAAAACTGCCCGTAAACACAGCATTGTTTCACGAAATGTCTTCACACACACACAAAACCCCCCAAAAATGACCCTAAATAGAATATTTACTTGCTTTAGTCTATAATGTACCTTATCATAACATATCATAACTTGCTAGATTTATAGATTTCAGTACAGAAAGGATAATGCAGAGATTTTACATAATTAAATAAGCTGTTTGATCAGTATTGTCAAGCACAAAAATGTCAGAATTTCATATTTTTTTTTCAAAAATCTTATTAGACAAGAACTAAATTGAGGTCATTGATCTAAGTCTGAATCAAGTCCAGTTTGAATGTCCATTTAAATCGGGTCTAAATTAAGTTCTAAGTTCTTTGGTACCGTTTCCGTAAGTTGTGCAGAGTGTAAATTAAAAACATTGTCTGTCTCTCTCTCTCTCTCTCCCCGCGGAGTTTGCATGTTATCCGCATGTGTGTTTTCTCTGATGACTTCCTCCCACAGTCCGGTGACATGCAGATTGCGGTTGAGTTAATTGGAGACTCTAGACTAGCTGTAATTGCGAGCGTGAGCATGAATGACTGTTTCTCTTTGTGTGTGTGTGTGGTTTTGGCCCTGTAATAGACTGGTGACCCGTCCAGGGTGTGACCTCCTTCTTACACACTGTCTGCTGGGATTAGGCTCCACCTCCTGCCACAACCATCTAAAGATCTGGGTTTACTTTAAGGAAATGTTCACATTATGGTTCATTTATGCCTTATCAATCTCATCTGGAGTCACACAAGGGAACAATTAAAGCACATTTTTTTTTAAATCAGTTTTACTGCATTAAGCTGAGATTCTGCAGAAAAGCTACTAAAACCCTGACTGAACACGACGCAGCATGTGACTGACAGAAATTAAAGGTTACTTGGAGGCATATTTCTTTTCTCCTGTCAGTGAAGCATCTTTTTTAAATGATCTCCTTCTGCTGTCAGCCTCAAAACCAATCCAGTGACTCTTCCTGCACTGGAAACACAAAGATTAAATGAATATTAATCTCCTCATCTCATTCTAATGAAGGCACAGAGACCAAGCCCCTAAATATCACACTGTCAAACTTTATGACTGCGGCTAAAATGTTTTGTGACTTTGCAGTTTCCTTGTCAGGATGGAAACGTGAGGAATATGAAAGAGGGGTGGGTATGCGGGGTGAGTATGCGGGGCCCTGGACTGACACGGGGCCCCTGAAAATGGCTGGTTACTTTAGTCCAATCTTGTGACAGCCATAGTCTGATTAACAGACATAGTTGCCCGGTCTGGAAAGTTAAGTCAATGTGGAAGTGTCTTAAATACTGGGTGTATTCTCTTGAATGACCATTGGGGGGCGACTCTTTAATCGGTGTCTATGTCTGTCCAAATAGGTCTGGATTTTTCCATGTTTTCTCTCTCTTTTGTACACTCAGATATATTTAGGCCTCATATTTAGATGTATGCATTTCAATGCCTTTCTAAAGCCACGGTTCTCAAACTGTGGTACATGTACCACCAGTGGTACATGAGCTTCCTCTGGTGGTACTTGGAAGAAAATCAGAAATACTGTTCAACTGTATAAACCAGGGTATGTGATCAGAGCGGAGCGGAGGAATTTTGACCAGAGTGTGTAGAAAATGAAACAAGTAACAAAATAGTAACATTAAAACAGCATTTGAATGGTGGTGATCATGGTGTTACCTCAATATTTTCTCAGGTGGTACTTGGAATAAAAAGTTTTTCTGTCGAACATGGACGACGTAATCAAAAATGAGCTTTATGTAAAAATGACCAATAAATCCGGTCTTTAAAGTCCAGCTGCATTATCATTAATACATGAATCCTGAAATTTATACTTAAAATTGATGTTAACCAGCCTCATACATTTAAACTAAATGAATTAGACTGTGTCACAGCCAGCCAATTTAAAAACAAGTAAAATTTGAAAATATCTGATTTTGAATTTTAGTACGACTAACAAAACAAAGTTTTTTGTTTTTGTTAAAGTCAGGCAAACGTACTGAGTGACCCCGGTTTTAAACACCCTCACTAGTGGTGTGTACCAGTTTTAGTCGGAAGTCCGAGTTTCTGTCCTGAGAAGTGTCCTAGACGTAGTTTCCTTGGTCGGACGTCCAACGCGGAAAGTCAAAAACCCAACAGAAGATTCCAAGATGGCTGCCACTCATTCCACCAATAAAAACACTGTTACTGTTAATAATAACAGTTAATAATGTTAATAATAATAATAGTATTGTTTAATAGTATTGTTTTTTTTACTACACTCTTGAATAGTATTGTTTACTTTTTATCCATGGACATAGATTTTCTGAATTCTGCCATAGAATAGAATAGAATAGAATAGAATAGAATAGAATAGATGCCTTTATGGACATTTTATACTCATTACAACAAAACTGCGAGTGAGTCCCCAAATCTGCTTCGACACATTCACATATAACCCCAAAATAAAATTTTCTAATCATAAATGGTGCATTTTGATCATAAAAACAAGGCAGGGGAGAGTATGTAAGTATAAATATAACAAATATACATTTTAAAGAATTCATTTTATTACACAGGTATAGTGTTTGAAAATGTCCTTGGGTTGTAGAACATTGTGTTTTTGGTTGAAAGGGTGGATGGCCTTGGGAAAGAAACAGTTATGAGGCTGGAGGTGTTTGTTTTTATTGACTTATATCGCCTCCCGGTGGGCAAAAGCTTGAACATGTAATGGTTGGTGTGAGTAGAGTCAGCTGGAACACGGTCAACTGAAAGGTGAAATCAGTGACTGATTAAATACTGACTTTAAGTGTAAATTGCTCTGTGCCACTGGCTTGTTTCAGTGTGGTTTAATGTGCCCCCCCCCTTACGTGGAACCCACAAAGTCTCTTGAAGCGCCCCTGTTTTTTTGTGTTTACACAGAAAGGCATTAATTATAAGGTTGTGCTCGAACCACAGGAACACACACACACTTATTTTTGTATCTTAGTAAGGACACATCATAGACATAATGTATTCTCTAGTCTAACCCTAAAATAAACGCTAAAACCTGGTCTTAACCCTGTCCACAGGAACCCACACACACTTGTTTTTATATCGTAGTGAGGCCACATCATGGACATCATGCATTCTCTTGCCCTTTTTCTTAACCTTAACCATCACAACTAAGTCCCTAACTTTAAAACGTAACCCTAACCTAAACCTAATTTTCACCGTGAAGAGCACCTTAAAGTCCCCACAATGTCAAAATGTCCCCACATAGATAGTTTTGTACATTTTTTGGACTTCTCAAAGATGTAAATGCAAGTACACATACTCTGTATCTTAGTAAGGACCCTCATAGACATAACGCATTCCCTAGCCCCTTACCCTAACCTTAACCATCAAAACTAAGCAACCTAAAACCTTAACCCTAACCTAAAACCAATTCTAACCGAACTCTAAAACCTGGTTTTGCCTCTGAAAAAATAGGTTTCTACCTTTTCTTGGGCCTCACAAAGATGTAAATACACAAACAATTCCAGGTTCTACAATCAGAGTGTCATTCAGTCTGATAGTCAGCAGAGTCAGCGGATGCTCAGACTGAATCCTTGTTTCACTGTTTGACAGCGAGTCTGTGAAACCACAAGCTGCCGCTGCTTCGATGCCACATTAAAATGTTTGAATGTGAGAGCCGAGGCGTTTGTCTCCTCGCTGAGCGCTGCCACTCGCTGTGATGCAAACGTGTTGTGGAGAATGTTAATGAAGGGGGAGAGAGAGAGAGAGAGACTTGGCTGTGCAGCTCTGATAGTGATGTAAGACTGTACTGATCAGGTCACTGCTCTTATTGGTGTATTTTTTTTATTTTTTTTTGGTTTTATTGTTATTTTATTGCTTGAAAATTCTGAGGACAATGCGGCCTTGAATATAATTGTAAGCTTTTTTGTGAATGAAAAGAACTTTTTAAAAGCAGCCGCACAAAAAAAGATCTTGTCTTAAAAAGATCTTTTCGATGGTTCTCATGTTTTTCTAGTGGAATTAACTTTAACTTGATGAACGTTGCGCATTGTAATATATATGTCATATATTTACATTTCTTTTAAGTGGAAAAACATTGTCATCTTGGTTGTGCTAACAGTTTAAATCTTTTTTTTAAACAAAGCTGCATACAGGGAAGAAAACGTAAGTACTTATTTTTAGAAAATAGATTTAAACTGCTTTTCTTTAAAAAAGCCCTTCTTTGAAAAACTGAGATTTATGCCTTTTACCGGTATTAACTGAAATTGAACTTTTTTTTTTTATCTCATCCTTCTTGATGATGCCAAGAAGTGACACACATGAAATAATCTGTATAAAAATAAAATTCAAAAAAGTTAAACAGTGCAATATTCAGTATTGCACTGTGTAAAATACCTTTGAAGAAACACAACAATCACAATTAGTTTCATATTCATGTATCACTTGCTTTTCTTTGTTTGCTCCATTTATTTTGAATTCTGCGTGACTTCCTGTCGTGCCAGCTGTGGACCAGTTTCCAACAACGTGGCGGCTGCTGCAGTAACAGCATGACGTACAATGACTCATAACTCTCTGGTAAGTCAGTTTAATTCTGCTGTCAAAAATGAAATAAATAAATCCCTCAAAATCACGTGGTGAGGCAGAAGTGACAGACTTGCTCCGTTTTGATAATGAAGCATGTGATGAGTGCCGAGACTCTTATTTGCTTCCATTAGCTTTTTATTTTTTATTTTTCATCATTTGTAGTTCAGTTGACATTCTTAATATATTTTATTTATACAGCTCCTTTAAACGATGTTTTGCAAAAAAAAATAAAGGTCATAAAACAAACCCAGGCAGGAAAATACACATCATTTCCTTCACAGATACACATTATTGTACAATCTTTGTGCTCAAAGCTACATTTCTGTCTTTAAGTGTGTTTGAGGTTCATTTGTCCGCCGTCCTCAGGGAGTCAGACCCTCTCAATCTGTTACCCCTGGTAACAGTGATGGACAGAGAATATGGTTCAGTTAATGATGTGGGCCAAATTAGGCTTGAGCAAATGATGCATCCAATTTTGTTTTCATTTCCTCACTTGTGACTTAAAACATTGCCTTTTTCAATTTATTTAATTTAGTTTTCTCCTCTTCACACAATAAATACATTAGAAATGCAGTGGCAACAAAAACTTTTACAAATGTGGAGTAAAGACTGAAAACAGTTTTCACACATGTACTTATTTAAAATTCCAAAAGATGAAGAAATGAAGCGGAGAAGAGCAGAAAGAAGAGCGGACTCCTGCTGTGAAGCTGCAGTTCCACTGGTAGAGGAAGAGGGAGACAGAGAGCAGGACTGTAGCCACACCAGCTCTGCACTTACATCCTTAAACTACAATTAAAATGATGAAAATATAATTTTGCTACGTTGTTGAACAAGTGTTTTGATACTTGTGTGTTTATGTTACTATTTTGCACTTTTTTACCAGCTGCTCTGCGACGTTCCAAGCGACCTGAGCGATGCTAAAACAGGACGTGGACAGACTGCCGGCCACTGATTGGTCAGAGAGTGTCGTCACTGGAAGAGTCGAACAATGCCGAACTGTAGGTCAGTTAAAAAGACGTAAAAATCCTGAAAACATGCGTTAATCTCCAACATTTAGCAAGGACATTTCTAAAATGTCCATATTTAACAGAGGAGTCTGGTGTGTTTAGCGACAGCAGTGCTGAAAGACGGAGATGGTGAGCCCAATCACAAGCCGTTCTGTACTGAATTACTGAACGGTTCAGTGAACAAATCTTTTTAATCAACTGATTCTAATGATTCAGTACAAAGAAGAACTCCTTTGGGGTCATAAGTGTGTGTTTTGGCTCCTCCAGTGGCCGTGCACCCAGCATTTCAGAGCTGAATTTTACATTTAAACCAAACTTTCAACCACTTTTTCAATCATTCAAATTGTGAATGATGTGAGGTGTGAGGTGACACCTTTTCACAGAGTTGAAAGAATTGTGTGTTGTACAGATCCGGCATTAACCTGCCATTATTTTTATACTCTTTACCGGAAGTTTAAAGGGATAATCTGGGCTTTTATGAGGTACTGAACAGCATTCAGCGTGCTGAGGAGTGTTTAGAGAAGGAGACCGGAGACTGTGATTTAGGCACTGTTGAAAGTGCGAACCAAACAGCTGATCTGCTCAGTATGTTGAGGACAATATGGTGCCAAAATAGCAAAAACTGTCTGACTGTGGAAGAGCCCTAAATGCAGTGTTAAATCTGGATGTGCTTGATCTCTCCCGTCCCCATTCACGGCAACAAACAATGCATAAACCTAAAATACAGCAAACCACAAAACCACAAAAGTTGTCCATTTAAGCTTTAATCCTTTTAGTTGGTTATCATTGCAATTTCTGCTATACTTTGAAATGTGTTTCCTAATTTTATTACATGGACTTAACCCCCCCCCCCCCCCGTAAAATGTATTTTGGATTCTATGTTTTTTGTCACAATCTGCCTGAGACGCTTTTTCCTCACATCCGATCAAAATATACAGTAAAACTACCCTTTGATACCCTTTTCCCTTGTTTTGCATTAAAAACTGGTGAATGTGATCCCACCTGTACAATCAAAAACGTTTTTTTTCTTTTCTTCTATTCTATATTTGTGCCCGCAACCTGTGTGCATAACTGTGTTCGAGAGCAGCTTGTTCGCATGAAGTGGATGAGCAACACGTTCCTGTAAGTGTTGTGAAACATGCAACCCTGTGATAGAGCTTGTAACAAATGAAAGAGAAGAGAAAGAAGCAGACCGATCCTTTAATTTCACTCTGCAGGGCCCTTGACCTCTCGGAGACCAACAATGGAGCCGTGCGATGGGGGACACACTCAGCCTGTGATGAAGAAGGTGTGGCATCATCGATCTACAGCTGCAAAAAAAAAAAGAAGAAAAATTCCCCTTCCCTGCTGTTCTGTCCACTCATCACTGAGAGTTTTATACCCACTGTGAAAGTGTTTGTGTGTGTCCCACTCCCCCACTGACACACACACTTCAGAGTTTCCACAAAGGACAATGTGTACACTGTCAGACATATCGGGGAGTAAAGTGACCTTTCAATCATCCCTCCAGGGATGGAGTGGAGGCGGAGCTTCCTCCCTTGATGGGAGATTGGAAAAACGTCTGGCTGGATTTTGTTGCTAGGCAGCGAGGCCCCTGCAATGACAGCGTGTCAACAATGAGGAGAGAATGAGAAATAGATTGCGTGCGGTCGCTGGAGTATTCAGTTCACATCGGTGTGAGTCGTGCTTGGGGGTTTGGGGACGTGATCTTTCTGTGTGCGGCTGCCATTTTACCTTCAGTGGTAAACGACCTTCATGTTACCTCGGTCTGAGTCATCTCAAGTGTTGGCCGTGTGAGAATACCGCCAACATTTTTCTGTGAGCTTTGTATCAGCTGATGGAGGATGGGTGGGATTAAACTCTTAATCCTGGATGACTGATGAAACTTTAATTAGTGCAGTGTGGCATCACTCATAAAGTTCTGGACAGACAGAGTAAATTGACGGTGAAAATCAATTTACTCTGTCACTGTTTTTAATGCGCTGATTTGTGTGTGTTTTCTTGTTATTTTTAAAGGTCCAGTACGTAGGTCATAAATAAGGGAACTATGGTGGCGGAAAAGATGTGGTTCTTTAAAGCATCTCACCCAAAAGTGAAACACATGCTCTGCCTAAGGAACGTATAAAAGGCCAAATTTTACTTTAAATTGTAAAAATATACTTATGGATATTATCTTCAATTTTTGCCAATAAACTGTATTATATTTTCCTTTAAGTGGGAGGGTTTTGGCTGAAAAGAGGTGCTGTCACACACACTTTATTCAGGGCAATCGTCACATTTTTGTTAATGATTTAAATCATATACAACAGTCATGGGAGGTTGCCATTTTGTTGATTAAATCTGATCAAAACTAAACCGATTTAAAATGTTGTATATGGAACAAAGGGAGACAAAATTATGCACGATAAGATTAAAATGAAACGTAATGTTTCAAACTGTTACTGTTGCAGCCGAACTAAGGAAAAGCTCCACAGCACTGGTAAAACATAACAACCACTCAAACGAATATACACACTACAAACTGAAACTTAAGTGTTTTTAACAGTGACAAAATAAACCAGATGTTGATGTTTTTGCAATATCTTAGTTTCGAAATCACATCTGACACATTTACACCATTTGAAAATGTATTCCGGTCCTAAATTAAGACTTTTGAAAACCATCATTTGTGACATTTTACAGTGGCACAAGTCTACTCGCCGTCTTTCAGCAGTGCTGTCGTAAAATACACAAGAACCCTCAGTCAACTATTTAGATTTTACAAATGTCCTTGTTAAATGTTGGAGATTAACGCATGTTTTCGGCATTTTTAAGTCGTTTTAACTGATCTACAGTCCGGCATTGGTCGCTTTGATTCTCGTGTCGGACGTCGCGCTCATGACTCTTCCGGTGACGACGCTCTCGGACCAATCAGTGGCCGGAAGTCTGTCCACGTCACATTTTAGTATCTGCTCAGCTCGACTGGAACCTCCACAGAGCAAGCACTAAAAATATTACCAGGTAGGTACTATCCCTAATGGGAAAGCACTATAAACCGAGTCGAGTCGAGCCGAGACAAGCCAAGTAGTGCTAAAACTGTAAAATGGAAAAGTGCAATTAGACGTGGTTCACACCGGATGCATGGCGTGTGGTTTTCACGTATCTCCCAACAATATCAATATGTTGATGACTTTATTTTCTGATTCCTCTCTTACATAAAATGTCACATGATTTTTGTTTCCTCAGATGGAGAGAAATAGAGAGACTGATTTCATTATTACACGTGCTTAAATAGTTTTAAACATATAATATTTATGTTTTGCGTGTGTGCAGATTCAGCCTAGACACCAAAACTACAGTGAAAGGTGTCATTTTTGTGTCATTATCATTATCAATGGATCTTTTCTCTATTTATGTTTTTCTGGGAACTGCTCACATCATGCATGAAAAATTGGCAAGATGACAAAAATAGGCGTGGGCATCTGATCTGCTCACATGGGCAGTAGAATTAAAAACATTCCGGAACACAGCAGCTGCCCACGCGTGACACGTCCAGTGTGAATAAGGAAACTGTTTCTTTTTTATAGTATTTTTGCATAATAAGCAGATGTGTATTTTGACAACAAAATACAGTAACACTTATAAGTGTTACTGTATTTTGTCTGTAACCTCTGAATGAGGCTTTCCTGGTTACACACTGGTATATATTCATAATAATTTCAGTGTAAAACAAGTATAGGTTTGTACAGAGGTTTAGACAGGTCATATATCCACTATGGATTTCAGTACACCTACTTAAGAGCTCTTATTTTGTAAACACCGAGGGGAATATCACTATGATTAGATGAGTCATATCCCCTAATTTACTTCTATTCATAAAATCCACCCGCTCAGTTGCTACAGGAAGAGTATGTGTGGTGTGAACAAGACTGGGAGGGAATTGTTGCAGTTTACCCACTGTTGTTGTTGTCGTTGTGGCATAGCGACAAGACACACACAGACAAAAATCCATAACATTTTTAACGGCCCGTGTCTCGTCTCCTTCATGGGCCTCGGGGTGCACTTGATAACAAGCTGCGTGCATGTCACGGGACGCCATCGTACATAGTGTACGTGTGAGTCATTCACAGTGTGTCGCAACAGATGTGGGGTACGAATGGTGGGTAGCTCATTTCAACTGCAAGGTCAGAAATTAAACACAGCTGTATATAAGCCTGTGTTTGCTCATTTATTCATTTATTTATTTATTGTGGGCAAAATTCACATTATACTATGTGTTTTTATTTCTGCATTGCTTTGGCTGGTCTCTTTATTTCTCATTACCCCTTGGGGACACATGAAACAAGCTATTACATTAACATTTTAAAGAATATTTTGACTTTCTTATGTTTATATACAGCCAGCTAACATTTTTTTTCCATTAAGATACTTTTATTTTTGTTATAATTATTAATAAACCTTTATTTAACCAGGATAAAACTCATTGAGATTAAGAATCTCTTTTACAAAGAGTGTCCTGGCCAAAACAGGCAGCAGCACCATCTCTTCTTGTCTAACTGTTTTCATAAGCAAAGGTTTGCAGGTCCGGTCTTTTACTGCATGAAAATGGCAGACTGTGAAGAATGGTGAGTCACTGGTCGATACTACATCTTAAAACCATTTTGCTGGGTCACAGTATTGAATCCAGTGTTGGGTCAAAACCACCTACAAGCCCAACATTTGGGACATTATGTTTAACTATGTAGAGACATAATGCTCAAACAGTATCATATATTGTATAAAGGACATAATCCTAATGTGTTTTGTATTTTCATAATCATAATCCTTACTTTCATTTTGTTGAAAACTGGACCCAAACTGCTTTAGTGCTTTACACGTGTTCAAAAGTTGCTGTTCCCAGGTTTTGACCAGAAAATAAAAGAAGAAGCCATGTGTGGAGTGAGAGGAAGAAAAACAGGAAAATTCCAGGCCAGTGCATCTCTGGAATGATGAGAGACTGAATTACGCTCTGTCAGCTTAATTCATTTAAATATTTTGAAGTTAAGAGATGGTAGAAAGACACCAAATGGTGCCAAGTAGGTGCTCCCTGTTTTGGGTTTGGATGTAATAGGTCAGCTGGAAATCACAAGTGCTTGTTTACTGTCATAGAAACAAGGGGATGGGGATGAGTGACGGTGGTGGAGGCGGAGAGCTGGTCAAGAATGGAGAGACGGTCAAAGGAGCCACAAGTGGCCCACTGTTCCTCCAGCAGCAGCACCTGCCTCCCTGCCTCCCTCCTCCTCATTAGTCGGCAACAGACGTCCTCTGAGGACATCCACGGGGAATTCAAAGTGTGGACGAGAATGTTGCATCATACAGAAGGATCCGTCCATCCTTGTATGGGTGACTGATACCCTGCCCCCTGGTGGTTGGCTCAGTCGGCCATGGTTTCTAACTGGAAGACTGAAATACTTTGAAAATGAATACGAAAACAAATACTTTTAAAATAGAGATAGTTGTTTATATAAATATTAATCTGGGTTTTATGGAGGGCAGGTGTGTCCATGTTCGTACTGTAAGTGGTAGGAACAAGGAGGTGGAAGTGTATATACTGTGTGTGTGTCCATGGTAATGCACTGTCCTCGTAGACTTCCATTCTGGATCTCAACCAAATCTCAATCATAAAAAAGCCACTTTTATCATTATCCGTTAACTGCTGCAAATCACTGACTCACTCATGTTTGCTCATACGTCATGAAAACCGTGTGTGAGCATTCGATAGTTTCTGCTATAGTAACTACATGACTTACTATGTCTATATTAAACCATGTTTGACTGTGTCTGAGAAGGTTCTCAGTCATCCCGGTCATATGTCACCATCTTAATAATGTGCCCATTGACCTTTGTATGCATTATTACAGTTATTTCAGCTACTACACATTTCTCACTTGGCTGTTTTTGGAATAAAAGCCCAAACCTCAGTGGATCCACAGCAAATGGTTTTCCAACCAATATTCCACAACAAAACCTTGTGACCTTGTGAGTTTGGAGCTCGCCTCTGCAAGGTTGTAGAATGAAACGCCTCTTTATGAGCCTCAGCCTTGGTTTTGAAATCAGCGGTGGTAAAACCTTAGATTTGCAATCGACTTTACCATTGTCCCTAGAAAATCAATGCAGGGAGGCAGAAGAGGAATTTTTCTAAAGTAATTTACCACAAGGGTGAAAATCTGCCCGTCAATGGCCAATCAATGACAAGCTGAGTCTTTACATGCCGCCTGAGGACAATTATAATGGCTTGTTGATTCGTTTGCATTAGTGTGACTGCAGCCTCGAGAATACATAGCCATTAACGTTCTCTGTATTATAATTGACACTGCAGTTGATTGTTCCTGTATGTTCGGATTCATAATGGATGGTGGGCGGTCAGAGCATATGAATAACTTATAATAGCTGAATTACAGCTTCTGACTCAGTATTATATTTGCCAGTTGGACGGTCATCGTTACATTAAAGAAATATATAGAGTTGAATGCATATGCTGAGCAGCACAATCAGTAGCTAAAGATGATTAGCTGAATTTAAATGGGGTCATGTTCCTGAAATAAGTCCTTATGTACAAGTCTGCCTAAGCTCCGTTCTTTTGTGTTTGTTGAAAAGTATTCTTCACAGAGTTTTTATTGTAATTTTAGAGTGTAATTATTCCCAAACAGTGTTGTTTTGGAGGAAGTAAACCTCGGGTCTCAGTTGAGTACTGAATCCCAGTGTTTGAGTCTGAAACACCAAAGAAGAGTTCAAAAAGAGTTCCTCTTTCCTGGGTCAGGGTTGAACCAAGTTTCAAGATTGTACTTTTTAACTTTCTTTGCTCCTCTGTAACAGTCAATGGAAGCTTTATCCCACAGGTCTGGAGCGCCTTTGCAGCGCCTTTGCAGGGTCTCCCTGGCACTGTGACAGAAAACACCTTGTATTTATTTTATTTTCATTATTTCTTTCAAAGTGAACTCTTCATTTTTAGCAGTCCAGTCCACTAAAATATGCATCACATCCTATGTCTGTGTCACAAGCAATATTGAAAACCTCCTAAAACCTGACAAACTTGTGTTTGAAATGTGGAGAGTCCTGTCCATCTTTGAAACCACAGAATTATATCAACAGGTTTTCTCAAGCACGAACTACATACAGTAAAATCAAATATTACTTTTCCCCAAACAGTGGGGGACTCGAATAGGTCTATGTATTTTATTTCAAAGTAGGCCTACATGTGCCAGTGTTTTTTATCATAAGAGTTTGTTGTCTTTCTTATTTTACAGGTCAAAACAAGAATAAAATATCAACAGTTTTCTTTTTGTAGGTCTTAAAAAGGTTTTTAATCTGTGGCAGATTAAATTTATGTAGGCGAAGAGGGGATAAAAATGGTTGCAGACGCCTGCTTTATCCCAAACATTAACCATAACCACAACTCAAATCTTAGCCCGAAACTTAACCAGTTCCTCAGACATGAGGTTTTGCCTCATTAGGACCAGGTTTTGGTCTCCATGAGGACTACTGGACCTGACAAGGTCAGTAATTATGCCACAAGAAGGTAAGCACATACACGGGGACCAATGAACGTGGGCTAGTTCTTGCTCATGTCTCAGTACAAATGGATGAAGCACATGCCTCACAAGTACACAAGTACATATCCACATTCACACACACACACACACACACGCCTCCTCGCTTAAAGGGAATGAGGACTTGGCCAGCTGGTGTAACACGTACACACACACACACACACACAAACCCTTAATCCCCCGTTCAATTTGTGCCCCCCCCCCCATTCAGATCCTATTCATCCCACTTCCTATTCACTGCTGTAGAGCCTCTCCAGTCGGGTCTCCATCAGAGCCACATCTTTGTTCCACATCTCAATAGTTTGAGCCTCACAGTCGCTGTGACATGATGATGATGCAACACAGCTGAGCGTTTCCTGCTGCATAAAATGTCAGTCCCTCACTCTGATCTGGTGTTTTCAATAGCTCCTCAAATATCAAAAAAATCTAAATTTAAAATCTTTTCCAATTACCTTTATTGTGTTGCTGAGGGAATCACATCAAATAACATCTAGACAACAAACTGTATGAAGGAGTAGTTTGCATTTTGGTGCTAAAATGTGTTTATGAGTGTTTCTTCATGTCATTGTCTCTATGTTTTGGACACACAAAAAAAGCATTATTGTATTGTTTTTATTAATAGTTTCTGTACTGGATAATATAGGTGAGTTCCATTTGTTTCCAACTTGGTATTTATTTTTAATCCACTTCTTCACTACTTTTTACACTCGATGGCCCAAACGTACACCACTACTATCAGCATGTTCACGCACAAACTGTCTTGAAAATTACCTTTCCTTCAAAATATGGAATGATTTCTCCCAGCTTGCGTTTCATTTCATCTCCATTAGTGACGTGCTTCACAAATATTTCAGGCAAGATTCTCTCCGCCCCAGCAGGAGGAAGTGTTTGATGGCGGTGTGTAACAAAATGACACGTCCGTCTGTCAAACAACAAACTAAATGTTGCTGTGGATTGTTTGTGGTGTTATAAGGACTTTGCCGTGGGTTTTTTTTTATAGAGAGGAAAACCACAGTCTTTTTCCGAAACATAACCAGATGTTTTTTAACTTTTAAGCGTAACCACATTCATGACCAGGAAATCATTATCATCGCTCTCATTTCCTCTTTACGGCCAAATGCACACCACAAGCGCTTAAAATACTTTAGCGTGTTGATATTATGCACGTCCGTAGACGTGTAAATAAGTGATGTCACATTTTTGTTCCTTATGTAACTGAAGTGGAAATCAAGGGAAGTTTTGGAATGTACTAGTTAGTACTAGGAGACAGCGTTGGCTCACAACGCAGATGTTCAGGTCCACACGCACACTGTCAGTCTGTCAGTTTAGTGTATCAAGGCGATCAACTGCAGTGCTGCATCCAGTGGTGGATAAAGGCAAAGGTTTTATAGAGCCACTTTCTGGCAGACACCTGAGGCCCACAGAGGAAAATAAAACATTGGCTCATCGGGAATATATTTAACTGTGATGCCCTTCTTTGTTTTCTGTGCACAATTAAATCAAAATACAAAGGGCTATGAGGACCCCATCCAGGTCAAGGAGGTACTACATTAATGGAAAACAACATGCCTGATGCCGAACCGTGTTGAGTAGAGCCAAGATAGAACTGTATATTGAATTGGAACTCAGCTCAGTTCCAATTCCAACACCCTTCTCCCCTCCTTAAAAAAACACCATAATTTAAATTTCATGATCATTGCATTGTATATTTCCAACTTAAGTTACGTTAGAGCAAAATCCAGATTTACAACGTGTTTAACTTTTTGTAAAATCAGATTATCAGTGAACAACAAGTGGATGTGAAAACCTTACTCATTTTTTTTTTTTTTTTTTTTGCAAAACGTAGCCCCACCCCCCGACGTTCAACTCGACCAATAAGATTAATTATTGCAGAGACAGCAGCTCCGCCTTTCACAGATGTTCACCGCCAATCAACACCCACATATTCACAAAGTGCTTAATGCTTATAATCCTGGGCCACCTTATGCCCGCTGCACTAAGACACAGGCTAAGCATTGGCATCAATGGCTAATCGTACGATGGCACACACACACATACCATACATACAGACCAATGGCGGCGCGGCAAAGAGACGGAGAATGAACTGTGGTGACCTCTTACTACAACACCAGGTTATCTGGTTAATGTCTTACAGGGCAGTGTTCCAATACACATACGCTCAGAGACGGACATAGACTTAAACAGTCACTAAGCTCATTCTTATTAGCTATAGATATAAGCACTCGTTAAATAAACAAAAAGTTGGTGTCATTTGTGAGCAAATATCTAAAAACCAAAAAAGGAATTACAATTAATTAAAAAGAATATATTATCTTGGAACGGCTGTTAGAATAAAAGTAATTTAAATTAATCACTTTTCACACATTCTCTTCGCCCAATGACTCTATTCATTTTCATTCACCAGATATCAACCTGTGATTGCACAGATTTGAGCCCCACCACATGGAGGAAGTTGGCATTACATTCTACATTCCTAAGGGCGGGTACTTCTTCGTGGAAAATGAAAGAAAAATATGTTATGGTAAATAAATATTATAAAAATTGAATGTAAAAACCAACAAACCAGATTGTGTACTACACTGAATTCAATATATATCTATGTTCTCACATTAGGTCGACTTACCTACAGTTTAAACTATGATGAAGAATCAAGGTTATTTGCTTCACAAGCAGCAGTAAAATCATAGAAAACAAATCGATACAGCAATAGCACTTCTCAATTTCAAGGAGGCTAATGGCAGCTCAGGTAAAAAAATGGTCTAGTAAGGACAACAAAAACAGGACTAAGTCTAAAACTGGTTAAAACCAGTAAAAACCACCGTAATATAACATAATTTTAATGAAGAATCTGAGTCACTGTGTTGTCAGACATAAGAAGAAATGCTTGGTCAATGCACTGTATGGTGTAGCTATGCTATACCTACACATGTAGGAACTATATAAAATGCATTAAGGCAGATTAGATCTTTAAATAAGGTTTAAAAATACTAACATATTTAGTAGTTTGACTCACTGGAAAAGTAAATGTTAAGGTAGATTACTAATACCAGACCAGGTGAGGCGGAAGTCACTAAACTTTGGTGAAATAAATATTTTATTGTATAAGTTACACAGTCTCACATTAATCACAACTACACCCGACTCAGAAGTCAGCCAGCAACAGCATCCTCTGTTGCTAGTAGCAACTGCCCTTGGCTCAGTTGTACAGATGCTGCTGTTTAAGTCCCTTTGTTGTTTGCATGCAACCTCCTCTTCCTCATAATTCAAAGTTTTAAGGTGCAGTATGAATAGAGTTTGTGTAATTATTAATATTATCGCATTAATATGACTTGTGATTTGGCACAGAGCAAAAATCAGGGGTGTGTCTGTTCACAAATTACACAATAAACAACAAATACACAATAGAAGGATGAACAAAAAAAAAACAAAAAAACAATCCAACAAACAAATAGTTTGGTTTGAAACTGTGGCTCCAGCTCTAATGATGGAGTAGAGGCATTTGGATGTGCATGTGCTCAGAGGTTCTTTACTCTGCTGTAGAGAAATCTTCTTTTTCACATGTCTGTTGTTAACAGGCCATGGTACGTCTTTAGAATTCACCTGGCCTCCACTGTTGTCCTTGAAAAAAACGGTTGTTGTCCTTCAAGTGTAGATAAATGTGTTGCACACAGTTGTGCTGTATGAATGTACAAGTGTACGGGTGTGAATGGATGAATAGCAAAAGCTTTGAAAAGTGCTTTATACAGACCATCCACATGATTCTTTTGGAATGTGTTGCTGGGTTTGGAAAACAGGATTTGGATGCAGCGCTTGTTGGAATTCGGCAGCTCATTTGTGTGACGCTCTCCATTGGTCCTGGCCACACACTGTGATAACTCCAAGCTTATCTTCAATTTGGTGGTGAAAGGCAAGGGTAGTCCCTGTAAAGTCTGTGTTTAAGTCCCTGTAGTACAAATTTATATACAAAGGTTTTACCTCAGTGTAAAAACACACAGAAAAGCCCGGACACTTTATTTAAAACTCCTAACGATGAGTAGAAATGAAGTCGAGACAAAGAACAGACAGAAGAGCAGACTCCTGCTGTGGGTCTGCAGTATCACCGATAGTGAAAGAGGGCGACAGAGAGCAAGACTGTACGCTATCTTGTTAAACTGCGATTAACATGGTGAATAACATGGCGAGGAAGTCACTTCACCACATGGTTGTTAAACAAGTGGTTTGATACTGGAGCGTTTCTGTTTCCATTCTGTACAGACACTGATGAATCACCGTTTATAGACTTTGGTCCCCACTAAAGTGTATAAACCCGTACGTGTGTGTGTGTGTGTGTTAAGGCCCATTTATACTCCATGTCCGCCCCAAACATTATCGCCCGTCAATACCCTACATGCTGTACCTCTGTCTTTTATGTTGCTATGGATGTTACATGATGCTTCCAGTAGAGGGCAGTGGCGAGTGTCAAGTTGCATCGACAAACATGGCAACCGTTTAAAAGGTTATTTTATTTTTCTTGGTTCGAAGTAGACGCTCGCAGATCTTGTGCCACTAGAATATAAGACCACAAAATGTAAACTGTCCCATTAATGGGGAATATTACCGATGAGGGAGATTTATGACGAGTGGCATCTTCAATATTTATGTATATACGCCTTGACTTTTGACAACTTGCTTCATCAGATAGTATCTCCAGTTAAACATGTGCCCGACAGTCACAGGGATAATTCAACATTTTCTGGCCGACACTTTTAAATGCCTGAATAGACATATACTGCCCCACCATTTCCGGTGGTATTGCCCCGTTTCATCCGTCATCACAAGGTTCTCCTGCGACGTGCACAGTGATGGATGAAATGAATTCAAAGTATGGTTGAAATGGTCCTTTAGGCTCCTCAGACCTCAGATCTCAGACCAGAGAATGATGGTGAATTTTGCATGAGTGAAAAACTAACTTTTAATTATTCAGAATTATATATTGTTGTCACTTTAAAGGTACTTTAAATAAATGTTGACATCTACTCATCTATTTCATCCATGTGGGGTTTGACCGCAGTGGTCAACTTTATCCTTCCTAGCTGTATTTACAATAAAAACACACACTTGGAAGTGTGTCCTGTTTGCAGCATAGCTCTGCAGCCACATGCACAGTGAGGGACAGGAGGCTGCAGCCAGCAGAGGGAGGTGCAGTGTCACATTTAGACACACGAATAACTTGTACCATGGATTTTTTTTTTTTTCTTTTCTTCCTTTTTTAAATCGTGTTCCCAGTTCAGCAGGTTTACAGTCACATTTGCTTGCCAGTTGAAGTCAGCACGCTCTCAATGGGAGTTGTTTCAATGGGCTGTCTTTAAACACAAACATCTGCTGCAGGACAGATGTTTACCTTGAAGTCATCTCTCATGTCCAGTCTCTGGAGGGAACAAAAAAAAGACATTTATTATTGTTTTTTTTTTTTTTTTGGTGGATCAAGTTATAAAATGTAGTGACAGCTCGGAAAAAGGGAATCAGTCGTTACCTGTTACCTGCATCAGTCTGTGAATCTGGGACATATTTCTTGGGCTTAGGTCTCTTTTCTTTAAGCTTCTCTTGGCTTATTCTTTCTCTATGACTCATCGTCCCAATTTCTTCTCCCCCGACTCTTCATCTTCCTCCCTCCCCTTCCCATCCCGTCCTCCATTTTCATCAGATAATGAATCTGACTCATCAATACAAGTGCTTCCCATCAACATATCCTCCTTTTATCCCTCGCTTTTTTAATCTTTTATAACACACCATAGAAGCCCGATCTGCGACCCATATTCTCGTCTCCTGCGTTGTTTTCATCACAGCTAATGTTGGGTGGGAATCTTACGAGCACATGAGCAGGACGTGGGAATGAGCAGATATTTTGCAGAGCGATGGACAGATGCCTCGTCTCAACAGCCATGTTGTGACCACAAGTAGCACCAACATTCCCAGATGGTTCTGGACACTGTAATATTATTAATGCATCATGAGCAGGAGGAAAGAAGCAGAGAAACCTATCAAAGTGTTGCCAGGACACGTCATAAAACATGATATTAAAAACTGAACTTGTCGTGTCATTATTCACACTTGAGAATAAAGTAAATCTTCACTCAGATGTTACTGTTGAAGGTTATTTCTGCAGGAAACACAAAGATACTTTAAAAGTCTGGGTTTTTAATCACGTTGAACTGTTGAAATGTATTTAAAAAGCCATTTCTGACTTCATTACTTCATTTCGTTTAAAGAAATATTAATATGCTGTAAGTCATTGTCTTTGAATATGGCTCCCTCTACTGGTGCAAAATCGGCACTAGTACATTTCATAAAACCTTTTATACCATCTCTCTTCTGAGACAATTAAAGCTGTCCTTATGTCCAAAATAAATCTAATAAACACGTAAATAAATGTAAACTGTACAGTTGCAATTGTTGCATGTATAATATATAACAAAGAAATAATGCATATATATGGAATTTATTTTATGTATTACCAATTCATGTCAAATTTGTGTGTTTTTTAAATGAATTTTAATTTTTGCTTTGTGTCGTATAGTTATACACAATGGCTTCTGTGTCATGTGACACTTTGAGTCCATACAACACACCAAATAACCAAATCTTCGAACACTTTCATCTACACTAGATTATCAATTCAGGTGGTTTTATTTCTTGAATATTTTACTGGATTGTGTCAGATTTGCAGTTAATGGTTAATATTTTGAATTAATACATTTTTGAATGAAACATATAAATGCATTTTTCAGACCACAAAATGGATAATTCACGTTTGCAAGTTCAGATGAGGAAATCAGCTGAATATGGTTTACGATATTTAACATGATGCATTTGTTTTGTTGGGCTTACAGTTGATTTTTGAATCTTGTCAGTGTGAACATGTATTAACTTGTATTTGTGCTTGCTGTATTCAGTTCCACCTTGTTGTGACCACTTTTAGTCTGTTTTCACATGAGGAGTTTCTGTTTTCACTTGTCTCACCCGCTGCTCTCTCTGGAAGCGTTTTAGCCCATTGTGTCAGTGTCAGTGCCAGTGAACACAACGCTAAGTGTTTGCAGGAGCATCGAACGCCACCCAGGAATAAACTCCCTCTCTGCCACCGAGCTCTTTGTCTGCTTCCATTTCAAATGCCCGCTTGAATTGGCCTCTTTCACCACCGCAGCCCAGGGATTGATTCTTTTCAACTGGCCTATTGTTGCAGAGTGAACACACTCACAAGACTGTGAGAATCGTCATGTCCAATCTGAAAAGGGCATATTTTAGACCAAATTCCAGGAGGAAAAAATGAAAATTTGTTGCCAATCTGACTCATTTTTTTTATAAATAATTTGTCTCTGGGCTACAGATTAAACAGAAAGCTCCAGCCCACACCCAGTTCCTGAAAGCTCTTGAATTTTTCAGGGGGAAAAACAAAATCTGAAAGTGACAAGATGTTTTACACGTTAGCAGGTCGTTTAAAGAGGGGAAAGCATGTTGTGAGGTCTTCCTGTGACTGCCAGTGGCTGTGGAGGTTCTCCGAGCATCACAGTAAATCCTGAGCATGTCTCTATTTATGCTGTAATCCCGTAAAAAAAGAAAAAAAATTTCAACCAGTGCTTCACACTCAGCAGAATTTCCCAGCATATGATGCTCATGCTCTGCATGTGTTAGCTGACATTAAAACTGCTGAGAAGTTGATGTCCCTTTGCACGGCTACTAAAACTCATTCAAAGTGCTGGATCAGCAGGACGCCACAGTCTGGATTAATAATTGGATTCACATGCATGGACTTCAATGAAAGCTGCTGTTGCTGCTTCGCCGTGTCTCAAAGCCTGAATTAGTACTTTCCTTTCCTGTAGCTTTTATTGTTTGAGTGATGTAAATGTCAATCAGTCTAAAATTGGAAGATTTTTAGCTTTTGGCACAGTGAGGATGACACTGGTGGTTTGGAGGCTGTCTGTGTGTTCACGTGATATTTGGAACAGACCACCAACACTGTGATATTACACTTCAAGGGCACATTAGATACGGTTCTTATTGCATTAAAGACGTAGCATGTAACATTTAAATATAACCAAATTGAGCATCTCGCTCATTTGAGATTGAGAAGAGAGTCTGGAAAGGGTGTAGTCACCTACCAATTTTTTGAAATTGCCTCTGTTGTCAACAAACGTGCTCGTTGTGGTTTTCTCAGAGTGATGGCTCTCTAGTAAGTCGCTCTCTAGTGTCATACAAAAACTACTGGATCTTACTCAGAAATAGTTTTATTTGCACACACAGTGAATTTGATCTCTCCATTGAACCACTGGAGTGAACACACACAAAGTGGAAGCAGGAGCAGTGGGCAGCTTTTATCTGCACAGTAGTTGGGTACTTGACCTGTCCTGGGATTTGAACTGGCAACCACTCAGCCATGAGCTGGTTTGTGATTCATTCCCTTATTTTAGGAGATTGTGAACTTGGTCAAACCATTGCTTTTTTGTCTACGCTTATCTTCCATCTTTACAAAAATCTGGAGCACATCTGAAGATAGATTATATTTTATACACACACACACGCACACGCACACGCACACACACACACACACACACACACACACACATATATATATATATATTTAAAATAACAGCAATACACAACATAATGCAAAGTGATGTAGCATAACCTAGCATAACATAATGTAACAACAATGAACACAAGCTAAATTGTAAATTCAAATGTTTAATGTCAATAAAGAAAATAGCAGAAATTTCGAAATTTTAGCTGGTTTGACAAAAAGTCAAACGAAGAAAGGCTGAAATTGGTGAAATGTGATTATAAGCAGGAAAATCCTGGATCTAAAACATCTAAGAATAAAAAAGATCTGACAAACACTTTGCATCTGGGAAAATAAATGTGACTTTTCTTAAACTTTATGTACAAAAACCACCTTAAAACCTTTGAGTATTACTGCATGTCCAAACATAGCACTGAGAAGTTTGGCCCATTTCCAACCTCCATGTTTCACTAATGCTCTCTGGTCAGTTTCCTTTCAGGGTGGGGCATCAAAGCATCCAACAGTCACCAACCACGTAAAATGAAAAAACAAACAAACAAAACGAAAAAAAAAACCCTCTAATGGCTGAATTTGTGTGAGATAACGTCAGTGGACGATAACAGTCAAGTCAGCAGCGCTGGAAAGAATAGCATCATGTTTTTTAATCTTCTCACTGGCAACAGCATTAACAGGAAATACACAAGCCTCACTGTGGGGGCTTTCCACTGTCCAGGGGACACTAATGACCACAAAACAGGTGTGTGTGTGTGCGTGCGTGCGTGTGTGCATGCGTGTGATGGAGGAGAAAACACACTCAACATGGCCAGTACTCAAAGTGCTGACTGGTCAGAGTCTCTGGGATAACAGTTTATTTTATGACTATGTTCATATTTGTGTGTGGTTGTGTTCTTGTATGGGTGTCTTTGTGAGGACCAAGACACTTTATGGGAACATGGGGACATTTGGCTGGTCCTCACATTGTCTCATTCCTTTTTCAGGGTTAAAACTTTGCTTTAAGGATAGGGTTGGAATTAGGTTTATGTTAACACTACTGAAAATGCTACGCAAGTGTGTGTGTTTGCGTGTGCATGTGTGCTTGTATTTATTACGTTTTAGGACCTTGTCTGACCTTGTCAGGACTAGTAGTCCTCATGGACCTAATGAGGCAGAACCTCATTTCTGAGGAAGTGATTAACTTAACTGCTTCAGTTATGGTTAAGGTTAGGGATGCTGCTTTGTTAGGGTTGCCCAAATGAATGGAGGTCAGTGCAGAGAAGAATAGCTGTGTGTGTACTACATACATCCATGTGAGGACCAAAAAACTTCTGAGGACATTTTGTGAAAATGAGGACGATACAGCTGGTCCTCATTTTCTGTCACACCATAAAATGGCCAATGTGGGTTAAGGCTTGATTTAGGGTTAAGGTTAGACATCTAGTTGTGATGGTTAAGGTTAGGGTAAGGGGCTAAAGAATGCATTATGTCTATGAGGGTCCTCACTATGAATGCTGGACAAGAATGTGTGTGTATTTGTATTTATATCTTTGTGATGTAAAGAAAAAACTATCCCCATGAGGACATTTTGACCTTGTGGGGATATTTTGCCTAGACCCTACAACTTTAAAGAGCTTTTTTCAGAGTTAAGTATATGATGATCTACTTTATGATGTCCTCACTAAGATATAAAACCAAATATGTTTGTGTGTGTATTGCTCATGTTGTGGGGATCTAAGTCTGTTCACACAGGCACATTATGGGGACTCGTCTCCCCATTACATTTAAGCCAAAGACATGCTGTATTGTTAGGTTGATGTTAAGGTTGGGATTGGGTCAGTAGCCGTTACGGTTAAGGTTAAAATCTCCAGGAAATTAATGTAAGATAATGTAATGTCCTCTGAGGTCATGGAAACCAAACTGTGTGTGTATGTGCACAGTAATATAAATGCCTGATGACTGATGTTTGCATGTGTAGCTCTTTCTTCCCCACCCAGCTGAAATCACTATGTATCCCTGGCTGTGTGTAAAGTGAAGCAACAGTTTTGGCGTCCACCCCTGAGAAAATTAGGATTATTATTATTATTATTGTCCTTTCAGTTCGGGGCCATTGTGTGAAAAGTTAACAAGCTTCCGGGACGACGACCAGTGAACCATCGAGAGGTTATCTGTCCCCGTTCTGTGTTTAGAAGAAATGTGAGGAAAAGATTTGATCAAATGAACGTCGTGAGAACATGTTAAAGTTGTATGTAGAGGCAGAATCTGCCAAAAATGATTAACATGAAGAGAAAGAATAGAAAGACGGCAGACATGCAGGCATTTCTTTAGCCATTGACTGACCAAAAATGATGGTTTTGTTTGAGGAGTACTGGATACATTTAAATTTGATGTAATGAAGCTATAAAAGAGGAAAAGGAAATAATTAGGAAGTACAGTATATTCCAATAAGCCACTAGGGGGCAATACAGATGGTTTACATCAGGGGTGTCAAACTCATTTTACTTCAGGGGCCACATACAGCGCAATGTGATTTAAAGTGGGCTGGACCAGTAAAATAATAACATAATAAACTATAAACAGCAGGAACTCCAAATGATTCCCTTTGTTTTACATTTAATGAAGTATCTTTTTACAAGCCATATTATGAACCTGGAATTTTGTGAGAAAGAAATATGCAATTTCAAAAATATTATGCCTAAATTTACAATTTACATGTGTGTAGTTACAAATTGCAGATCCCTTGGATCTATAAAGGCATAAAGCATTTAGTCACAGGTATCTGGAACTGAAAAATGTAGTTTTCCACATCATGATTGGATTCACAAATTCACTCTGCGCGCCGGGTTGAATCCTCTGGCGGGCCGTTTCTGGCCCGCGGGCTGTATGTTTGACACCCCTGGTTTACATTGAAAGTTTTTTTGAATATCTCTAGTATCTTAATATTTTTTTAATCTATCAAATACTTGTACAGTCTTACATTATGTTTGTCATTTCAGACAAACCAATTGAAGGTGGCTGAGTGCCCATAAAAAAATACGATAGCCAACAAAAAGTATACCATGATATAAGATATAATTTTTAAATAGGTAAAAACAAAATGCAAAAGACATATGTCATAGTTCTTACTGGACTTTGTAATAAAGTGATAATAGAAAGTTAAAGAATATGTCGGACCGAAGCGCTACAGTTTGTCTGCTCATCAAACTTTAATAGATTCTCTTAATATTTATAATTTTTTTATTATGCAGCCATGGCATTTTCCACATCTGCTGTAATATCTTTGGTTTGTTTTCGTCTAAAAGACATTTACGACTCTCTCCGACATGGATCTGGCCTCCACGTTCCAGTGTGTTGCTGGGCCATTAAATTCAAGTGCAGCTTGGATTCATTTCAACTTTAGTAAATACCTCCTGCACAGTGTCACTGCAGCAGCAGAGTTAAATGTCTAATGAGGTAGTCGACTGCCTCTGGATGACTTTGCAAATTCACTTTACAGGTTTGCACTTATGCATGCTTGTTTATCCTGTAAATGCCACAGTGACGATAACACATGAAACCTGAGGATGAAAATGTCTGCTTTTCACAAACTACCATTCCATTTCCATTTCCATTCCATCTCATTATTGTCCAACACAGATTGCACAGATGTTGACCTTAATTCAACACTGATAACATCCCAAACCTCTACCCTGACTGGCTCACGTTGTGCTGTTGTCTGTGTTGCCATGGCAACGCTTCACAGGTTGTAGCCCTTTTTGTTGTAAAGTTCATGGGAGAATTGTTTGTCATCCCGTCCAAGATCCATTGTTCTTACATTCTTCCCACAGATAAATTGCTCTAAAGATTATTGCGGAAGAAAGATGGTGAATCATTTGTGAAAGGTCCCGTCATCAGTGTTAGAAAATATCCGCTTTCCTTCACATGACATGGTCACAGCTGTGCATAGTGTATTTAAAAGACTGTTTTAGGTCAAAGTATTGAAAAAAAAAATGCAGTGATTCTTTTGTCCAGGGATTGTTTTTGTTTCCCTAAGTGCTGTTACTACAACAAACACACCAAACTCCATTTAAGAAAAAGTCATATTTGAAAATTGACTTGCTGAATATTGGAGAAGAACAAACATCTCATTAAGTCTGAGGTTTTTTTTTTTTTTTAAACTCATCCACAGTTCAGCTTTGCTTTTGACCTTGTTGGATCTGATTCCGACAGTTTCATGATTAAGTCTCTGCATCATCAAAACAATTTCGCAACTGTTTTGATTCATTGGTTGAACGGCATTAAAGTCAGGAGCACTGACCCTGCTTTCAGCACAACTGTCTTGAATCTTCCCCACTATCGCAACGACTTGTTTCTTTGGAATGAAAAGGATTCAGCGCTGGTATGTGGGAGGAGGCCTTGAAATGGCCGACAGGAGGGTGACTGTTCTGCAGGAGACAGAAGACGACCCTGTGTGGTTTTCAAAACTTCTCTTTTATCGATAACCAAGGTCTTCAGACTTTTAGTAAGTTCCTCTCGTCTTCATTTTTTTGTCCACATGGATGGTAAACAGTGAAAACCGCTGAAGCAGTGCTCTTCTTATTCACAGGGAACACATTCATGACTCCCCCTTACAGGTATATATCCTGACACACCTTATTATTAGTTTGAACTTAAATTATACATAATGTGTATTAAATTATATTGCTATATACAGTATTTGGACTATACTGTCATAGCATATTTACTGGATAGCATATATATATTTAATGTAGTTTTTTGTAATTAACATCATTATAGACCTACTGTATATGTTTATTGTTTTGCCTTGACTTTCCTTTTTTTTTTTAACCTTTTTTTTTATGTTCTGGACTGTATCGTATTGTTACGTAATGTAACACAACATAATGTATCACATCGTATTGTGTCATGTCGTATTTGTATTGTATTGTAGCTTATTATTAAATTGCAGCGTATGGTATCGTATTGTAATGTATAAAGTATCACATTGTATCATATTGGATTTGTACCATATTGTAACATAATGTATCACATTGTAGCATATCACATATTGTATTTTATCCCATTGTATCGTAATGGAATGTATTGTTCTAAATACCGTAACAAATAATACCATATCATCTCCCATTGTATTGCATCGCCTCAACTTCCAAACTCATTTCATAAAAACCACACATCTAATCTTACATATTGGAAATTAATCACCTTGTAAAGTTGTAAAAAAAATTGTGTATTAGAACACAAGTAGCATTATTTATTTGGTTTTATTGCGGGGATTTTCATGAACGAAAGGTTCTTAATTGATATTTCAAAGTCCTCCTCATATTCCAAGGATAAACACTGAGTGGAAACAGTAGTATATCAGGATATTGGTGTGGAGGGCAGGAGAGGATGTTCCTCATTACGGCTTCTCTCTGTGGATCTCACCGTTTCAAAAGGAGGTTTGTCTTTTGCAGAGGTGGAGGCCTGTGGAAGGAAGCAGCTGTCAGAAACTGGCCACATCACAGTCACAGTGAGTGTTGAGCTGCTGAGATTTCAGATCCATCAGTGACCCATGGATCCTCACCGGAAGAGGTCATACTTCAGTGTGAAATTTAAACTACATCAAATAAAAAATGTATTTAACTTGTATCCTTTAATTCATGCTGATTTCATCATATCTACTTTTTAAATTGTCTCACAGATTTGGAAAAAAAAAATATTATTTGACATTTATGAATATTTCATGCATCCATTTCTTGCATTGATAAATTTACTGCGACATTTTCGCATTTAACCTTCATCTGGCAAAATTCTAGTATTGAAATACTGCAACAAGTTGGCTAGCATTTATTTATTGAAAAACAAATGCCAGATAGATTGTAATATCAGGAGAAAACCATTTTGTAATGTCCATATAACCAAAAGCAGTGAACCCATGATTATTCCTGTGAAATGTTTTCGCATGAAAAGATATAAGAAGCTACTTTTTAAGATATCCTTCTCAGTGTCCAACACAGGCCAGGCAAAATAAATGTAAAAACAGAATTCTCTAATTCTCCCTCCTAACTTTTTTCAAGAAATGACCCAAACTTTGCTCTCAGTGTGAAGAAATGATTCAAAATTTCCTCCACAGGATGTTATTTTTAATTTAATGCTTGACAGTTTTCGTTTTCCACGTGGCCGATGAAACTCAAACTGTTTCTGCAGATATTAATTCACGGCGTAAACTGGATGTTTTATCATTCAAACACTGCAGCTCCAGGTGATGGAACGTGAGTAGAGAAACACAAGTGGGCGACTCCCTGCTGTTGCCATCAAGCGCAGGAGAGCACATCCAATTTTTTGATTATTATGATGGGTCGAGAGCACCCACGCGCCCTTGAAACCAGAGAACACCCTTCTGACCTGCATGGAGAGTGTGTGATTGTGTGTGTTTCACTCTAAATGAGAAAACATGTGTGAAACAGAGAAGGGGCTGTTCACCTCCGCAAACAAACCTTTGCATTGTCGAGTCTTGATTCACAAAGCGCTGATGGTGACGAGACTCATATGGAGAAAAATCAATGCTACTTTTTCATATGTGTATATTCGATACCAGACGTTATTTGCAGAGCAGCTTTCATACAAATCAATGCTTCAAGGAATAAAAATGTTACAAGAAACAACCCTTCAACCAACCAGAGCTTAACAATATTAATTATTCGACATAAAACAGAGGAAAAGCTTACATGAATCAAATCAATATGTAAATGAGATGAAAATGAAATAAATAATATGAGCCTACAGGCTGAGGTCACTTCACATTCACTTTATATCATACACATTTCATGTCTCAGAGTCTACATTTTTAAATCAACAGATAACGTTTCTGATGACAAGTGTTCCTAATAATATGACCAAATTTCTGTGCCTTGGTCAAATTTCTGCTTATGATCCTTCTTGGTTTTAACAACAATCACCACATTGTCTGTCTTGTTTATTCTCTTTACCTACGCTTGATTTTCCTTTTTCAAATCTGTTATCTGTTCTTTCTCTATGAAAGACTGCCCCTGAAAGAAGACCCTGTCAACTGCTGCACGTCACTCCCTTCCAGAAGTCCTTCACTGTTACCTTGGAGATAACTGGGCCATGCTGTTAGAGCCAGCACACACACACTGGTTTCCATGCCTTCAGAGGACATTGCATTGACTTGCATTCATTTCCTGGAGACTTACTTTTACCTTAACCTTAAAAAAAACAACTTTAAAAACATGTCTTTAGCTTAAAATGTAATCATTTACATTATGGGGACTTGATTTTTGTCCCCATAATGTGACTGTGTAAACAGATTTAGGTCCCCACAACATAAGGAATACCGGGTAGACACACACATACATGTCATGGATGCACCCAGTCATAGGAATCCCTGTGGGAACAGCAGCTCAGGATTTGTGCAGAGGTTCTGGAAGACAGGGGGAGCATTCATTACCTGTAAGTGATATTCCAGAGTGGCTGCACAGGTCAAAGCAGGAGAACACGATCATCATGATAATACAACAAGCCAAGAATTCTGAATTTTACTGGAAGAGTAAAGGGCAAAATTTAAAAGTAGAACATCTAGATATAATCAGGATGAGGTGTGTGAGTGGTATAAACTCTCTGGATCGCAGCCACACACTTAATTTGACTCCCCTCTCCCAGTTCTGGAAACAGTTTCTCTTCCTTCCCATAAACCCTTGTGCTCCGCGCATGCTTTCAACTTGATTCATTCCAAGCAGAAGCTTATGTAAGTGCGTTCCAGGCTTGGCAAATCAGTACGTTACAATGGGGAGAGTTAGGCAGCGTGCCACGATGACTCACTGACAAGATGACCTGAGCACATCAAGAAAGGAAAAAAGACAAAGGTCAAGTGGAAAAGGTGGCAGTGGCTTCGTTTTTATTCTCTTCCCATGCCAGAAAAGTTCCAAGGACACTGTCATGATCCCTGTTGTGGTGATTAGTTGAGCCAATGCTCCTCAGTTGATATGAAGGCCAGCAGGATGTAAATGAATCCAACACTCCAGAGACGCAGAAATATTTCCTGCTCTGTCATCGTCAGAGTGGACCACAAATGAGTTTCCTGATTCCATTCATTACGCTCCATGTTGCTTTTAATTGCAATTACCTCAACCACATTACATTCTTTTGTCTCTGTACGAACTATAGAGTGGCTGAAAGATAAAGAGAGGCGTTTTCAGCTTTTATTTCTATACATTTAACATCCAAGAAGGTTCATGGATGTTGCGAAGGATGACATGAGGACAGTTGGTGTTACAGATGAGGACACCAGTGTGAGGACAAGATGGAGGCAGATGATTTGCTGTGGAAAGGATCTTTATTGTCATTATTCAACTGAAAGTGTGAGGTCAGATGGAGACACCCATGCAGACACATGGAGAACATGCAAACCGCACAGAAAGGTCCCACGCCGGGAATTGAACCCAACTCCTTCTTGCTGTGAGGCAACAGTGTTAAGCACGATCTGCGCTAACCACTTAGCCAAAAAGAGACAACAAAGCTGAAGTTTAACATTTTTCAGCTGGTTAAAAAAAGGATCTACAAAGACAGCAAAAAAATGTGCGTTCACTTGATTAAATTTGACAAAGTAAGAAACTCATGGACCACTTTTATGTTGATCATGACACACATTTGCATTTGTGGCATTGTTTTGATCAGCTAATGCAACATCACAACACATCTTCCCATCCACAGCATAGACCTGTATAATGTTAAAAGCATCGTTTTTATGGTATTGTTGAACCTAGACCGAAGTGAAGAAACCCCAGATCATAACACTGTGTGGAATGGTTTGGTTTGGTAGAGTATGGTACATATTTAAAATAACCGGCCCCGGGTATTCAGTTCTTCTGTTATGGTGTGGACAGGGTGGAACCAGGCCGTACCATGATGGAAACACAACATATGCCAAATATTCAAGTGTGTGACTTTTCTTTTATTGGGCCGGACAGTGATGTTTTCGGTCTCCGTGTAGACAAATTAGATGAATCATAGGATAATATTCATGTTTATATGGTGAGGCTGGAGTCTGTGGTTCAAACAAGTGGTGATAGTCACCATGTCCGCTGAGATCCACAGTTCTGCTGCTGCTGCTGCTGCTTCCTTAAAAGGCATCAGAGCACTGCATCATGGTTGGGAAACCAGACTAACAGAAACCACACACAAACAAACCAACAAATGCCCACTGATTTCAGACTGGGAGATTGTGATTGTTTTGATTGTTTTTTTCCTCTTTTCCTGGCTTGTGTTAATGGTGTTTGTCTGCCTTTAATGTTCCTCACTTTGGAGCTGCAGAGTAAACAGGAACAAACAACATGAAGCAAAGAAAAGGCCCACTGATAATATCCCGACATACACACTCTGAAGCACACACAATCACACACAAACACACACTGAAACACTCACAGTAAAACACACACGCAAACTGATACACAAACACACACAAACATACTGACACAGACTCACTTCTCTCTGTAATACTGTAAAGGTTTTGGCCTTACTGTGTTGTGATTTGGCGCTATACAAATAAAAGTGAGGTGAATTGAAAAAATTGAACACACACAAAAAAAAATGAACACATGAAAACACAGAATCCAACACTCACCGAAACAGATACACACTCAGTGAAAGACACGCGTAAACACACAGTTTCTCCATCCTTTTCATGCGCGCAAGGACACATGGACTTGAAGACATCGCCATGGCGACAGGCGTGAACACACAGACTGATGTGAGGGGGAAAAAAAAGAGAAAAAAATTGTCTAATCTCATGCTTTGTGTCAACACCTAGAGGACTATACTCAACATGGACACAAATAACCGCACACGCTTTTATATACAATTTATGGTATGGTATCATTGTGATTATTGTGCTCATAGGCGTAATCTCAGACTATCAAACAGATTACCCAGTACCAGTTTTTAAATTTGATTTGTACCTTTATTTGCCACATAAATGGTTTTTTTTGCCACATTTTTTTCCATTCAGTTTACTTTAAAATGCGTGAAACAGCGCCCTCTCTGGTTCGCAGCCTGTCACAGCGCGTGAGCGCAGGTGCAGAAAGAGGACAGGTGAAGCTCATTTCCGGCGATTAAACGCCAAACCGTCACAAACCGTCGTGTGTTGACGAACTGCAAGAGCAAACGAACTGGAAACAGCCGGTTGAATGTGTGGAAATGACAGCAAAATGTGGGAAAAGAGAGTTCAAACAAGTGGTTAGCCGCAGGGAACCGTGGAATAAACGCCGCCAGAGAAGTGACGCGTGGAAACGAAGAGCAGGAAAACACTTTAAAGGAAAATGTGAGTGAAATCACTTCATTTCTTTCTCTGCTGATTTATTTCTCTGTTTTGCTTGGTGATGTTTAGAATCTCGTGTTGTTATTTTGCTTGTGTGAAATTGATGTTTTTTTTTTTTTTGCATATTTATTTTTTTTTTTTTGATCAAAACAGATGAGAAAAGTGCTTATAAATGCTGAAAATATCCATAACTGAACGTTGACCATTTGCCTTAAACTTCTTGCCCTCACTATGCAGCAAAGACTCAGTACAACAGTGTTTATTGCATTTTTAAATGATCACCAATTGGATGGTTTTGCACTGATTTATTATTAAATTATCCCCAGAGAGAGTTAAAAGGTCGTAGCTGTGACTTTATACTCTAATAAAATATGGTGTCACGGAATCTGACTGTACAGGTTTAATTTGTCAAAATGAAACCAGCTGGGGCTTGTTTAATATTTAATCTAATATCAAGGCCTGCATCGCATTCCTTTTTTTCCCCCCAAACATTTCCACAGCTAAAACTGAAGTTTGAGGATAAATATGAAAATACTGCCCGTGTAGCATCTGTGTTTTGACTGGAATTTGCCATTTAAATGACTTAAATTTTAATGATGATGTTCTTTGTGCAAAACAACCTCCTTCTAACACTCCTATCTAAGGCTGAATAATTATAGAGAGGAAATTTCTAATTTTATATTTACTTTTTGTCAGATTTTGTGATTGCACTTTTGATTTTTGATGTAATTTTTAGGTCTGGTTTCTTGTCATTAGTTGCTATGTTATAGCTTTAGAACGTGATGGAGCTTTTCCGCATGAGACGAGATACCATGAAATGATTAACAACTCTAGAAGTACTTCCAACATATGTGTATAACATGTATTTAGGTATTTTAATTGATATTATAGTATACACTTCGGTCAGATAAGTTTGAATTGCATACTTCAACTCATAGATGGACAGTTTTATCATCACCACCAGGGCTGCACTGACTATTCAATTCATCAAATATTAATCGATGAACAAATTGTCAACTATTTTGATAATTAAGTAACTGGTTTATTTATTTTTTTTAAAGAGTGAAAACAAGCTTTCAGATTTTTCAGCTTCTTAAATGTGAATATTTTGTTTTTTTTGCTCCATATAACAATGAAATCATTAAAACAGAATCGTTTCGGTTTGTGCATAAAACAAGACATTGGAGAACATCAATAATTTTCTACATTTTCTGACATTTTGCGTGACTGAATGATTACTCAATTCATCTATTATGGAAATAATTGTTGGTCGCAGCCCTAATCATCACTCCAAAAGATGCATTTAGTCAATTCACATGTGCATAAATTGGTATAATAAATGAAGAATTACTAACTGAAGAATATTAAAAAAATAAACTGTACAACTGCAGGATTTTTGTGTATTGCACTTGATGTAGTCACCTGTTTGTCAGATGTTATTTCAAGTCTACAGCTTTTGGGAAAAATTAGTTTCAGTGCCTCCCAAGATGATTTTTAATTGGTCATAGAAATAAAAACATGCCCTAGAGCAGAATTATAATTGGCACAGCCAGACCACTCTTCGGTGCTATGGTGGGTCTGGATGAATGCGTCTATAGGCGTTAGTGAATGTAGTTAACATCAAAGTTAGTTGGTGCTGTGCGTGTTGAGTGTGTTTGTGCTCCAGTGAAAATGCGAAGGACCGCCTGTGTCGATCCTCCGTGTGGATGTCGACAACAGCGCCTGGTTTTCCAGCTGCTGTTTCCTTTCAGAGGTGCAGTGGGGTGGGGTGGGGGGGGGACCACATGCAGATAACCAGGCCGAGCACAGCTTCCAGCTTGTTAATCCAGATTACCTGTCTTTTCAACACAACAGGTCTGATTACATTCACATAAAATCCCAGAAAATACTGTCCACAATTTAACTTAGTTCAGTTTTAGTTCAGTTTAAAAATGGGACCAAACACTCAAAAATGGGTGATTTCAATGGATCCAGATTTCCATGACTGGTCTGGGTCCACCAGAAACTGTCCTGAGGCCACTGTGTGTGTGCGTGTGTGCGTGTGTGTGTGTGTGCGTGTGTGTGAGAGAGACGCTGTTTGACACACAGATGATCTGCAGAGAGTCTTTCACATTTGAGCCAAATGGAAGTGACAGCGTTTTGACACATACAAGTCATGTCTTTATTATCACTGTCACTCAATCAGGTATTGTTTTTAAATATTCCATTTATACAGGATTAACACAAAATAAAGCAACCTTTCCCAAACCCCCAGTCTTCAGCTGGTGCACAGCATTTTTCCACTCAGTGTTGAGTGATTTTATTTTTGTCTTTCAATCCTTGGCTCTGGCAGCACCGTCTAGACACTGAGCTGTCATTTTTAATGTTGTTCTTCTGGGACAGAAAAGGAGAGACACTCTGCTCTGTTCCCAATTATACTGTATATCCTTATTGTTCAATTCAAGTCTGCAGAAATGCTAAAGGGGATCAGTTATTGATCGCAGAACAAATATGGTGCTTGTGGAACTGCAGTATTTATCATAAATTTAGAGAAAAGATAATTTTTTTAAAATCGCTGTCTTTTAAAGCTATATCACACGCATGCGGTGGAGGCGTAAACTGAAATGCTTGTGCATTGAAGGTCCTTTGTTTCACTTTGTTCCCGTTGTGCACCTCAGAGGTTGAATAATTTTTTTAGCTTTCAGTGGGTCAGGATCATTAAAACACGTTTTTGCAGCAGGTGTGAGCCAATCAAACAAGTCAGTTTCACTAGCAGACAAAAATAGATGCAATGCAGATGTATTATAGTGTGTTAGTTCAGTTTATTAAACTCATATCCATCAGGGACAGTGTACAAAATGCTCCTCCATCTGTTGAGTATTTCAATGCAGAGGTGGTCGTTATACACTTTAAATGTATAGTAATGCTTAATGTTAATGTTAGTTGATACTTGATATATGAAACAACCGCATAGTTGGAGTTTTTACTGTGAGTTTATTTTCTGTGAGAATACTCCAGTTATTTATGGAGTTTGTGTGAGACACATTAAAAAGCTGATGGAAGTTGATGGATTAACCTTTTAAAGCTCTGTGTCCTACGCTCCACACGCACATCACACACAATAGTGACTTTTGTTAGACTCTCCCTGCTGCATTCACAAGCACAGACTCTCCAGATAAATCTGTGGTGTCTGTGCACAGGCCAAGATTACATCCTAAGGATACGACTGTGTGTTATTTTCCACACAAGGCTCTCTTTTGCGACTTTCTTCATCCCCTGTATGTTAAATAATGACTATCTCCTTTTCTTCTCATCAATAAGCAGCATCAAAACAAGGAAGAACATTAAATTGTTGTTTACTTTTTCCGGAAGCCTGTAACTCTCTCCCCCCCTCGCTCTCCATCCTCCTCCTCATTGCCACCCAGCTGAAGTCTGGTTTACATCTGTGTCCCACTCCCACAGCAGGTCTGACACAAAGGTGTGTGTGTGTGTGTGTGTGTGTGTGTGTGTGTGTGCGCGCGCGCGTGTGTGTGTGAGAGACGCAGAGAGCCTGGTGTTCTCAACAGTGGGGATTGTTTGTTCTTGGTAGCAGCTTCTTAAAATCTTTAACACTCCCCACTGAGGCGACCCAGGCCACTCACATCCTCTGATATGTAGCTCGAACACACCATCACACACAGACTTTGTTTTCCTAGATATGTAGTAGTTTTTTTTTTCTCTTTACTGTAATAGTGGTCCAGAGTAATGTTGGAAAACATGCGAAAATGTAACAATGTTGTTTAATTATTGTGATGAACTTGCTCTAATACCATTTTTGCTTCGGGTTCCTTGCTAACATGGGCGGGGACAATGAGTAACACATGTAAAAGAAATGCATTATTTTCATTAGGACTAATCGATGGTTAATTTAATCACCAACTACTTTGATAAACAGTTAAATGTGAATATTTGATGGTTTCTGTGCTCCATATAACAAAGAAATCATCAGAACTGAATAATTTTTGTTTGTGGACCAAATAACAATTGAGAACCTCTTTTTTAGGTTTTGGAAACACATTTTCTGACATTTTGTAGACCAAACAAGTAATTAATTGAGAAAGTGGCCATAGACCGACTTTGTGTCGTAGAGCCAGGTATGCACACACACACACATTGTGAACCAAATGAGTCTGGCTGGCTGGTGTCCAGACATGACATCAGTCAGAGAATCCTACCCCCATTGGTTTCTGCATCACTCTATGAGGCAAATTTTCACTAATGTTGACATTTTTCAACTCAAGCGAATGAATGGAAGGACAGAAAAAACCTGGAAACATGCCGTGCTGAGCTTTGACTTTAACTCTCTATGCAGAAAATATAATGCGATTCAAAAATTCAGTGGTATGTTTGTCAAATATTCTAAAATACAGCACATGGGAGCCAGTGAAAGTAATGCAGGGTTCAACGTGTGATGAGCTTATGAGAGCAGGTAACAATTTAAAGACCCTGAATTTCATTACTTCAGCAAAACACTTTGTGTCCACTTACTAAATTGTCTATAACAGTTAATTTAACTGATTGACTTCTTATAATCAAGCAAATAGTTGTATACTCAAGCCCAAGTTTTTGTGGCACGTTTTTAATGTATATTGTGCGTGTATTTTTGTCACAATAATAGATTTTATATCAACCATCTGCAGCTGTTCACAGTGAGATGCTTTTCATCAGAGAAGCATTAAATTCAGTGGCATTTCATATTTTATGATAGCAAAGATATGGAGGCTTTTTTTTTTTCTTTCCTTCAGTCCAGAGGAATGTTGGATCTTGAAGAGCTCAAGGTTTTTCAGATGACAGTTGGCACCAGTGGCGTCGTACGTATGACTGCATATGCAGGAATTTATGATGCCTGTAATGTCTGAATTCCTGTGAGATGGTGCAACTCTGGCAGTGAGTTCATCCACGCTCAGTAAGCATGCTCCTGCTGCGTTTACCAGCAGGCATTTATTTTTGGCTTAAAAATGCAGAAAGCATACGATTAATTATTTTTTTCCTCAGTATTTCTTCAAGACAGAAGGCAGAATTGTGTACATTGCATTAAAAGCCGGGTTGATATCTGACATAAGATTATAGTAATTGATTCTTAAGATCACATAGAGCAAAGAAATATAATTAGTTTAAAGCTGTAGTCGGCAGAAAAAAAAAAGCCAAATCAATGGTCAAATTTTAGCAGAAAACAGAGGTTAAAGGTGGTGTGGAATTCTAGTGTATTCTGTAAAATCAAAGTTTTGTGAACATAAACATCGTTACAGTACATCAATAAAAGGCTTATGTCGACAGCTATATATTGAAATCACCATTACTTTGTCACGAATGAATGAATGAGCAGTTACTTATACACTAAAAACACTTTTACGGACAGTTTTCTTGTGACGCTTGTTTCTGCAGTGGAGTGAAAGGGTTTTTTTCCCTGTATTTGGAGGAAAGAAGCAGAGATGAAAATTAAAACGGATGGATGTGCTTCCTGGTGTAATGAGGTGTTGATGCTCCACATGTGGGGCAGGTGTTACCATCAGCACGTTTCCATGTGCAGTTAACTTGTGCTATGGTTTTAGCTTTACTACTCTGTTTAATTGGACTACTGCCTGTGTGCCACGCTATATAGGCACTGGAGAAGCGATTTATTGAAGTGTCCACCTCCATGACACTCGGGAGTGAAACACTCTTTCAGCTTGTTAGCACTGGGAGTTCCCAGTTAAGCACATGGCTGGCAGATTTTTAAGCTGACACAGCATAAACTGGTCGCCTCTTCAGTCCAAATATGTTAAGACCTCACAGTTGTCTTATTCTTGCGTGTTCTGGCCTCTACTCTGGGTATTAGCAGGGAACTGGGAACAGTGGTACATGTGTATAGTGCCCAGACCAGCTTTAGTTGGTCTTTGGTCCGACTGAGGGTATACAGTTAAGGACGAAATTATTAACCCCCTATGATAATGTCAAGTGCTGTTAAATAGAGATAGATAGAAATAATTTTTAACACAGCTTTTTCAAACATCCCAGTTTAACTTTGGATGCTTCCATTATTTGACTTTGCACACAGAAATAAAATTATTCCACAAAAACCAAAAACTATCAGGGTCAAAATTATTCTCGCCCTGATGCTAACAGTCACTTGTGTCTCCTTGTTGCTTGACAACAGCCTGCAGTGGTTTGTTGTAGTTTTCAACAAGTCTGACTCGTCTCCTGAGGAATCCCAGCCCATTCTTCTTTGGCAAATCTCTCAAGCTCCTCCAGATTTGATGGCCTTCTGGCATGGACCTTCGTCTTCAGTTCACCCCAAAGATTTTCAATGGGATTTAAGTCAGGACTTTGTGCAGGCCAGTCAGTAACGTTCACTTTGGTCTTCTGGAGGTCGTTCTTCACCAGGAGTAACATATGTTTTGGGTTGTTTTCGTGTTGGAAGACAAAGCGACTGCTTCAGGTTTTCTTTCATAGTCTTCACATTTCCTTCTTTCTTCATGATTCCTTCCACCTTGACCAGATTCCCAGTTCCAGACTCACTGAAGCATCCCCACAGCATAATACTCACACCACCGTGTTTCACTGTGAGGATGGTGTTCTTTGGGTTATACGCCTCTGTCTTCTTTCTCCAAACATAACAGACAAAGAGCTCTAGTTTGGTCTCATCTGACCAAAAGACATGCTTCCTGTATGAATATCTTTGTTTAAAAATGATTTGCTCTCTTTAACAGTACTTGGGAAATACCTTTTCAAAACATGACATTTTCATGGGGGGGGGGGGGTAATAATTTGTCCTCAACTGTATATAGTGTGTGCAGTAGTTGCTTGAATCCAAGTCATATCATCTGGTTGCGTTAGTATGACTTTGAGAAATTCGGTTTAGTACAATTTCAGTCACACTCATGTGTTTAAATGTATTTTAAGAGTCTTGATTTTGGTCAGTAATTTAGTCACTAACAATAATTCAGTTTGATCTAATGTCATATTAATGCACAGAGTGAAAAAGAGAAGAATTTATGACTATATCTTTTTGCTTTTGATTAGTCCATGGAAGTAAAACAATGTATTCAATGACAATGACTCCTCCAGTCTGGACATAACAAATGTATTATGACTAGTTTTAGTTTTTCTTTTGGAACTGAATTGTTCATGTTTCTTCTCAGGTGGAAGAATGTTCTGGAAATCTTGTATTGGTCACTATTATAATTAATTATATATTATTTTATTTAAAAATAAAAATGGTTCCTTGGCTCCAGGTAGAACTGGAGGTAGTGTCCATCCAAAGTACAGCCCAAAACACACAGGAACTGATCTGCTGTAACACAGAGCTGAGCTAACTTTGACTGATGATGTAATTCCTGACTAATGTGAATAAATAGCCTGAACTTACAATAGTAGGCACCAGCACAATTCATCTTTCCTTTCATAAACACATAGCAGGATGTGGACAGTGACACATGTAGTGAAGTATTGGCTCGTTGTCTCTGGTTGTACAGATAAGATGTGATACAGGAAGTTAATGACTGTTTTTGTTAAAGCACTGGAAAGTGTGGGTCACACTGGGAACATCTGTGTCTGACTCGGCTAATGCGCTGCTTCATATTCAATTAATGAAGCTTTACATCTCTCTCCACTTAAGGTGGATTAAATAATCAAAGTCACTTTTGTTGTAATGAATGTAGCTCTGTTTCGAAAGATGAAACTGCCCTGTTCATTTAGATGCAGTTAAACTGAGCAAATCAGAAGATTGTAAAGCAGTTTTACTAGTCAAAGTTATAGAACATTTCTTTATCAAATTATTTAAAAACCACGAGTTGTAAACTTGAGTCGTGAACTTAATTTAGCCAAAACTCCCAGGTCAAAAACCCCTGATGATAGAACTATTCAGTAACACCAGTTATTTATTTATTTATTTTTTTAATTTTCACTTAATTGTTTTTCACTAATGGATCTTTCGAGAGCAAATGCACAAATTGACCTAACATAGCAATTCCCATGATAACAAATGTTTTGTTAATGTTTTGATTGAGAGACCCCTCGTGGCAGAATTTACATACTTTCAAATCTATCCACACCTGGGGTGGATTAAATAATCTGAGTCATATTTTTTTGTAGATAAGCATATGTTGGTTTGAGGTAAATCTGGGGTTTTTACTCTGTTCATTGACATGCAGCTAAAAATGGCCAAATTAGAAAGATACAAAGCAAATTTAAAGTTTAAAATGTTATCACTATGGAGGCGAAAAAGGATATCCCCTTTCTTGTTTCCTGCAGGTGGAAACAAATAATTTAATAATAGAGGAAAGCTCTGTGCCCACTTAACATCTGTTTTCGTAGGAAGGGGGAAGAAAATCAAACTCCAGGACCACTTTACATGATCGCTGTACACTAACTGGACCCATGTGTGTCACGTGTCATACAACAGCAGCCGCCGTCGAATTGTTTGATCTGCGGTAAAACAAAAGCATCGGGACTTCCTGTGGAAAGAAACATGAACGCTAGACCAGCTCCAGACCTGGCAACCTGGGGGCTCCTCTGTTGTTGAAACAAGGGATTTCTTTATTTAAATGGAAATTTGTGGAAACAAATTCACCAGTCAAAAGAAAAACGGGCCAGCACGTAGGAGTAAATACTCCCATCCTCCAAGAAGACACGCTGAACCCAAATCCAAGCAACCCAGAGGTGCAGTGGAAATAGATTTATGTAACAACTGGAAAAAGCACAATGTCTGGCAAAATGGTCATGTGGATTGATTGTGATTGTTTGGAAAATAGACACCCAGTTTAAATCCTAAACCTGGCAAATTCAGAACACAAGGAGTTTAGTGTAAGATGAAGCATCTGTGGAAAAAAGGGTTTAATCTGCATCTGCAAGCCAGAGGAAAACTGACGGAGGCTGATGATCTGCAGTTTGACTTTGAAATCTGTGAAAGTATCATGACAAGTCCAATCAGAAACAGTGATAAATGAAAAACAGCAGCAGGGAGTTGCAATAGGGGATTTTGCAGTTTCATGTATAATGAATACAGAAGTGAACGGAGTCCCAGTGTTCCAATCTCACAAAAAACAGTGGAAGTGACTGAGAATCTTCACAGACGAGCAAAGATGAAGTGATCATAAGTCATTGTATTAATAAAAACATGGATGATTGATTGTGAACATGTTTTCATGCTAAACACCAAATATTTCAGTGACCTTTTTAAAAGATTTATTTAGGTGCAGTTTTGATTATTTGTTTTAATTTTTGATTAATCAATTTGACTTTCGGTCTATAAAATGTTGGCAAATAAAGGCCAGAAAATGTTGATGGGTGTTTCCCAAACCTCAAAATGATGTTGTCATCCTCAAATGTTTTGTTTATGAAAGCAAAGTTCTTCTATAAGGATGCACAATATGATCTGCATTATACTGGCCAGTATTAGCTGCTACCCCTTTGTGTCTACATCTTCTTGAAAAAAGGATTAAAATTAAAAAGGATTACATTTGATTTCCTTTTCTCCTTAAAAAAACAAAATACATTTTTTTCCCCAACTATGAACTGAACCTCAATGACGTCTCTCACTTTGAAACTAATTAGAGTCGACAAGCAGCTACTAAAATGTTTTTTCACCGAAACTTTCCTTATTTCCATGTTCTGCCTGTTTGAGTGTCTCTCTATGCAGATGATGTGCATGTGTGTGATGAAAACTCAGACGTTGTTAGTGATGAGTTCAAGGAAAGAAGTGGTCACTGAAGTGAGCTGTTGGGACAAATGTCTGTGTGGGGACATTTTGTTCAGTCCTCACAACTTTAAAGGGCTTTTTGAGGGTTAAGACTTGGTTTTAGGGTTATTGTTGGAATTGGGTTTAAGTTTAAACTCCTGTATTTTATTACTTTTACTATGAAGTAATCAAAACACCTTTATGGAAACGACTTGATTCCTGGCTGAAAGTCTTGACAAACAGAAGTCTGCTTTTCTTTTACTGCATTCCCCAATTATGTAGAAACACAGGCTGCTTTCCCAATATCAGCCATAACTGATGAGGGGGAATAAAAGTGAGATTTATGTCTGGTTTTTTTTCCTCCACAGATTTCTGTGAATAGTCTTATCTGGGGACTGTCATCCTGGACAGCTGATTAACTGATTATCAAAATAGGTGGCAATTAATTTAAATATCCATTATTTTCTACTACTTTCAACTTGTCCTTGTAATACTGTTGATTTATTATATGAATAGGTGTAAACATATCCAACAGAAGTAAATATCTTTTGCTGTATTTTGAATATTTACTATGTAGCTGCAACTTTCAAGTTAGTTTGGTGGCTAAGTTTTTATTAGTCAAACATTGTGGATTTATTTCCAGACTGCTGTCTGAGAAACGTGCAACCTATTGTCAGACATATTGACAACTGTAAAAGAATCAGTAAAGATTAAGATTAATTGCTTGTAAACGTTATTTTGATTTAATGCCACTCTACGTAACTTTCTCTCATGTACAGCAAATATGTTTTTTATTAAAAGTGACTGCAGTTGATAATGTGATATTTGTGTTCACCATGATATTTTTGTTTGCTGACCTCGGATTCAAGAACTCTAACACTAATAGCCTTCAGGAGTTTGTATAATCAGTTTTGTACTGTAATACAACACAGGTGTCCGTTTCAGTGTAGTTCTGCGTCACGGTCTGTTGTGTCTTTAATTTTCTGCACACGTTTGAACTGTTAACTTCTGCTTTTTGTTTTGCCAGTTAATGGCTGTTTGACATTAAATTGATATTTACACATCAGTGAAGTTTGATCTGTGAGATAAATCATTTTCTATTAGTGAATTTCTATTTTCTAAATGAATTATTGAAGATTTAACTTACTGTGGTATACAATCCTGTTGCTATGACACTGAAATTCAACTTGAGCTAAATCTCAGCTCTCTTGTCTGAGTAGAACATCCCAACACTTCATTGCTCATGAACAGAGTCAGCTGCACTGATGAAAAGCTCGACCCAGTCTTGACCTCCGCAAAGAAAGAAGCGTCTGTCTAATCTGTCTGCAATCAGACGTCCACCTTTTTATTGGCAGCCGACGCTGAAACCGGAAACCTTTTTTTACCTGTCTATTTTCAGGAGATAGAGGACTTTGACAGAGTTTCATCATGCTCTTACCTCACTGCCTTTACAAAACACACACCACCATCTGTTCTCCAGCACGTCCTTGAAGAGAGATGAGGACATAATAGACAATGAAGTGGTGACAGAGCTGAATTGTGGTTAAGGACTGAGAATTTACCTGACTCATAAAGAACCATGAGTCAAAGGTGGGAACTTTGTTTTAGATCATTTGGTAGCATCGTCATCAGATGAGCAGGTGTGTCTGAGTTGTGTAGGATGAGTCCTTCATGTCCAACCAGGAGCTTCAGGCCTTGTCTGCAAATGTGTGTTAATTTATAAAAACTGTTTTTCCTCCAAGCTGCCCACACGCCAAGTTCTCAATAAAATGAACTTGGCGTTTGTTTTCATCCACATGAAAACAAAATTCCACTTTTGAGCGCTGTATCTGTAACACATTGTTGGCTAAACAGGAGAGAGGCAGATAAAACCTTAATACCTACTCTGGTACGCTAATGACAAACATTTAAAATAAACTATTTATGTGTAAGCATGATCCGTTTATCTATTTCAGATATCTCGCCCATAGTCTGTGTGTTGGTTTTAAAAAATATCCCCCACTGTTCATCTATTCCACTTTTTCACATTTGAATTTTTCAGTCTAGAAGCACAACAGATTATCTGAAGTTATCCCCTGGGCCACCAGAGGGAGCTCTAAGTTGAAAATATAATGTCCCAGCTGTGTTACAAATTGTTTCCATAAAAATTGCACTTAAACGGTCGGTGCTTAGTGAAGCATGCTACAAGATTTTTGGGTAGTAGATTTTGTGTTTTTCTTTTTCCGATATCCGATCCAGTGATTTTTGACCAGGATCGGCTCATCCCTAATTTTCTCTGCACATCTGCTGTGTCCAGAGAGGCTGCTTTGTTTTCTGGTTAATTGGTCATATTTAGATAATCACAGACTTTCAAAGAAAAGCAGACATTACACAGAAATTAATAAAGTAATTAGGGATCTCATCTGATCTGATCTCATCATATAATCTGGGAATTGTCACTGCAGTTTATTGAACTTGTTTGATAGCAAATCTGGTGATCATTAGTCAAATAAATGTAGTCAATAAAAACTCTTTGCATCCTTCCAAGTAACTTGGTTCCAGCTGTGAATCTGAACTGCAAACGTAGATGCTGTGGTTATGATGATGATGATAATGATATCTGGGACAGAGTTTGTCAATGATCTCAGCTGGCACTGCTGTCAATCATCAGTCCATTCACATGGGCCTTAAAACTGTGACCTCTTTCACAGGCCTAATTGTTGAACTATGCTGTCTTATTGACAGCATAGTCATGTAATGAAACTTTCAAATCCTGTGAGGGGAAATAAAGGTGCGTCAGTGTAAATTTTTTCCAGGCACAATCCAGTGTCAACATCATTGGTATTCCATGAGGTAAAGGGAGTTGGTCGGTTGGTACTGGACTGAGTTAAAGCAGTCCCTTACATCACTGTGGAAAGAACCCAGAAAGATGCCAGTTTATGGATAGATGCCCAGAAATCAATTAGTTGGAAGAGTTCAGATGCTTGACCCTTTTTTTGTTCTATCCAAACTCTGTTGCAGTCTGTTACCAAGCTGTTCTTTCCTGTTTCTGTATTTGGGTGCAGTGCTGTGTTCAGGGAACTGAACTATTTGGTTAGTTACCATGGTTGAAAAATGTTGCTTGTTGGACTCTCTATTTGCTGATGCCATGTGTGATCCAAACTTCTGCTTAAGATGTTTTGCCTCCCACCTTTTCTCCAAAGGAATAATGGAGCATCCAACAAACACAGATAGATTTTTTTTTTTTTTTTGACTCATGTGAACACCTAGTGGATATTTACCTTTTGCAAAATTTGGCATTTGTTTGTAGAATCAGACATGCTCTTACTAAACTATTCATAGTTTTGCTTTCAGTTTGCACACTCCCTGCACAAAATCTTTGCTTTGCATTTGGTGTTTGTGCACCATCAGTTATTATTCACAAATCTTTGAGAGGACAATCTAATGAGAAGACACTTGGCTCTTAATGGTGATTCATTCAGGGCCAGAACGCCAGAAGTTGAGCAGCAGTAAATGTAGTCAAACCTTTACATTTATTCAAACAAATTATTAAATTACAAGTGTAACATGAAGAAGAAACAAACTGATCATATTAAAGTGTATCTCTGTTTATAGAAGGACATCGTGTTCATGCTTGTTAGTGCATTATCATTATGCGATGTTACAAACGGTAATTGCAGTGTGAGAAGTAAAAAATCACCAACCTTTGAGGAAGCTTTGTGTGCAAATCAGTGACATTAGAGGTCCCAATTTAATGAATAAGGAAGACATTAGGATTACTACTGTTGCATTACAAAGTCTGTAAATATAATCTGAAATTTACATGAATAGGTTTTTATCTGCCATTTTCTCTAGCTTTAGTCAACAGTTTGTAGTCACACTAAGCTTCATTTCAAATATCGTATGATGCTAAAGTCAAAGTTTGCTTAAAAAAAAAAAAACTGCTGCAGCATGAAAGAAAAGAACACGTACACTTCAGAGACACAGTTTAGGGTTGTTCTTTCTGGATAAAATTGTGCTAACCATCTGGAAAAGTGACTCTTGACCAATGCTCCAAAATGTGATCCACCCACGACTGACCACTGTTGTCCTAGAATAAAAATACTGGACGCAGTGATGGAAATTTATGGTCCTAACTGTGGCTTTTGTCAAGGCAGCAAACATGAGGGGAACAGTCTGTGTTATCCAGAGTCAGATGTTAATACCAGACACTTGGACCGGACACCATCCAGCAACAGTCATGAAGACAAAGTTTCATCACCTCAGTGGCCTTAAAGATTGGGGCAGGGACCCACAAATGGGTTGCTGGAGTTTTTATTTTGGGAGTCCCCAAACAAATTTGCATTCAATCACCTTGTAGTTCATTTACCAATTCAAAACGATAGGTAATACAGATACGGCAGTTGAATCCTGGCTACATTTTGCATAAATTTGCTCTTGTCACGATTTAGGGCGCATAGTTTTGGTCATGATTGTTTGCCATCTTTAAAAAGTAGATCTGTGCATAGAGCGTTTTGTGAAACATTGCATCACATCCCTTGCAGTTCGACACGTTAACTGTTAGCACATGGAAATACAGGAGGGCTCAACAAACACTGGGAAAAGATTAAGTTTATGTTGGTGAGATGTGCAAGCGGTGAACGGTTCTGTGTTTTGAACAGTTTTGATCTCTGTTAAGTAATTGATTCATCGTGTTTCCATCTCTGACATGTCAATGAGGATTTTTATTCTACATGAAATAGAGGAATCTTTCCTCTTTTTACAGCTCATTTCTCTCACAGTATGCAAATGGGGAATTTTGAGGATGTGAAAACATGAACTGTAATTCAGAGTTGATTACATTGTGCACATGTTCACATGTAACCCACATTTCAGAAGCCCAAACATGTTAATGAGCTGGTTTACATGTGTTGATGTAGAAATAAACGCAAAGCAAAGGGATTTAGATATTTGCAAAACATGTCAACATTCTGTGTCATTTTTAAATTATCTTTCAAGACATTGGCACAGATACCCTTCACAGTAATAATGACTACAGTATATATAAATAAGTTTATTTTTAAAGAGATTTGGTTTTCAGGAGACTAAATGAACCCATTCTACACACGAGTGGACACAGGAAGGTGGTGATGTTTGAACAGTAACTGCTTTTCTGAGGAGGGAAAAAAGTGATCTTGGCAGACATGACAGTATGTGAGAGAATCTAGTGAATATACTGACTTCTTCTGTTGCTGACTCATGGCCACACGCCCGAACACATCCGTGCGTTTACCAGCCATGTTTTCTTTAACACTGGAAGACTGGAATGAGTGGACGCCAAGAGACTTATAGACTACAACAACACCACCTGTGTGTGTTTGTGTATATACACATACTGTATTTATGCACGTATATTGTCGTAATGCATTCAAATGTTGTAGCTTTTTAGGGCTCTTGTGCAGAAAAGCTTCAGTAAACATGAATTCAGACTGCCACTTTGTCTGAGTGGGATTCTGTGGTTTTACATAAGATCAGGTTTCTTTGTTTGGATGGAATTATGAGCATTAGCAGTAAGCATTGGGATTCCTTGTACTGCTTTGAAAATTCCCTGCTGGTGAGCTGCCATACCAAGGCATACATCTGTGCAGCTCACCTTGGAAGATAACTTGGAAAAAAAATGTACCTCTTCAATTTGATGGACAGTGAAAGTGTTCGAGCCAGAAATTCAAACCGCAGTTAGCAAGTTATAAAAATCCTTACATTTGTTCTTTATTCCTGCTTCATACAGACAACCGTTATCTTTAACACGCTATGGTAATTTTAGAGTGATGAATTAATCTAATCTGCATGTTTTTGGGGCGTGGGATGAAGCTGGAGTACATGGGGAAGTACATGTATGTGGAACAAACTCCACATACAGTAGAAAGGTCAAAGCAGGATCCGAACCGTTGACCTACTTGCTGTGAGGCAACAATGCTAGCCACTAAACCCCGAGGCCCTGTCCTTACATCTCTTGCTAAACTTAGTTTGAATTAAATTTGTCGACCATTTTCTTCCTTCAGTGCAGGTTTTGCAAGTTAAAAGAAAATTTGAGTAGCTCACAAACAATAATAGAAATTACCTGATGCCAACACAATATGCTTTTGTTAAAAAAAAAAAAAAAAACTAATCCTACTTTTTAAAAATAATACAGTAATGCCATAAAAGTTTAAAAACAGATTCCCTTTCATCCTCCAATAAATCGCTCCTGTTTTTTCCTCCACTCATTTTTCCCCTTTTAGCTGCAGCCAGAACGGGATGAATGAACGGTATCTGGCTGCTCACTGTTCCTCACTGTTCCCTCTCTGACTGATGGTTCCATGACGTTTAGGCTTCTTAAAATTTCTCTTTTAAACTGCTAACAGAAGGTTAACATGGTTTGACAATTTGACATCCTAATAACCATGAAAACTGCAGCCCAGTCTTGAAACATGTAACAGACTCTATCATCACCTGGAATTACATACTGAGTGGAGTATGCCTCGTGTCACTGTTGAAGAGTGGAGGGCGGGCAGTTCAGAGGTCAGACTCTTGGCACTGGTTTTAGTTAAATACCACTGGAAATGTGCAGTTGCAGCCAGCAGCACCTGTAAGAAGGATGACTACACCTGGAGACGATGATTACATCCATACCGGCACAGTAAATCTAAAGACAAATGGGATTTAAAATGCAACGTGACAACACTGACGGTTTTCACTGCTTGGCGCAATTCCTCCAACAGTTTTAATGTCTGTCTCTATGAAAGAAACAAATGGTGAAGAGGAAATGTTAAAGTGGGGCTAGTAAAACACAACCGAGAAAAATAAGATGACAAACATCTTCATTTCCATGTGTACAGAAGTCAAGCTAGAATGTAGCTCCTGTGGTTCCCTGATTTGTTCTGGAAACCCAATTTGTTCTATGCATGTGCTAAAATCAGGTAGTTCCTGTTTGAAATACTGTTTCCAGGTTCATAGTGAGGGTTAGGCAGGGTGGGAACTGTGGAACAGAGCAGAGCACCTGCTCCAGTTTGGGTCCAACTGAAAGTACCCACACCATTGTAATCTTACTCCACATCCCATTATCTGAGAATGTTAGACCGACTTTGAGAAGTTCAGTTTAACTTGACTGGTTTTAGACAGACTGATTTAGAAAGACACAAAGAAAAGAAAAATAGATCCAGAACCAAAGAAAAGAAATAATGGAGTAGTGGTTAAACACCACTGCTAACTAACTGACAAAGAGCTCGAGCTTAGTGTGCATCAGAATTAGGACGTGTTGATTGAACTGCAAACAAGCTGCGATGTGATGATGTCTCTTTTAACACTGATGCACCAATCCATGTGAGGAAAACAGCGGAATTACATCCAATTTCTACAGAAATAGAGCTTTGTGACAACTCTGATACTTGACCATGAGAAAATCATCAGTTAAAAGAAAGAAATGGTCAAACTGAAAAAAGAATAAGGTGCAATGCTTTCATCAACCCCCATTTTGGTGGATTTAAACCCATTTAAGACCCATTTGTTTTATTTTTAAAAAAGCAGCTTGACCTTGTGGCTCATAGCCTGCCAGTCATTCTGAGGTTGTTTTCAGTTGCAGGTGGAAAGAAATTTTATTAGATATTTATTAGATACTTTATTTGGATTTGGGCTTAAAAAACAACAGGCAGCACTTGATATTTTCACTGTTGAAAATACACAGGCACATAACAACCAGCCTGCCATCCCTCCAAACTCCAAAGTGTGACCTCGGACCATAACACGCCCTCTGTCTTTGTGAAGAAGCCTCGTAATTCTGCAGAACCTGGCTCCGAAAACCTGAAGGCGGGGAGTCTGTGTCACTCAGAAAAGCAAATAAAGCAGAAGATTATATCTTTATATATGGATATATAATCTATATATATATAGATTATATATCGAGAGAGAGAGAGAGAGAGAGAGAGAGAGTTTCCCTGTTACAGCCAGCATAGGATCTGTGGTGCATGAACAATGTTTACATGCTGTAGTAGCTCAACTCCAAATTGCATTATGTGGGCGTGTTAGTACAATTTTAATCCTAATGTTATGTAAACTTAATTATTCAGGCTGTAGTCTTAAAGAAGAGAAACAAGCTGGTAAACCAGAACAGGAAGAAGTTGAAATGTTGTTGGCACATAATAGAAAACTACATCTGCAAAATGCAGTCAAACAGAAGGAAAAAATGCACTGACTTATGAGAAATATTGGATGTTTTGTGCCGCTGGAGTTGTTTGGTGCATGGTGTGGTTTTACAGGGGTTGGATATATAATCCATTGACTCCTATCGTTAGAAAATGACTGATTGAAAAATGGATTGATTGACACACAAACTCCCCTCCTCACTGCTTCTGTGTTCCCTCTTCTCACGCAGCATTTGCCTCTGTTTCTATCACTGTTGTGTGAGGGTTAATAGGAAACCACAGTGGGTCAGAGGTCCTGCATGTAATCCTGGCTCATGTGATAGGAAATATTTAAAATGTAAGTGGTAGAGAAGACTTATCGAAGTTAAAATAGACTCTAGTGGCCTCATTCCAGCTTCCTCTCACTCTATTCTAAATTTATGATGGAAATCTGGATCTTGTTTTATATCCAGGATTAAAATGTTCAACATTTAAGTATTACTTCAGTTTTTACCCCCAAAAGCATCAAATTATTCTTATTTCAAGTATAAATATTGAATCAGACTGTCTGTAAATGTCTCTTTTACTAAACCTGTGGATGTCTCTTAGCAGTAGTGCAGTGAATCCCAACCACAAACAGCTGAGAGTCACAGCAGGGAAATTCCCTCTTTTTTTTTTTTTTTTTTTTAATTATTAAACGTCACCCTCATTCTACAAGCAGATGTGCTGTCATTCTGTCCACTGTGTATTTTTCAGCCTGCTTTCTCACAGCCGTCAGCTGAAGAGCGATGATGACGATGATCTGGTATCTCACTGACTCACACTGTGGACCCCCCTTTTCAATCTGCAGCCACCCACATGCTGAAATCCCTCACTCTCACCCCCCTCGTGTCTTACTGTTTTTTTTTCTTTGCATAGAAACACCCGTTTGTTGATCTTTTGTCTCCTTGTTTCTCTCTCATCGCAAAGAAAATTCTTTTTTGCTTTGTTTTTGTCTAAATACACAGAAAACTATGGAGATCTTGGAGCACTCACCTAAAAGTGTGGGTGGAGAATAATCTTGGCAACTGCAGAATGCATTGTTTTATTTCACTGAAGAATTTGCTGAAAACAAACCATCTAAATCCATTAAATTATATTTATAAATGGGTTATTACTCAGCTTTTGCTTTGGGAAATTTGTAGTTTATGTAAAGTTATTCATTGTCTTTGTTGCACATAATCAGCCAAAGCAGAGTAGAGGTCAACCAACATGGGTTTTTCTATGGATGATGCTGAAGGCCAATAATTGATGCTGTTTTTTTCCCCCCTTTTTCTTTCTTTTTAGTTGAATTATAACATAAGAACAAGTATATATTAACATCAATAAATGGTAAAAAATGGTAAAAATTTTTAGATGAAGAAAATATAATTTTACTGACCAGTGCAGTTTGTGTTAAAAATAGCAGCCCAATTAATTGCAAAACAGACCCCTATCTTTTTTTTTTTTTCCTTTTTAGCATGATGAGACTCCCTAATAAGCTAAATATTACCAGACAGACTTTTATATGCATGTTCATTTGTTCCAAATATTAATAAATGTCCATTATATTCAAACAAATGAATTAGTCTTTTGGCTCCACACGACTCTCTCTCTGTTTCTCAGTTATAGCTGTGTTTAGATCTCGTGTCGCCTGGTGACATTCCTACACTGCACACGTGAAGTTATTTATTTATTGGAGGAGGCGACAACATTTTACTAGTAAAGTGGGACAGTGAAACATTTTCATGCTGCTTTGTTGTTTTTCAAACTATTAATAACATTAACAGCAACTAAAATAACCAAACGTTACACACTGCAATTTTAAAGAAACTAAAGTCAGAGCCAGAAAATGTATGAACTGGTACAAAACTGGAGCCTCTTGTCTTCCCATCACTCTAAAGAGGATTGGAACGCTTTTGTTGCAACACATTAGTGTCAGGATGAATGTCCACAGACAACACCACTGGTCAGTCTGCGTGAGGTCAGTGAAGTGAGGACGGCTTATCGGTGGTGCTGCCGCTCAAACTGCATCACTCGCAGGCTGTGATGCCACTTATCTGTCTGAGCTGTCAGAAGACAAGGTCTAAACACTTCTTTATCTGTCGTCCCCACCTCACCCCCTCCACACTGGCTCCTGCAGTGAGACTGCACTGTGTGAGAGTGTGTGTGTGTGTGCGTGCGTGTGTGTGTGTTCTGAGCAGATTCCTTTGGCACCAACGCTCAATGCTCTTGAGTCACTGGTGGTTTAATCCCCAGCAGCGGTGTGCAGCACTAACATACCACCAACCAAACATCTAGAGTCGGTTGGCGAGTCAGAAAAATGTTTGAAATCCAAATCATGCCCAGCCACATTTTCATCTGATTCCCTGTTTATTCTATTTATTCATTGACACATTTTTCACTTTAAGTCTTCAAGCACTTCTGTGGTCACCACTTACTAACATTTATTGTCCATAATTTTTAAGGACTAAATGTACAGGAGCAGCTGGAAAGTGTGGATTCTGGTGCTCTTTTATGGAAGTTTTTCCATTTTTTGCATCAGACAGTGGTTGGAGAGAGTGAAATAAGAAAGAAACTACAGTAAATTCAAAAGTTTTTGTTCACATACTGTAGTTCAAATATTTGTAGGGAATTAAAATCAAATCATGTCTTTTCCAACCTTGAATACTGCAGAGAATTAGGCTTTTGTTCTGATTGGATTGTTTTGGTTAAATCAGAACTTTGCAGGCAAATTGTCCATGCTGTTGAACTTGTATGCAATCAAATCGTATTGTGTGTCTTTGGTTACACCTATGCCGTTACCAAGGTAACTCGCCCAACAATCATCCTTTCACATTCTCCACCTTACAAGAAAACATCCAATGAGACCAGTATATCAGCACTTGTCTCCGGCTTTGACGTCATTGTCGCGTGTCTCGTTAAGAGAGATGCAACAGACAATTTGATATCTGATGATATCAGCAGCCAGAGCATTTCAGACTCGGACGCATCTGATTTGAATTGCATGTCAAACCACCTCCAGATGTGGCTGGAATTAAATTTGAGAATATTTGACTTAATGTCTTTTTTGCTGTCCAAAAGCAATGTTTAAAACCAATCAGGATATTATTTTTTCTTAACAAGACAAAACTTCAATAATGTGTGCGGTTTGACACAAGTAGTGGAAAGGGAAGTGTGTATGGATTCACCTTTTAGTTTAGTTTAAGGCACTTGGTACAATGTGTTAGACAACACAGAAAGATTGCACATGTTACAAATGACTCTCATTTAAGTCTGGGTTAAAGAGGAATACCAAAAAGACAAATCATTTAGAAAGTCATTAAGAATAAAACCTTCTCTCAGTCTTCATTCATAGTGTGCACTCGGGAGGTAATATCTCATAAGACGAGCACCGGCATCGAGGCATATTCAACCTCAGGGGACACATCGAAGGGTTTGGGTTTCCTCACAGGGCTAAAATGAAAAATGCTCTTTCAAATCAAATAGGGATCACATTTAAGAGGTCTAAGTTCCAGATCTGAATGTCTTCTGTATGAAGGTGTTTTGGAAATGTGGGAGGGAACATTGGAAGATGGAGGATCGTTGAGTTTTATTAGTCAAAATTAAGAATACTCCAAGTGGATTTGCAAAACAATGTATTCTTTGTACCATTACCGTTTAACCAATAACACGCCAGTCTCTGAATGTCTCTGAAGCAGAGACATTATTTAAAAAAAATAATTTTCCTTTATGGCCAATGTATTTTACTCTATCACAGTACATTTCATTAGCTAGGCGCCTTGAAAATGACGATATCATGTTAAAGCCTTGACTGTTCTAAAGATGCACATAGTCCTCTGGACACAAAACAAACTCCTGCTTTGAAGCCACAAGATTTGCAATTTGACTGGCGCCATGACAGTTTTGCAACTGGAAATGTACCGTGCTAGTGTACGATGTTAGCTGTCAATCATATGTGCCGTGATTTATAGCCTGTTTTCCTCTAGATGGAAAAATAATTAACATAATTGACACCATGTGCGATGCTGTGAAATCAAGTCAGAAATAGGTTCTTCCCATAGACTTCTTTCAGACAGAATTCTTTTTGCTCCAAGAGTTTGCACCCCCCCCCGGTGGTTAACTTCTATATTCATCCTACTTCCTGGGCTTTACTTTAAAAACCAGAAGTCTACGTCCATTTTAACAGACAGTCTATGTGTAACAGCTCCAGCGTAGAAAAGTTTTAATGGCACATGATCTTACATGTAGATATGGGCTGGCTGCATTGGTCGGATAATAACATTGTATTAGTTTATCAGTTTATTACAGACTTGCTTTGCAAAGTGTTTAAGTCTGTATTTTAGCCAAGGCAACATTCCTGCGTCACCAGTAAACTTTGGTATTAGCTGTTTGCATATTTCCCTTTCATCCACAATAACTTATTTTGCTTGTTGCACATGAAAGACAGATTTTTGATGCTACACCTCCTGAGGCACATCTCCACCCCCTCCCAACCCCTCCTCCTCCTCCTCCCCTTCCTCCTCCTTCCATAGGTCAAGGCCACATTTGCTTTTTAAGGCCCGGGAAAGTGAGAGAAACCACACCAGTGAGGAGGAGCAGCAGCAGCAGGAACACAGGCAGAGGAGGATTTAACTGGAGTGTGTTAATTTGTATCTGAGGTTGTGATGTTTGAGGGGAGGGCCGGATCAGAAAGCAGTGGTCCATAGAGAGACGCAAGGAGTCGGGTTTCCAGTTTGCGAGGGCCCCAAGAGTCCCGACGCACTGAAGCTGCCTTTGTTTGACTGGGAACCAGAGAGAGAGAGAGGGAGAGAGAGCAAAGAGGAGGAGAGACTTTAGTTTGGAGTAAGTGGTGAGAGAGAGAGGCAGAGCAGGCTCCATCCCTCTCTCTCACTCTACTTTACTGTCAAACAGGGCCAGTTTAGTGTGGATCTAATCTCACCACCACTGAAAATGTCCTCACGGTAAATGAAAGCCACAGTGTTTGTCTGTGAACAAGTTGTTTACAGTGAACTTTGAGTCACTTTTCTCACTTTTCACTTGTCTCCTCTGTGCAGCTGCAGCATTCCTGCCTGGTTCTGTGGATTATTCCTGCTCATCGTCCGGTTCTGTTGCCATCACTCCTCTGCCTATCAGCTGCTGGACGGTATGTGCTCACTCTGTTTCTTGATTGCTTGCTGCTGCTGCTGGGGAAAACTCTTTGGCCAACTTTCTGCTGGCTCATGACTTTTCAAGTGCTGAATATGAATGATTACACTGTTGCTGGGCCTGGTGTGCAGGGAGGTTTCACTGAGGCATGATATTACTTTATTTTATATGTGCAGTTTTTTCTGGAGATTATGTCTATTATAGTAACACTTTAGAATATTTTATTTGGTCCTTTGTCAGTTTAAATATTTTATTGAGAGCCACTCATAAATCTTTCCTCCCATCTTTGGGTTTATCCTCATATTAATTGCTTGTTTTCTGAATATATATGGAATGATATACAGGAGGAAAATTTTAGCAGAACAAAGTTCTTTAGGTGAATTAGGCATGTATTAGCAAAACTCTGGCCAGACAATACACATATTTTGTTATTATAGTCAAGGTGAAATATTGTGATTGTTTTCCCCCCAAAAGTCATTTATTTTAAGGAAAATTCTCATGTTGCAACAGTGTACAGTTTTTTTTTGTCAGGGTTGCACTGGTGCTTAAAATCTTTGATAACACTTGAGTGTTAATGTGTTTTCAAGTTTTGAAAGTGCTTGAACTTTGGAGAATTTGCTTGAAAATGCTTGAAATACTAAATCTAATTCTTTCGTAGAACATAACTGACTGACTGAATAAGTCTCTTATCGGATGAGATAGGTCAGTCTAAATGAAAACTGCTCTGCCTGGTCCTTGTTTTTAATGTGTGCCTGTGACCATTATAAAACAAGAATTTGGTTTTTTGTACTATAAGAATGAAATAATAATTTCTATTGTGCATCTTGTGCTATTATTATGCTATTATTCTATATATTACTTTACCACCGCTGTAAGATGTTGAAAAGGCTTGAAGTTGGACCTTGAAAGTGCTTGAAACTGACCTCAGAAAAGTGACATCCAAAGATCAAACAACTTGCAGAGGTCTTGACGGGTTTTGAGTTTAAAGGTTTGATCACAAATGTACATCAAATACCTGTTTCATACATTTAACACTGTAGTTCAGTACTGTTTTCATGAGGCTGTTTTACAAGAAGTAGCGTTGTAACTGTGAAGAGTGAAACTCCTTGGTACTTGACTTTCTGAGGCTGATACCTGCCCACTCCTGTGCAGCTGCTGCTGCTGCTGTGTATGATGGTTTCAATTATATTCTGACTGATGTGTTTTTCAAGAGCCTCTGTGCAGTGCTCTGCTGTCTGCATACTGTTTTCACAGCTTTAAATTTAGATTGTCCCATGATTAATGCATCAATCAGGACACTGCAACATGGTCCCAATTAGTCCTCAAAGAGCTGCATGCTTTCTTTTCCACTGCATTTGGAAACAGACAAAACCACACGGCGTGCACACTGACAAGAGCCACTGTGCAATCAATAGCACTGCATTATTAAGGTAGTGAAGATGATGTAAAGGCATGAAGGTCGGTGTCAGTCATGTCTTAGAGCAGTGATTATTTTATTAGTTTTCATCCTGGCCTCCAGAAAGGACGGCCAGTAAACCGCCGCTGATTTCGTCAGCCTGCTGGAATCCAGATTGGCATTTGCAGCAAATATGTGTGTCTGTATCCTGACCTATGATCACCACAGGGACCCCAGTGTCACAAAAGCTGGATTGTCTGAAGGCAGTCAAATAACCGTGTGGTCTCTTTTGCTAATGTGGCCCCGAGAAACTTAATTGTCAGTGTGACATTTTGGATTGAACCATAGACCACATATAAATAGTGTATAGTCCTCTGGTTCTCCCAAGGATGTCAATGCAGAATAAATGTGTACTGAATAGCCACCTGGGGCCGATTGTTTGAATGGAGGTCTATGAGAAAATGAACTTGATTTTTTAGATTTTCAGTGAAGATTTTCCTTAGGAGTTAATGTTTCAATGGCTAGTTTCAGCATAAATTGTGTTTTTCACTGACAGAAAAATGGTCGAAGTACAGCACATTAGTGGACACCAGTCTGATGGTTTGTGCAGGTGATGTCACAACTGGCTGCCAAAAAAAAATAAAAATGTAATGCATGTTTGACTCAGCAGAACCGGACAGTGTTTGTACATTCTTGTATTCGTTACCTCTTTAAGACCTTTTCTGGCATAAACACTGACCTTGTCATGACCTGCCATGCTCATGGATACCAAAACCTGGTCCTAATGAGGCAGAACCTCATTTCTGAGTTACTGGTTAAGTTATTGAATTGTGGGTAGGTTAGGGTTATGGTTAATGTTAGTTGTATGGATGAAAGGAGGTTAAAGCAGTGTTTGAAGAATAGCATTGCTAACGTGTGTGTGTGTGTGTGTGGGGAGTGAGGTTCATTAAAAGTTTGATGTAGTGGTCCAGATCCTGCAGTGGCTGTCTGTGCCTGAGGCTCCACTGTCAGCCTGTTTGTGATTTTGCCATATTCATAATCGACTGCTATGATTCACTTTGATGATTCACAGGGGAGGAAAAAACACATGCTGGCTCACTTTCCAGAGAGAGAGTGAGAGACAGAGAGTGAGAGCACCAGGGACAAATATTTCCAGGCTGCATGCTGTAAATATTCTTGAAAACAGAGCTGTCTCCGTGGCAACATTAAGATTTTGAATAAAGTTCATGTCGTCTGTTTCCTCAGTGTGAACCAGTCTTTGCTGGACTCGTGCGTCCGGATGTTTTTAGCTGGAGGCTGTGGAACTAAAAGCTGGAAAAACAAAACACAACATTCCATGGATCTTCTCATGGTTTAAAGTGTGACTGAAGAAGTAAATGGAAATCCATGCGGCCATGTTTATAGGTGGTGATGAATAACTTAGATATATGAAGTACGTAATGCCGAGCAAAAGATGGAAAGCTACATATATATGAATGAAAATGTAATTGTTCATTACAGAATGAATAAGTGAATGAATGGGTTGTATGTAGATTACTTTATGGTTACTTTAGTTAATGAATGGATCATAGCTTGAAGTCATGGAGAGAGTGAGTGAGTGGATGGATGAATTACATGTAGATTACTTCATGTTACTTTGGTGCATAATAAGTGGAGCAAATATTGAATTAATGCATTGGTTGCATGGTTACCATGGTGTAATCTTCATGAAATCAATGCATTAATACTGTACATTAACAAGCACTGGCACGTTAGTGATTGAATATGATGAATCAATCAAAGGATGAATGAATGGAAGTTTATAAATGAGCAAATTCCATAAGCAGGGTGTTGGTACAATGTTTGATCAAATGAGTGGATTCAGTTGAATAAATACAGGCAAAAACACTTACGAAGAAGTTCTTGGAAGCAGATGAATGGGTGAATTAATGAGTAAATTAATGTTTGTTTTTATAGTAAATCTTTCACTTAAGATCAAGTAAACAAAAACACAGTAAAGTAACTTTGGTCCTGACATCAGTAGACTTTCCACAGACTTTTGTTGTCATGGTTTTCATGGAGCAATTGTAAATCTTTGCTCTTCAACTACTTTCGATCTCCGCTAATGAGCCTGTAAACAAACATGGCTCGTACAGTGGTTTTAACCTCTTCAGCCTCTGGTGGTTGTTAATCAGCAGGTAGGCATGCACACGTGCACATGCACACGCTTCTATTTTACACACACACACACACACACATGCAGCCCACTCCTGTTATTCCCCATCTGCTGTTTATTATTCCAAAATAGTAAGTTTCTAATTATCTGAGTGGAATGTCATGAATGGCCCAGAGACTGCAGCCAATTAGAATTATTAAATGAAGATGAAGCTGTTTTGGTGAGTAGCTGATGGTGGTGATGATGGGGATTGTGATGAGACTGACCAACACAATTATCATGCGAGTCCATGAAGATTGTTAAAATATGTTAAGGGTGTTGACAACAGGAATTCTTGATCACCAGCACAATGATTAATGTGTTTGACAGTGATTTAATCAGATTCATATATTCCACACACGATTCTCAGATAAATGTGTTTTGAATCAGTTTATCTGGAACCTGGTAACAAAACGAAAGATATGATCAGACTTGATTGTGTAAAACCATTCATACAAATGCATTGTGTTGAGGAAAAGAAGCCAGGACTGGACCACAAACTCTTTGGGTGCAGTTTTTGACTGTATGTGCATAAAAGTAACAAAAAAAAAATAAAAAACAAATCAATCTTTCTATAAATGCAAGGGACCTCTGTCATAACTGTCCAATGATTCAGTTAAGGGACTTGAAATTTGGCAGGCGACTCACTAAAAGCACCAGCGTGTGCAGTGCAGATTCTGGCACTGTTTGGATGAGAAATGCAAGCGATATGAGTAGAAATGTGAGAGAGATTTCACTAAAAAAGCCACTTCTGCTGCCTCACATGCAGATACTGATATTCCATTCATCTGCAATGTTGATCACGTATGTAATGACTGTTTCTCTGGACACGCTTCAAACACCGAAATATTTAAATATTGAAACTGCACATGACACATTCTACTAAAGTAATAATTGTCATTGTTGCATAAAAACAAAAGCTGTTGATGCATTGGTCTCACAGCAGTTTACAGGTTTAGCGAAGAAGTCAGAACCTTACTGGTAATCCACTGTAAACATTGGCAGCTGATGGACGTCAATCCAAGAAATTTCTACAGAGAGACCTGGATAATAACGGAGAAGTAAAATGACATTGAGTGTTAAAGGATGTGTCATGTAAATCTTTCCCAATACATTTGGTCCTTATTCTGACTTAATGAGATTCTGGCTCTGCGTCAGTTTTGGTATACAGGCGCTCTGGACCGAAGCCATGCACAAGGCTACGACTTCAGGATTTGTTTAAAAGTGTAATTTCAGCTCGAGCACAGTGAGATTCTCAGCTCTGTCCAACAATGATTTCATGAATTAGTGAGAAAAACCAACACAGTCACAGCACTGAAGACTTTTAAAGACTCTGACACTTTCCTGTAAATAAATGTCCACTTTGTTTCCATTCACCACACACATACATGCAAGTCATCTGATATGCGGTTTATTAATGTTTTTACATTTTCATGTTTAAAATACAGAATACACGGGTGGTCTGTCCTGCATGACATCCACAAAACAATCACTACGATTATCTTTAAGAGTCTTCTGTAAGAGTTGTAAAATACAAACAACAAAAACTTAAAATTCATCTTCCTGCTGCTCTGTTTTCAGGTTCTGTATGCATTATAAGAGAATTAAAGGAACAGTTTAAAATCAGATTTCCTTGACAAGCATTTGATAAAGAGGATTTGTTTGTTTCTTTCAGTGATTCTCAATCAGAGGATTGCAGCCCCTTTTGGGGTCATAAAGGTACTGCAGATGGTTCATGAGAAGTCAGAAAAACAATTTTTGTTTGAAAAACTATTTGTTTTTTGACTGTAAGAAGTTGAAACATTAGCTTGGCTTATGCGCTCACTTACTTAAAAACTTAGGTCACATTTTTGTATGTTCCAGTTATCGATTGAATTTCTGAGTTCTAAGTTGGACGTTTCAACTGGAATGCACACACAAGTCAGATTTCTACCTCAGAAGGTCGTTGTTACCTTAAAAACCCCCGACATAAGATTCCAAGATGGCTGCCACTTGTATCACCAGTTAAACACTCACCTTCTTTTACTTTTAAATGCTTTTCTGTCTTATTCACATGAAATTCACATGAAATCAGTTGCACACATAATACTCTTCAATTTTTATCTGCTGCCAAGTTGTTTGTGTCTACGTAGAGTGTTAAGAGTGGAATTGCTAATCTTAGTGTCCACGTTTTTGTTTCCGACTTTGGATGTACAGTACATGGGAAGTACCATTACAATCGGTACAGCAAGGCTAATTCACTGCAATTGTGTTAACCGAGATGCCACATTATTTCTTTAAAAGACATTTGATGAAATGAAGAGGTTCCTCTCTGTTGCTTTGACATTTCAAATGAGTTTGACAGACTCTGTTTGTTTGTTTGTTGGTCTGTTCTGGCACAGCGACACAAGCTCTTCCTGTGGTTTTTATTCTCTTGAGCATCAGCAGACTCAAACCATTTTCAAGATGCACTGCACATGTTTCTACATCCCAGGTTATTCCTGCTGTGGTTTGTAGTGCCATATTTTGTCCAATATAACAGCTCTTTTCTTCATTTGACTCCAAATTTCTTTCACTAATGGTTGAGTTTGTGGATTCCACACTGAGTTTCTACAAAGGATTTTTTTGCCACTTGACCAGAACGACTGAACTCGTCTTTTGTTAGTCACTTTCAAGTGTTGAACATCAGATGATGTAAAAGCTGTTGGATTTGCTGACCCGACACTTTGAGGGAAGCTGCTTCACAGTTGCTGAGCTGTGATGCTTGTATCTGCAAATGATCTGAAATAAACCCACTGACCAGGACCATGTGCATTAGTCTAGAGGCATAAACAGGAATCGCTAAATCTGTCCTGAACAAAACAAATCTTTATTTAGATTTATGGGCACAGTGTGAGCTCAGACTCTGTCGGATGATTCTCCAGAGGACAAACACAGGATGTTTAAGTGGGGGAGGGTGAAGGTGTGACACCGAGCGTCACTGTGACCTTTGCCTCTTGAAGCTTTTTATTGTTTTCTTCCAACTTGACAAGTTGGAAGAAAATTTTAACAACTATATCATGAACTACATCATAATTCATAAATCAGTTTTTTTTGTTATATTAATTTATTTTTTAAGATACAATGTATCTTTGTTTAATGTGGCCATGTCTGAACAGCAGTCATTACTCACTCAAATCAAAGCTTTGACCATCAAAGTGCCTCAATCTCAAACCCTTTGTTTGATGTGATCAACTGTTTTTTTTTTCTGCAGTTACTTTGAATGATGCAAACCAAATGAAACACTATTTATTTAGCTTTAATTCCAAGGGTTTGTAGTCCAAAAGTAATGGCTGTGTTTATTTGTATTCACTCGATGATTTTACTGTTTATCTTAAGATGTAGTCCTTCCAGTTGGTTGATGTGCAGTTGGTTGAATGCATTTGAGAAAGGCCATTTAAAAGTGGATAAAATGGAAATTAATTTTTTAACAATTATTGCTTATAGAAATCAATCATTCAAATTAAATATCTATATATAAATGTTGTGCTTAGTGGAAGTTTTAGGGAGGACACCTTTTGCACTTAAGGTGAAGAATGATTTGAGAAATATAAATTGAATCTGCATAAAGCCTGACAAACACTGCTGCACTGGACATAGTGATTTCGCATTTAATGTTTGTTTACCTGTAAATCTTTCCAATTTTTTAATGTCTTCACTCTTGGGTACTGTATATGATCTGCCATCAACTCAAGTAAATCTTTAATTTTTAGATTAAACTGTAGTATTTTACCATTTTGGGCATTAAATACATTTCTAGTAGAATCATCCCTGAATTTACAGTCTTGGCCCAGTTTATGCACGTGATCTTCATTGTATTAGTTCTTCCAAATAATTTTGCAGGTTTCACCAGGAAAATAGGACTAAAATGTTGTTTTTTTCTTGCTATGGTGGTTGCTATGGGTGCAATCCCCTGAAACCTTGTATTTCCATGTTAAGCAATGAGAATCAAACATTTTGTGAGCCCTCATTTTCAAACTGCTGTTTTTTTCCAAAAGTGGACAAAGAGTGGTATTACATTTGTGACAAGACAGTGTTACTACATGTGCACTACCACCATTACAAGTAAATTATCAATTTGTCAGAGATATTGGAAGTTAATCTTTACCACTCTCATCCACTAATGAAGTGCCACTGACCAAAGCTCCATACTGCCAGTTGATCATTCACTGAAGAGAACAAACAATACAGGATTAATTAAGAAAATTCCTCTCTGTAACTGAGGTTTGGAACATCATTGCACTCAAACATGCTGACAGTTCATCCTGTGTGCTATGAGGGCGTTTTACTTCGTAAAAGGTGACACATGACTCATAACTGGAGTCTTCCACCTCTTTTAATGCAAAGGCATCTGATTTAGCATGTTTGTTTTTCTAGGGGAGCGGCCTCCATGGCTTTTGCAAAACATGGAGTCTCTGGAAACAGTCTGGAAAGTTTGTGTCAGGGCAGAAAGATGGAGCAGAAACAAGCAGGTGTCTGTCTAGTTGTGTGCAGAAGACCACAGAGAGAAAAAGAGCCATGTCCTGTCATACAGGGATGGAGCATCTGACTTTCTAATGAGGTCATGGGGTGCAGAGGCAGCAGTGTGAGACATGCAAGAAAAAGAGGATTTCACTGTCACTGAGCTTTTGTTAAATATACATTTTGTAACATGAGTGGGATTTTTTTTTCCAAGTTGAGCGTGCAGTTATTTCAGTTGGTCTGTTTGCAGTGCAGGAGCACTAATGACAAAACAGTTGTCAGTGAGAACAGATTTATGAAGTCTTCCTTTTTCCTTTCCCACTTTAAAAGTATTACCTTTACCCTCGTCTTCACTCTAAACAAGGGAGTTGGTGTTAAAGTTAAAATGCCACTGGGGTGAAGGTGACACTGTGAACTCAGGTTATCATTATTAGAGCTTTAGTTTTGTTTGTGACCCTCCTGGTCTCTGTATTGCTGCATGACCAAGAGTAAAGGTTGTTTCATATCTGACGAATGAATGGATTTGGAAATTTACTGCCTGGCCACACAGTTGTATATTTTGTCAGACCACCTTTTAGTTCTCATTATTGCAAGCATTAGCAGTGGCATTGTTTCAGTAAGCTTATTCAATGTCATAACATTTAATTCCATCCAGATTTGCATTAGGATTTTACCAGGATCTTGTATTGATGATGGAAGAATTGGACTACAGAGTAAAATCTTCTGTAGCTCATCCCACACATTCTCAATGGGCTTAAGGTCTGGACTCTGTGGTGGCCAATCATGTCTCATGCTCCCTGAACCATTACTTCAGTTTGAGCCAGATGAATCCTGGCATTGTCATCTTGGGATATCCTTGTGCCATCAGTATAAGGCTACATAGTTGTTAAATTATAATCCCCTAAATCTTATAATCCCCTAACATTGTTTTTGTGTGGAAATGCTCTTACTTTCACCAATAAACACAGTCATGTTGACTTTTTAAAGATTTGATTTCAACCAAATGTTTAATATAACAGTTTTGTTTTACCAACTGCATTTCCAAGATGGTGTTTTGACACTATCCTTCCAAGTTTTAATGAGGCTTGGCAGCAAATTAGCAGTCTCCATAGTAGTGTTGCTGAAACATCATTTCCATGACATGGGATTTGTCTTCTGACAAGCTGTTGAAATGAGAATATGCTCACTGCATAGTTAGGATTAAATAAATTGTCAGCTTAAAAAAACCAATCTCGAGCAATTATCCTTGGGTGGTTACTGTTTTTGCCAGGCAGTGTAAATGCCTTAGAGTACATCAGTTATAATGGCCCACAATCTTTTGGGAAGGCTGATTGTTTTTGCTCCCATTTTAGCTACAACGTAATTGAGTTGAGCTGATGTTTTTGTCACAGTTCATCCCAGAAGTGTTTGACCAGGTATAGTGTTGAGGATTTGTGATGCCCGATTAATATTGTTCAGTCCAGAAAATTAATTTTAAAATTAATTTTATTCTGTGCGTCAAGAATTTGGCAGATTCCTAAACTTTGGAAGTGGTGAGCCACTTTTCAAAAGAGGGCAATCCATTCTGACAAAATATAAATCGAAAGAGCAAACGGAATAAATCAATAATAAATATTATTTCAATCATAAACACTTAAATCTAATCTAAAAGGCTGTAAAACTTTCTTTAGTGACCCCAGAAGACCCAGTTTTTTTCAAATGACTGCACCAGGTAATGTTTCATAGGCTTACACCAGGTTACAGCTTAGCAGTGGTGGTGGAATTTGTCCCAACCTTGAACCTTTCATGCCTCCTGTCTCGCTGACTGATGACTGTTCTGGCTCTCAGTAAACTACTTTTTAAAAAAAAAAGACAAACAAGAATCTACTTCAAAGAGTCTGTTTTTGTGACTTTGAGCTTCTCATCACCATCTCTTGAACCTTTTCTCTTAGTTGAGCTTTTTTGTTCATGTTTGTTCAGTCTGAAGATTGACTGCTCAATTCTGAATTATCAAGTGCTTTTCTTCGCAGGAACTTGATTTTAATTACTGAAGTATCAGTGGTGTTTTTTTGTTTTCGTTGGCAGCTGGAAGCTTGGAATGTTTAATGGATTTTGAGGTGACGGTTGAAAGACGCACATTCCCTGTGGAGCATGAGATTGTTTCCCAGTGGGAGGCGGGACTAGAGAAACTGTTGTTGGTCACTTGGTGTGTGTGGACACGTGTACTCGTATGTGTGTCGTGTGCTCAGCTGGTCCACAGCTGTGTTGTTTCTGAGCACACTGTCGATGCACTTCTTAAAAACACTCCAACGCAAATCCAATTCATGGTTTGGTCTCATTTTTGTGTGTTGTTCAAACACCACGGGGGAGTAAACATCAGCAAACATCTGTCTCCTCTTCTGGCTCCACATTATTTGGCATTTTCTTTTCTCTTCCATTTCCCTCTTTGTTGTATTGTTTTGAAAATCTTTAAACTTTACTTTAAATTGGGGAAAAAAAGGAAATCAAACCTCACCCGTCTTTGGTGGTTTGCTCTTTAGATGTTGGCTTCACAGTATCAGCAACTACTGAATATTGGTGTGACTTTTAGTTCAGACTTTGTTACAGTTATTGTTGCCAGAGATATTAAAACACATGATAAAACTTTCATTGTGACCTTTTGTCTCCTTTCTTTATAAAAAGGTTGCTCTTTCACTTGAACACGGTTGTGTCTTCTTAGTTGTTGTAGAAATGCAAAAAGATTATTTAGTAACTGCTTTCCAAAGGGTATTTGCTGTTGTGATGAAAATTCTCTTCCTTTAGAGTTGATCTTTTTCCAAAGGAGACTCAAACATGACTCAGAGTTTGTGTGGTCACAGAAATGAAGTCAGACATGTTGAAGCGCTGTTCAAAGTGCTGGTCTTGTAGTATTTTGGATTTGTTTCATATGGCTCGCGTTGCTATATATTGGAAGAGTGTTTCTTTTTCTGGTTATGATGTGTCTTAACCTATTATTCTGAGGTCTGCAGTTTTTTTTCTTTCAGAAAGAGGCATTTAACTGTTGAACAGCTCACAATTTCCCCAGTGGATTAAACCTAAATATCCACCAGAGACATTTCAAAGCTTGAAGAGTCAGTTTTCTTTTTCCTTTAGTAATATTTGGACTAATAAGGACTGCCAAAATTAAAAATGAAGAAATAATGATGTGATGAATACATCAATGCTTGCATTTTAAGCCATTTTTTGTAGTTTATTTCTGTATTCAGTATTTTTAAAAATAATAATAAATGGGTTTTTAAATTGTGATAGTTTTAGCTCTCCTCATCAATACCACTTTAACACCTAACATTTATTTTGAAAAGTTAAATCATACATTTGAGGGATATTATGTATGTTATTTAAAACAAACACACACAAATCTTGCATTGAAAGGCTAAAAAAAAAAATAAAATTCTGAGCGAGTCTTTGGGAATGAGTGGTCCAGATGAGCTAAACAAGTGCACAAATCTTTTCTTTCTCCCCAGGCTGTGGTTTAACAGTGTTGTTATCAGTGCTTCCCTGAGGCAAAACCCACCTTCCCAGTCTGCTGCTCCGACTCCCAAAGCTTTCATCAGCCTCTTTTGACCAGAGAGGTGACGAAAAACATGGGCTTTCCAAAAAAGGCTTTCAAACTTGAGAGTAAATTCAACACCTATTAGGCTTCTGCAAACAGTTTTATGTTCTTGTGACACAAGAATTGAAACGTCTGGTTGTTATAACAACAGACTGAGCTTTTGGGTCAACAAGAATTAAGAAGTTAGTTATGTACTTTGGCACAGGGGGGCACTTTTTAAACCATCATATATAACCTATATGATATTTAAAAAGAAATGCTTTTTACCTCATTGTTTCATCAGCTACTTTCAAAATCAGCCAACAAAAGCTTAGTCATGGCACCATTGTCAGACAATGGATATCAACCACAAATGCAATTAAATAGAACTCAACTCAACAAATGTGAGATTAGTTCAAATAACATAATAGAATAATAGAAGTGGCCTTCTGTTGTGGAGGGGTAAGTAGCCGTTAGCCACCAGGGGGCAACAATTAGAACAGAAAATCATAAAGTGACATGATGCCGGTTAAACTGGGAAAACTAACTGGAAGACTGCATTCATTTTTTATTTACAGTCTATTATGCGTTGAGCTGCTTTCACTTCATTTGGAATGACTTAGTATTTCTCCTGTTCATTTAACATAAGTGGTTGTGGGATGAAGTAATTAACCTTCCTTTAAAGAACTACCACCTCTGCAGTTCAATGACACTTCAACTTGTAAAAATGAAACATTTAAAGTGAGTTGGCAAAGTGAAGGAGCCACACACTGTGGTTTAAATGGAAAATCATAGCGCGTGTTTCTGGCGGGCAAAACCTGAAATTAACGGTGGAGTTGAAATGTTGAAATCTGTCTGTGATGCAGAGCCATACAGTTTTCAACCAGCTGATTCTGTTGTGCTGTATTTTCTTTTTAATCCACTGAAGCTGTAAAATTTGCATTTTGGCATCTTGAATATTTTCTTGCTCTTATTTCTTGATTTCCTTCATTGATGCATGTAGCTGATATAATTCTGCCAAAACCTTCAGCTTGTACAGAGTGATGTTTTATTGCGCTGATAAAACTTTGCTGTATAACCCTTCAGCAAACTTTTAACAGTTTAGTCAAACCTGACAACGTGACCAAGGGGAAGAGAAGCAATTTAACATGATGCTGCGGTTGCCCTCTGCCTCTTTAGCAGACAACCCTGGATTTGATGGCTCTCCCACTGGCTGCAGATAAGAAACATGAACTCTGGCCCAATTTCTTGGCAAATCACACCAACTGGGAAATCACTTTGCTTTTTGATGTATTATTGAGCTCAACCTGACTGTGCACGTTCATGTCAAGACCTCCAAGAGTTTTGTGTTTTGTCTATTTTCATTGAGACTGAAAACTCATGAGCTAAAACATTAAACTCTTTAACAGTTTCCTTTCGTTCGTCTTTTGTTTTCTTCTCTGACACCAAGATTTGACTCGATTGACTTCTCCCCTGTTCTGAACTCACTGACGAGTCTGCAGAGTGGCTTCACGGCTTTCCTGTCAAGTTTCCAACTGATGATGCAACGTGCATGTAATGGTCTGGAACAAGAAGAGCGCGACACGTGACATCTTTATCGTTATAACAGCCTTGGCTTGTCTTGCGGCTTGTAACACTGGTGCTCTGGAGTACAGGGCAAGTGGTGTTCTTCTAGGTTAAAACTGAGGTCGTTCCCGGTTTGTGACGGGAAAGGATTGTGGTTTCACAGACATATTTGTTCGGCAGCAGCAAACCACCACCACTTAGAAAGCTCTCTGGGGGAAAAAAGGAACATTTATCATGCACCCAGAGGAAGTTGTGGAAGTATAATCTCACCTACAGCATAGAGAAAAAGTGAAAGTCAGTCTAGTTTTGGTTTAGCTGGTCTGAGAGGATGTATAACATAAGGCTGTAAATGTCAACATCATTTTAAAACTCATAATTTTGAGCATCTCACTCTTCCCTCTGCAAATGACACTGAATTCGTTATTCGCTCCCATGAGTACTTACCATGATGAAGTTATCGCAAAATAATCCAAATTGTGCTTTGACCAAGTGCGATACTACGAAATGAAAGACTGCAATTATTTTATGTGTGACAAAAAAGCATTGTGATGAAATTCTGAATTTACCAGATTAAAATTCTTGCTCTTCTAATGAGAAAATACTGTGTGTTTGACAAATTCCAAATCCTGATGATTCTGACTGAACACAAAAATGATCAGTTTAAGCAATTAAAAATCCTATCACAATCATAATATCATAATATCTGTTAAAATAATCACAGGTCGATTATTTGAATACCACGGGGAGTTCTGGGAAAGACCTTGAAAGCAGGTGTGAGATGAGATGGCATAATAGCTGTTCTGGGACCAGTTAATATTTATGTGTAGATTGTTTCTTGTTTTACACTAATTGTCTTTGCTCCTGCTGTTTAATTGGCTGAGGGACACACTGAAGCATTTCACATTTGTACAAAACGCAAGGTGTGATAACGATTGAGGTGTAAATGGATTCAGACCAAAGATGGCCCTCTGGGGTTCACGTTGTCACAGAGGATGTTGCGGATATAAACGAGGCCTCTTGCAATATTTGGAATATGATGACCCTAGAGAAAATTAACATTTTTATGACATTATCTCCTCCAGTGTTTGTTTTGTGCTTAGTGTGAATTTGGATTCTGGTTTAATGTGAAAACAAGACTGTCTGTCTATAAAAAGTGGACTTAGTTGTCTGGTTGCAAAGCAAACTCAGATGTCACCTGCAAACCAGGCCCTTGTTTGTGTGGTACAGGCTCATGTCTCCTCATGTGCTGTAATTTATCATCTATTTTCCTTTTAAATGGGAACATAATTTGAACGCATCATGAAAATAAATCAAGTGATGATTAGTAACAAATTTTCCCATAATCTATTTTTTTGCATACAGCGGTATTGCCCTCTGGTGACTATTCAATAAATTGTTACTTTCTGGTTAGAATCACTTTGCAAACCAGATGTTATATCCACTTTTTCTGCACACATATGGGTAAAACTGAGTAAAAAAAACTTAAAGGTTGAAAGTTCAGTAATAAGCATTAAAATGCTCATATGTATGTGCTACATAATTTTATCAAAACAGACATGTTGATATTCTCTGAATTTACTGTATGCTAGATTCTACAATTGTGTTTTTGTCTTATGAAATCATCTCAGATTAGAGATGAGCATCTCTCCAAAGAAAAATTTGAAAACAGATTTACATATTCTACATTAAAGAATCCCAGAATAATCTGTAAATTCAGGTCGAATCTGCATCTGGATTACTGCTTAGGACTGTCCCAACAGATGTCTTGGTTTTCTAGTAATTTGTTAGCATTGTCAGATCTGGGCAGAACAACTGGAATGAATTTCCTTGAAAGGTCCTTTTTATGTTCACAAAATCAAATAAAAGGTTGGCATAAAGGAAGGAGTATGGAATAGGGGCAGAAGTGTGCCTGTGATTATTTAGAGCAGCTCAAACAAAGGAAATATACTCCATAACACAAGTGAACCGTTGTGGTTTTCATTTCTAGTAAGTTTGAAACCTGAACTTCATGAAGAAAACCAGTTATTCTTTTTGTGTGTCTTAGAGAACAAGACTGTCATGCTTGAAGTTTATTTGTAGGACAAACAAACTGAAGGTCAGATGCCAAAGATCAAAGAACCTATTGAATTGCCAGCAGGTAGTTACTGCGTTTTTTTATGTGACTAACAGCTATGTGTAATCTCCTGTTATTGGCTGATTGTTTGCAAAGGAGAGAAGCCTGTCTCTAAATTTGGAAAGCTTTGTCCCCCGTGCAGGAACTCACATGGGCTGGGTATCACCAGTGATTTCCTGAATTCTTGATTCAACTTTGATTCACACTGTAATTTAAGATTCATTCAGTGATATTACAGTTTCCATACCAAATTTGTTATGAGGGATTCTCACACAAGTAATGCTGCAAATCTATCTCAGCTGGTGCATCCATAGATATATTAATGTTTACATGAAAGAAAGACGCTAAAGTAGGTACGCTAATGCATTTTCATTTTCCAAACAACCCCACAGTACTGTTGAAAGTGATAAAATAGGTGACCTCTCTAAATTCAAAATATTCAGCCTAGAAGTGCAACAGACAGGTTAAGTTGTCCAGCAGTCGGTGCTTTCAAATGAAGATCAGTATGAAACAGGAAGCCTACCTCACAAACCTAAACATTCAGAAGGTCCTGTCACATATAGATCAGGACTAAGGAGCCGTTTCTTCAAGTAAATCATAAATCAAACTGCTTATTCTGGAAAGGACCAACACTTTCATTGCTACCAAAGCAGGGTAGTATCTACTGGTGTGTATAAAACTTCTTTCTGCACTTGCGGCAGGTTTCCTGATTATAAAACTACTAGAGTTTCTACTTAGGACCAGTGTGATGCTGCTCATAAGTGCTTTTAACAATAATTTAACGGCCAGTTGGAAAATGAAACATCAGCCTGTGGGAAAACTGTAGCCAGCATTTCTCTTTTTCCGATATTTTACTGACTTTAAGCTGAAGATTGAGTTCAGGCTCTAATAAGGAACCCGATATTGTAGATTTATGTTCAGACATCTCTGATATTGTACCTGTGCTTCATATAAAGGCCAAGTTTACGATGCATAACTTGCTTTATTATGATCTGGGGAGTTGCAGTCACTGAGTTCACACTGCACAATCATTTATCAGGGGGAAATCCATGACAAGTGTTTCAAGTCTCCTTGTAACCACTTGTGGTTGTGAACATGACACAGGAAATGACGGGCAAAACTAGACTTAATTTTGCTCTGTTTCCATGTCGACATTGAACTTGTTTGCTATTGTGTCAGTCCTAAACACAAGCCCTCACCCTTTTTTGGTTTCCCCCTTTGAGCCTTTCAAACCCTGTCATGATAATACATGTATTTGCAAAAGTTGTGAGTGACAAGATGTAAAATACAGACATCGTTGTAGTTATTGGCCCCTCCCCCACAGATGATGTATTATGTAGTTTGGTCATTTTCTAACTTACTCCAATTAATTTTAACAATGTTGTGAAGTTGTATTAGCTAAGTGACCTTAAGCACTGGTGGTTGGTTTCCCTCAAACTCAGACCTCACTAACATCATGGGTGATTATCATTGATATTTTTTTTTAGCAATCTTATAGAAAAATAAATATTTTTATCGAAATTTATAAAATCATTATCCCTAAAGCTGCTGTCGTCTTCGATCTTCTGTGACTTTATCAAAGCAAGTTGAACTTCCAACTTTTGTTGGAAGGTGCAGTGCTTGCTAAGCATTCAGTGTGTGGCCCTGCTCTTCTCTCTTGACTTTTTATTTACAACTTTTTAAAAATGCACTCACTGGTTTTATCAATGTCTGACTGTAAAATTTGTGATCTGCTGGAAAACAGTATCAGGTTCTAGAGCCAGTAATAACTGAAAAAGCTTTTACTCTTCTCGTTTCATCTTTGCCCTAAATGTTTCAGACTGTTGACGTGAAGACCTCATCGCTTTGATTTCCATCTGTTGAGCCAACATTACTTCAAAATCTGTCACCAAGCTAAACATAAAACACGTTTTCATTGACAAGTTAATGTTATGGAGATGCACAGTTCAAAGATGTTCTCTGTGGGATAACGTGGACACACTGGGAATGTGGCAGAAAGAAAAAACACGTTGGAAGCTACTAGCAGCGGCTATAAAAACAGAGCTGATGTTTCCATCGTGCCGAGCAGCAGATGGAGCAGAGACATCTCAGTCTTTGGGCCTCCTAAAGAGCAGGACCATTACCTTGCACATTATAAGTTACAGTACACTGGGGATCTTGGTTATTGAGCAGAGAAAATAACACATGGTGGTGTTATTTTTGTGTTCATCTTAAACTCAAATCAGACTTGAATGCAAGTTTTCTAGGAACATGCAGTGTGAGCGATCTAATTTCGGTTAGCCAGGCATATGGAATGATTCACTCTTAAGAGTGCTTGTTAATGCCTTTGAAGGTTACTCCTCTTGTCATACATTCTATATTTGGATTTCTCAATCTAAAATTTCTTCTTTTTTTCTTCATTGATTGCTGCTAAATTGAGCATACTCTGGTGTTCCCAAATCCTGCAGATGAGATACATCTGCAATTGCATTCTAAATAATTGTACATTTAGAAGTTAGTGGTCCTAAAAAAGCTTTGGTAACACTACTGTAACTTCGGAGATGGAAGGGATGCTAAGTGAAAACAACAAGGCAATGAGCTTGACCTTTATGTGACCTGGTAAATGATGCTATCAGCTGCAGATTGTTCCTGTTTGTTGTAGTACACTGGGGTTAAAGATTGGGGTGATGTCCTGCATGGATGGAACCTGAACTGCAGTTTGACCAATTTGGCAACTGATTGACGATTAAATTTGACGATTAAAACAGCAGCTGTTTTTTTTCCCCCAATGTATGTTTCAGGATATCCTTTGGCATTCAAGTAGCATAAAATAATTAGTGAATGTTTTGGAAATAAATGATGGAAAGGGCTGCATACAGGTAGTAGTAGTAATAGTTCTAAATTTAATGCAAGAGCTCTGTGCTTTTGGTGCCAGAAAGATGAACTAATAAAGCCAATGAAAACTATGAAAGTAAAGGCTAAAGTCATTCAAGTATAGGCTAAATTAATCTTTTGGTCTAAAAAGGTACATTGAATGACTAAGCAGCTCTTTGTAGGCATCATCATAACGTCAACAGTTCTTGAGCAATCATCAGAGAAGCCCACAAAAATTCTTCCACAAGGAGTTGAGGTTGGAGAATTTGCAAAACTGGACCAGAAAACCTCTTTTACAGTAAAAGGATTTGTGAACTGTTCCATCATCTATTACAAAATCATGAATATGCTGAAAACAAAAGGTTTTGGGGAAAAAAGCAAAAACAAAAAAGCAAAACACTAATTTTAGCGGCAAAATTTACTGTAGATGTATGTTTTGTGTCTCCTTTCTTTGAGTCTTTGAATTGATCAGAATGATGAACAAAAGCATTGTCCCTCATACTTTAAGTTCACTTAAAAGTCATTGTGCTGCACTGGAAATGATACAGGAGTCATTAGCTGACTGTCTTACCACTAATTAGAGCCAAAGCCAACATGCATTGCAGTCAAAGCCACAAGAGTAAGTGAGGTAGGACATTAGTTAATAAGTCCTTGCCTGCTCTTTCCAATTCATTCTAAATGTTTTAACTGAGGGGAAAAACATTTGTGGACCTTAATTTCTGTACCTGGGCATTGTCTCATCTAAACCCTGCCACAAATTTGGTCTGCATATGGCCGTCTTTTACCCTTGTCTGTATGACAATTCTTATTATGGGCACTGCTTATAGAAAGTGACTTTCTTTTTGGTCTATGAATAGACTGATCTTTGGAGTGAACATAATTTTAAACTTGAAATGAGCACATTGCTCTCAGGGTCATCCAGGCCATTCCCATCTGGGTCAGCTCAGTCGGTCAAGACTCAATCCAGCAGATTGAGTCACCCGGCACCGTGGAAGCAGCCACCCTTACTGTAAGTCAATGAATGGACTAGGCTGCAAGTGGATTGGCAGAGGGCCCGCTCTCCAAACTAGATTGAATAACTCTTAAGTCTGCAGAGCCAAAGCAGATGGTAGCATTCAGACCGCCCCCACTCTCACTCCAGCTCCTCCACCCTCTCTCTGTAGGAACAGTTTGGATAAGCTACACGAGTATCTTCACTGTGATGAATACAAACATGACAAATCTTTGCTCGACTGCAAGGCTTTGGCATCCATCACTGGAAAAGCAGAAGAGGGATTTCTTTCTTTCTTTCTTTTTTTTTTTTTTTTTATTTGAGGGGCTGATGGAGATGAAACAGAGGGGTGTTCACTTTCAGATATAAATTCTTTGGTTGAACCATTGCACATTTAGTTTTTTTTTTTCGTTTTGTCTTTTTAAATTTCCTGTCTAAGTTTCATTGTCTTCTCTGGCAGGAGTCTTGACAAACCATGGCCAAAGGTAAAAGCTCCCACTTGCTTTGTTGATTAGGTGGCAGTGAAGCTTTGTACCTTCCACTCTTTTTTAGCATGTGATTGATTTCTTTTGTCTTTCTCCTCCACGTTATTACTTCTCCTCACTCCCATTCTCCACTGTTCTCTCAAGCACCACATACCCCATTCATCAGTTTCATTGAATGCTCTGCGTTGAAGGCTGAACATTCTAATGGCAAACTGCCAAAAGCAGGCAGTGTGTTTTTTTTGTTTTTTTTTGCTATCCCATCATTGCTCTGACACCTCAGTCAGAGTGTTTTGAGAGTGCAATGTGGTGTTTACGTGCAGCTCCATGACATCTGACCCATGTGAACGGCCACCATTGCCGCCAGGCTTTAAAGCTGCTTTAATTTACTTGAAGGCAGTATAAGGCTGACACAATGCATTAAATGATAACAAAACCAAAGTAGGTATGGCAAGTAACAAACTTTGAATTTAAGGGTCTTGAAAAATTGTAAAGAACACTGTTTTGCAACTGAAAGGTCAGGGTTTTAATTCCCTGCTCCTCCATTCTTAGGCAAGTTACTTAACCCCATAATGGCCTAATGCACTGTATCCAGCCAGAGGGAGTGCATATGTACTCATGGTGCTGGTCCCAAACCAGGTTAAATGGAGAAGGAAGGGCATCCAGTGAAAAAGTCTATCGACAAATCTGCTGTGTTGACCTTAATTATGAGCAGCCAAAAAAGGAAAATAATGAAACATTACTTTGGAGTCAAACTGTATTTAAATGTGGGCTTTTCTTCTACCAGGCCTTCCCGCTTGACTAATCAGCCCAAGCTTTATTTCATTTTCTAAGAATTTTTTTTATCATAGTTTGCTCCAAAAAAAAAAACCTAAGCTGCTGAGGATATTTTGAGGTTTTCTTGAATTTTTCAAAACTGGCATGAAGACATTTAGGGAACATGAGATATACCACAGTTATTCTTGGTTTGTTGAATGAGCAAAAACACATCTAGCTGTCCAGAAGGGCTTATAAGATAATTGACCTACTGTATAGTCCTACAGATATGCACCTGTACCTGTGAATATGACTGTGCATTTTACTTTTGCGGTCAAGTTCTTCCTCTTTTGTATTTTAGTAGCAAAACATGCACCTAAAAGAAGAACAAGTCTGATATTTTGCTGAGAACTGACCCAAGGATCTTTTTTCTTAGTGAAAAACGAAGAAAAAAAATATGGCAAAAATTCCACTTCACAAAGGTGATACTGTTCTCTTGCTGACGCCAAGTCATTGCCTCATGTTACGATTGAAGATAAGAACTCTGGGAGCTGGCCCACTGTGTATGTTCATGTATGTTTGGGTGTTTCTGGTTGGACAAACGAAAGCAATATGTGGCTCCACTGACCGAATGCAGACTTAACTATTTGGCCTTTGGCAGCCTGTAGCCTGAGACCCAGCCAGCTTGTATTGTACGGAGGAACAACACAGCCCTTACCAGTGACCCCAGTCCTGTCCAGTACTAGCTTTTATGGGCTCACTCCAGAGGTCTGTATCACTGGTCCAGACTCACACCAAAACAAACAGCAGGAATTGTCTGAATTCCAATATGACAGAGTCAAAAATACACCCAAACTTGGTTTTCACCTCTGTTGTTGCCCAATTGAGCATGAGAGTAGAAAGAAAGTATTCTTTGAATGTAGTACACTGCAGAAGGAGTGTGAAAAGTAAAGCAGATGGAGTACAAATGTCTATTTGTGTCGGCTTTTTTGGAACATGGACTTCCCAAACAGTCAGCCAGTTTTAGACATGAGATATTATAAAGAAGCTAAAAGTCAGGCACATAAATCATGACATTGCAAGTTTATTCTGTCCTGACCCGAAGTGATCCCCACCCCCCAGCCCTCACACTCCTGGAAGCTACAATTACACTGTTGTCATTAGGAAGTCGTTATATGCTCCTCTTCCTCGGTCCACTGCAGTTACACTGAAACTCTTAACTCCTAAAAACCTATAGCACAGCCACCATTAAAACTCAGTTGTGTCAGCCAGTATTTCCTGGCAAACTCATGTTTTTCCAAGACCTATTAAGAATTGAGAAAAAGATGGATAAATGTTAGTGATGTCAAATTAGCCCCCCTTTTATGCAGGAAAGAACTCTTTAGCACTTAAAAACTGGTGTATACACTTCATGTTTGCTGCATGTTTGCTTTTCAACAAAACTGCAGCCGACTGTTTTATAGAGGTGAAAGTTGATCAAAGAACACTTTTACACTATATTTCAGCAAGAGCTTTTCCACTGTATACATTATCATACATTAAGTGGACAGTAGTCACTGAGACCACCATGTGAGAAAGAGCTGGTTTGCCTCATAGAGAGACAGTCGACTCTGCTCCCTGAAATGTTGGATAAAAAACAAGAATGTGCTCTCCACTTACCACTTTTTTACCCCAGTCCAGACCTCACTTTACCTGTCGCACATAAAGCTGCCGTTGTGTGTGTGCATTTGTGTAGTTCAGTGTTACAAGAGGGAACATTAGGAACCAGTTTCTATCTATTAAGTCGTTGTTGCAGCTCCAGTTTTGTTGGTTGTGTATATGAATAACTTTTGGTGTAGGCTTTTGTCACTGACAGAACACCTAAGGCTATGCAATTAAGTTTTTCTTTTAAAATGCAATTTAAAAATGAAAACTGTCCATCTATATGAGCATTTTAGCATATTTAGATGTTCTACATAATACCTTAAATATTAAATGGGGACACTGCATGTTTCACACATGTTGCATAATATAGCGTAAGGTGTGATAAAGAAAAGCAAAACCCATGAAAGTGAATATTCACAGTTTTATTTGAAAGTTAGACCGACTGAATGATTAGATGAATTATTGTCCTAGCCCGATTTATATCCCTAACCCCAGAATTGAATTTTTAGGTAGTCGTGTGTATCCTCATGAAAGGGTAACCCAATATGTTAAAAGTTGTATTATAAATAATGCAACAGTTTTGTGCTTTTAAATGTTTTTCCCCCTCGTACAGTCCTGTAAAACATAAAATGACCCAAGAGAGAATAGTATTGCTCAGTCTGTCACCAAAGCCATTTAACTTAAATTCTCCATCCAGCTTATCATTTCCTCCCTGCAGGATCACGTATTATTTATACTGGTTTGGCCACTGTGGAATTTCCCTGAAAATATTTTATGTTTTACAATTTGTTTTCCTTTTCCTGAGGAGCTAATTGCAATTTTTTTCTTTCACCCTGAGAGCTAATATCTTGTGTCTGTATAATCACATCGTACAGTGCTGAAGTAGCCCTATATTCTCGTGTGCATTCCAGAACTCTCCACAGGGGTTAACATGGGACACGGGCAGAGAATTGGGCGAGTCAGTCTTGGCTCTGACACTTTGTAGAGCAGCCAAAAGCATAATGTGTCATAGCTAACGGAATGGTAATGAAATCCTGCTGCTGTGATTGTTGGTGATGTCGTTGATAACAGCAAATTAATTCAGACAGGATTTTGTTTTTCTTCTGAAGTCAGTAACCAGTGCACATCACAGTGGTTTGTGCTCTCAACAGCTGCATCAGACGTTTGTTGTTTATAAAACCAACCAGTGGGGATGGACGAGAGTGCTTCAGACTCGGCATCACCACTGATAAAGTGGTGAACAACATGGGAAAATGGGCTCTTGTGAAACTTAACTCTTTCTAAACACACATCTGTCATTTCAAACTTTTCAAAATGTTACAGTTTAGCAAGTTTGGTTAGGAAATACCCTGACGGGGAGACCTTGCTATCACATATTTGTTGATGGATTAAAAAGAAAAGTTATTTAAAAATGTACTAAAATATTTGCGGAAATATGTTTGGGGCTGTTCCAGCAGTGAGAATAGCCAGGTTTGCAACAGCTTATTCAGATTCCCATAAGTAAACCATCTGGTTTATCTCATCACCAGCAGTTTAAATCTAAGCGGCTGTAAAAGCTGTTTCCATTTTATGGGATAATGAGCTGTACTGTTTTGCTGATGTCCCGTCATTGGCCTCTCACAACATGAACTCATTTTGGCTTTATTGTGGAAAATGTCCTTATTCTTTATGAGAATCACTGGAGCCAATAGTTTGTGCTCAGCGTCTTGGCTGCAACAAATATTTTTACATTATTTGATATATGTTATGATGTGCATAAATTAATAGACAATCTTTGCAAAGGTTTTCAAGAGGTCACAGCAAACTTACTTCTAAGTAAGTTGCAGTCAGTCGACGCTGAGCGATTTTTGTGACAGTCCTGATATTTCAGGATTTACCAGACAGAAAGAGCTCCTTTTATACTTGAAAGCTGCACCAGGTTAATTCCCTCATTGGAAACCCCATGTGGCAGCTCCACATATTTATTTGCGTGTGCAGGTATATGAAGGACTCCATTGTAACTGTGCTTCCTTACGACTACACATGTACAGTACATCAGGGGTGACTGCTCTAAATTTTGATTTGATTTTGTTATTATATTTGAAGACTGTTCCGCCAAATTATTTAAAAGTCTCTTAAACATGTTTAATGGGATCAAGTTGCTAAGACCAATTTCAGTTTGCAGTTCATTCCACGATGAAGGTGCAGCAAAACTGAAGGCCTTTTTCCCTAGTTCACTTCTGACGCTAGGGACCGACAGCATGAGAACGCTACGAGACCTCAGACTGTAGGCCCCACTGCTCCTGGGCACCAGATAGTCAGACAGATATCGAGGTAGAAGTCCTAACATGGCTTTGTAGATAAGAAGGCGCCAGTGGTTCAGCCTACGTAAAGACAAAGAATGTAATATCCAGGTACTCTGGCTTCTGCCACAGTTCAAACACATGCACATTGGGGTTTGGTTAAGGTCCACATCAGACCCGGTATTAACATCCATCTTGAGTGATCCAATTTCATGGAGATCTCAGCTGCATGAACAGATTAGAAACTTCGTCCTCAGCTGACGTGACTCAGTGCTCATATCTTAATTTATTTTCGTTGCTCGAGTATTAACGCTGATCGAGACTAATGACAGCAGTGTGAGTAAAGCTTTGATTTCCTGGAGATTCTCTAGTCTTATTTCAGATTTATTTGTCCAGGCAGACATCATTTTGTTCTTGCCAACATCAAATGTTAGTCATACAGTGGGCGTCCAGGACACATTTTAAATGTCATGTGAACAAGTCATACTTTGTCCAAATTTTCTCAGATCCCAGAGGTTGGATTTTAATGCCAGGTCAGAAAGGTGCCTAATTTGACTGCATAGTTGTGAATGTGAGTGTGGATGATTGCTTATATTTGTATTGTGGTTCTATACATACATTTTATTTCATTTGTTTACCATCAGAATTCCATTCCCTTACACTGTACTGGTTTGGAGACAGAAAAACAAAACCCCATGGCAAGATACCACAACAAAGACATCAAATATTCGTGTTTCATTATTTCAGCGAACCCGCCCTTTACACAGTCTGCCACATTTTCCCATCTAAATCATCCTCAGCATGTGTTCACTGTTTGCTGCTTCCATGTGTGTCTCAGAGGGTTCAGCTTCTGCAGTAAGGTGCTTGCCACATAATGTAATCTGGTGTTTCTTATTGGAATAAGGAAAATTGATGCAGGATCGACCATTAACTGTTTTGAATAAGACAGAAATAAATAAAAAAATTAAAATACTGTATCAGACTGGGTAGATGGTGGTAGCTTACTGACTGAGACATTTGTTGAGACACATGACCCACATAGGCTTTTTAATACGTGTTACCACCGAGTAATATGCATTAAAATACATACTGTACCACACATTCGGGTACATATATTTTTCATGTTTCCCTTGGCATACCAGATTAAAATGGTACAGTAAAGTCCAGTTGGAGCCAAAGTGTCTTCATCCATGACGGTCAGCTGGTTGGGCAACAGAACACATCACTCCTTTGTGATAGGTGTTTATTCGGTGCTCAGTCTATTCTCATACAGGTCTTGATGTCTTGGTGAGACAAACAGCCTCAAACTAAGCAGGGACGTCCACTGTTGTCTTCTGTGTTGCGTTCAGTGTCGTTTTGTTGTTGTTGAGCCGGTAATATGTTACGCTATGTATCTTGCTGACGTAGCCATCGAGCACGGTCCAAGTAAAGGTACTGTTCTCGGTTGAAACGCAAGACTGACCCAGGGCTGTACTGTTCCAAACCGTACCATGCTGTACCAAACCAAACTGCACTGTGATGGAAATGCACATTATTTGAACTTGAATAATCTGTAAGAATAGAACAGATATGAAAATTCATTTAAATTTACCAGATGAGATATTTCCGTACATAAAAAGTAGCATTTTATTTCCTTTTAGGTTTTGCATTGTTTACCTAGTTTTTTGTATTGTATGACTTTACCTGTATTGAAACATTCCTATCACATTCCTTCCATACAACTGAAACGTACACAGGTGCTGAAGTAATTCTTGAGATTGCATTCCAACATGTCAGCATTTTATTACTGGGTCATTTTCCCATCGGAGATGAAACGGTGTTAACAGTGTGTCAAAGTTAACAAAGTTTCCAAAATTAATGCAGTAATCAACATTAATTATGTTAGACTGGAATTATTCAGGAATAATATTTTTAATAATTAAAAAAAATAGATTTCCATATAGTAGTTTCAACTGTACAGTTCATTGATCTTTCTTACTAGGCAAAAAAAAGTTCCTCTCTCTGACATCAATCAGTGTGAGAGCATTCTGTCTGTTAACTAAGCGCTGTGACTCTTTGATCACTCTGAGCGTCTACACTTAACTCCACTCTCCTCCTCCTTAATGAGCGCACGGATCTGGTTCTTCAGCTCGACGCTAACAGAGCAGCTTTGTGCCGAAGCAGAGGCCGTGGCTTCTTTCTCACACACACATGCGTGACATACACATGGCTCTCCAGGTGAAGGAACATACTGTGTGGTCTTTGCAATTTACCTACAACCTCCTGTTTTTCACAGAAGTACATGGCTGACATCACTTCCCCGTCAGTCACAACTGACAGGATGCGAGAGGTGTCGTGTTTTGTCTGCCTCCAAGAATGAAATGAGAATTCTTTTGAAGCGAATAAACAAAAGAAATCCTCCGTTTTGAGTTTTTCATTTTAAATAATTAGAAGCAGGTATCTGCTATATGAAATGACTGTGGTCCCTAAAAACTGTCTGTATTTGCGCTGTTTTTGGCCTGTTTCCTACAAAGCAGTAGGGTTTTAATGAAACCGCTTATCACTTTTCATACTACTTGTATAAGAATCAGCCTTATTTTTTAAATCAAAATCATCATTTGCTGGCTTCATATTTATCTCAAACACATGTTATTTTGCCTCATAACAGTGTGTTCCCTGCTGGTGCATTCGGGGACTTTGAGACATTCAATATTTCAATATGTTCTGGCAAGAGGTAACATTTTAATACAAGTAATTACTGTATTTCACATTGCTATTACATCATAGTTGCTGTATTGTTTGTTTTTCCAGCTTTTGTTTCCCCAGCATAGCTCTTTTTTTTCCCCAGTTATCATGATTATCTCAGCGTTTTTACTCTGACTCTTTGCAGATGTGTAAGTTCACACTTCATATTGGCATAGTTTTAAGTATAATGGCAACAGACAAGGGTTGAAATGATGATACAATGAGAGAGGTTGGGGTAGAGACTGTGATGTGATCACAGCCATAGTGGATTTGCCGTGTAACAATGCATATTCACATGAATTAACTTTAAGATCCATTTGTCCAGCACTGTAGCGTCTTGTGTGCTTGTTAGTACTCGGGCATGTTCACAACTGTCCATCTGTGATGCTGTGGATTGAGGTTTGGGCAGACTCCACACTCTGAGTCACTCATCTCACTGTATGTGGCAGCTCTTTACAAACTCCTGTTCACTGACTGACAGCAGAGAGAGTTTGGCCAGCACCATTTTGAGTTGTCCAAATACAGTATCCGTCATCACCATGTCATTATCTTTGTTCTTCTCTTTTTGTGATCAGAATTTAACATCTAAAAGGCTCAGCCAACAAAAATTTTTTAAAACCCAGACTTAACAAAGCCCAGACCTGTCATTCACTATGAGGTGTACGCCACCTTATTTGATCGGAGTGGATGTTATTGTAATGTAAACAAAATATCTAAAACGCTCAGTGAGCCATCACAGTGACACTGTAGTGTCAAAAAGTACATAATTTGTACAGTGAGTGTTCTGTCCATATTGCCTTCTCAAAAATACACATATCAGTATTGGTACACAAATAATTGATCACTAATTTATCTGATTTAATATGAAATTAGGCATTTTAGGTCTGCAACTGGCTAATTATTTTCATAATCAGTTATTCTGTCGATTATTCTCTCAGAAAATGTTGAAAAATGGTTTTTAATGTTTTTCAAACCTGGAAATGTTCTCAAATGTCTTGTTTTGTTCACAAAATTAATGATTTGAGAAATCAGAGAATATGTACATTTTTGAAGATAAAAAAAAATCTGAAATCTTGTATTGTATCACAAACTCTGCAGTGTAGTTGGTTTGAAAATGTCCTTCATTTACATCATTTGTAGACATGAAATTTCCAACTTTGACCCAAATATGTTAATTTAATTCAGATGACCCATTTCTTACCAAAGTGAACGCCTCTTTTAAGCATTGCTGAAGAAGGCAGGTCTGGGTTTTATCATAACTGTGTGGGATTCTCTGTGACACACAAACGCTCTTAAAACCTAGGAACAGCCCTACAGAGACAACAGTGACTGCATTGTCTGCTGCTCATTTGTGAAGGGAAGCAGGCATATAAACACTGGATGCCCTGTAAACAGACACAGACCAGTACACAACCTCATACACCTGCCGTACAATCAACCTGTTTGCAGACATTTCCCATTTTCTTATCAGGGCTAATGTTGTTTTAGATTTTCTTCATCTTGGCTGCACTTTCCTCTTCCTCAAAGCAACAATTTAACTTGAACAGCTTAAGGATTATGTTGGTCCTGCACTGATGTGTAAAATGGAGATTGGTTCTCTTATTCCAGATCCCGTTTGCCTTTTCTTTTGCTGTGTTATACGAGTGGCTTCATACGATATTTAATTAGTAGTCAATTTTTTTATCTAACATAATCTCACACATTAGTGAGAGTAATGCAGAAAGATCAGGTAAGATATCTCAGAAGTCACAAAACCAACATCATCAACTATTAAGAATAATAGTTTAACAGGACTTTGGTGTGTTTGTTGCCATAACAGCATGTTTTGTCCCTGAAACAGCAAATAATGAGGACAATATAGTTTTGAAGTGTTAGACTAACCCAGTCGAGTAACTGATGAAGATATCGGACTTTTTTGCAGTGAGTAGCCTCGTGTGATGCAGCCTAGTTCTGCATCACACATGCAAAATGTCTCCAATCTCTACAACAAAATTAAAAAGTTCCCGTTCTCACACTAACTGTCCAACATTAGACATCCTCCTCTTCCCAAGAACAGGGAGTTTACCTTTAGCTAAAGCCAGTAATTTCTCAAAGACGCAGAGACTTGGTTACCTGGCAGCATCTTGCACTTAATTCATGTGAACATTATCTGGAGGACATGTACTGTATCTCCTGAGCCTTCCTTCTCTTCTCCACTCTTTAGTGCAGGTGGTGCTCATCCTCAGCCAAGGCTCATTTCTCAGAAGTCACACCCTGAGCAGAATTACTCACAACAGAGGCATCTTTGCATTTTTCTAACTCCCCTACTTTCATTATTTGCAGTATTATTGAGATGAGATTATCCATGACTCATTAATAAAGACAAGTTTCTCAAACACAATCAGTTTTTGGTTCCAAATAAGGCAGATTGTTGATGAATGACACATCATTTCAAACGGTGATGCTGCAAGGCTCCTGCACAATGAGAAAACAAGTGCAGAGTACATATCTTTTTAATTTCTGTGGCGATCAGTCAACAGCTGTTAGGCCTCTGACCCGAAAGAGGAACATCTGCAGTGGTGATGTCACTTTTGGACAAAGATAGCGAGCAGTGACGTACTAAAGTGTTGGCAGATCCACTTTGGCCACTGAGCTATAAAATATAAAGAGCGAAAGTCTTTGCTTGATGCAGCCAACAACACAATTATCACAGTTTAAAATTCAGGATGTGATCCATGGGGATATTTTCACCTCTGACCCACTGCTGATTTCTCTGAAATCTAGTTTACTTGTCAAATATTAAGCTTGTTTTTAGGTTTTTTGCTTCAAACTTCCCAACTTTAGAATTTCCCTCGAAACACTGCAGTATTTTGCTGTAAGGCTGTCAAGGATAACTGAGGGAGCATTTGTGTGTATACAGCAGCAGAGCAGGGACGAACAAGAAGTGTTTATCCTCCCAAACTACTGAGATGGTGGGTTCTTTGAGCTGTAGAGTTCACGTTTGTTGGCCCACTACATGTTTAGCATAATCATACCACAAACCAAATTGTAGTCATAAATATGTTAACCCAAGTCCTTTGATGAATACATGAGGGCAGAAGTGTGCAATGTTCTTGATAGTAGCCACATCTGTGTATATAGGGCAAATACTGTACATACAAACACAGTGCACTTGTAGAAGTCAGTCTGGCTTTGTTTCTCCCTGACACACACACACACACGCGCCACACGGTGCAGCCTAATTTACAGGAACTGCCACTGCTAGAACTTGTTTTAGTCCACTCTAATGCATTCCAGATGCCCTTCTTCTATACCCTCTGCTCATACTCACTAAAACAACACATGATTGTTCTTGGGGTCTTCCCACTAAGGAGATCCAGATGTTGGACGGGGACTGAGTGAAAGTGTGTGTGAGTGAGAAAATGGATGGTGTGGTGGCGGGAATAACGGTACATGAAGAACCGGTGTGTGTGTGTGTGTGTTGTGATCAATGGAAGAGCATGCACGCAAATATGCATTCAGCCATTCATGTAGTTATGATTAAGTGAACAGACAGAATGCTGACATGAGAGGTGGTTGGTGTTGGACACATGGAAGTCCTCTCTCTCATCCAGCCAGTAAACTTCATGAGGTGTGACTGATGTGTTGTCAAACTACAAAGAGGGATGAAACAGATCAGTACATCTGTCTTAAAATGATGTGGAGAAGAGGTGTAGAGGGAATTTGTAGCCAGAGTGCAGCTCATTTGAGATTGAGTATGGGTCTGAAAAGGGTGTAGTCACTCCCCACCTCCAGGAGGTGTGACCAATGGATGTAGATTAAAATGCCTCACTACGCCATTCTATAGACCGATTACAATGATCAGATAACATACACAGAGCAACGCCTCAGCAAACGTTTTCTAGTTTTCTACGTATGAGGCTAACAGCCGATACCAGACAGCTGCTCTTTGGTGACCGCCATGTTGGATGTTTACAAAAGGTGCTAGAGGTCACTTATCTATCTAAGCCCACCTCTAGTACGCTAAGAGAAAAACTTGTTATTGGTTCCCTTATTTCGGAAGATCCTGTTGTTGGCCAAAACGGTGTCTTCATCACTGGCAGATTCAACTAAGTTTATTTAAGAAGTTTCAACTCAGTGAGCAACTGAAATAATAATGTTTAGACATAGAAGTGTTTTGTGGCTCAGAGTAAGCTCTACTGCTGTTTTCCACACTGCAGCTGCAGGTCGATGACGAGCAGTACTCAGCCACATGGATCCTCATATGACCAATCTAACTCGTGTTACGCGGCCATTTTCTAGATGGGGACCCACTTTTTTAAGAAGGCAAACTATCATGATTGTATGCTTGACAGAATTGGGAAAAATCTCACTTCAAAAAAATTTAATTTTGAGCTTGCTTCATGTATCACTCTGGGTTTTCATCCCTCCATAAATACAGCTCTTACTTACTTTTATAGCTTCATTTTTCTAGTGCATCGGTAGGATGAAGGATTGCTACAAAACAAGCCGTCTGTTGAATCTCATCCCCAGGTTAATAAATAGTAAAGATTTTGGTGCATTAGTTAAGGGACTGATGGCGTCTGAAATGGGCCCTGTTCCACCAGATGAGTATAAAGAGAAGCACGTTCTTTGCCCATATGGACCTGACTTTTCCTGTGTATGTCTCTTTCTCAAATCGCTTACACTTTCTGTGCACTGTAGACAAAAGAGGCACTCTTTTCCCCTTGAACTCAACTGTGATGCAATCATGTATTTCATTAGATACGTATTTCCATTTGTCTTCCACCAACATGTTTCTCATATCCATGTTTGTTTGTTCTTCTTTGCAGAACGTGGTTCTCAGGGATACTTGGATCTCACAGAGCTGATTGGCGTCCCCCTTCCTCCCTCTGTCTCCTTTGTCACGGGTTTTGAGGGTTACCCCGCCTATAGCTTTGGACCAGATGCTAACGTGGGCCGCCTCACCAAGTCCTTCATCCCCGACCCATTCTACGAAGAATTTGCTATTGTGGTCGTAGCCAAACCTACGACGCGGCGTGGTGGTGTGCTGTTCGCTATAACAGATGCTTTTCAAAAAGTAGGTGTCAGTGATTGGATTCAACTATGTTTGTCTGTTTGCTGGTTTTTGTAACATGTGACTTTGGTTTTCAGATTGTACACTTAGGTGTAGCTCTGTCAGAGGTGGAGGATGGTTCCCAAAGGGTTGTGTTGTACTACACTGACCCGGGAACAACAAGCGGGACACAAGAAGCTGCTTCATTTAAGATGGGAGACCTGACAGGGAGATGGGCAAGGTTTACACTGACTGTACAGGGGTCAGAGGTGAGAGAACACCACACATGTCCATTTCTTTCTTCCACTTAGGTGAAAAATGTGAGGCCGAATAAAGATGGCAAGACAAGATGGTTTTCTTTATAAAGCACTGTATCAAGGGCAGACTCAAGATGGTGTACAAAAACACATTTAAAAACAACACACAGACAGAACTGTAAGAAATCAATACAAAGTGAAAGATTAAAATCTATACAAATTGTTGAAAAAAAAGAGCATCAAGGAAAGTTTAAAAGATTAAAGTCTTCACATGGTAAAAGAAGTAAAAAAGTAACTTAATCAATAACTTAAAAACAAGAGTATTAGGCTATGTAACAAGTAGAAAAAAGTACTTTAATGCAATACAGATCAAATGAATACAAGAAATTCTTCAAGGTCTTAGAAATAGATTTGTTGATTTAAACAACAAGGATTTTGTATAAAATGGTAAAAACTAAAAAATGCCCAAGAATCATTATTATGAAAGTTTTCAGTTTCAGAAATGGACATACTTTCTAATTTTGGGATACAAACGTTATGTCAATCAGAAGAGTGTTCGGATGAAAGTGAAACAAAATGTATTGACCTATGCATCAACAGGAAAGTGATATGATATAAATGAGTTTTTTGGTTCTTAATGTTTAAGACATGAGGTTAATGAGGCAGAGGGTCAAAGTGAGTCAATGAAATCACACTGACTTCAACTGAGAGGAGATCAGATTCAGAATTAATCAACTGAGATTACACTAAAATCAGATTAGATACTAAAAAAAAGACACATAGTCATCGAGTAGGGAGAGAATTCTAAATGAAAATGAGTGATTAATAGTTTTTCAGATTTTAAATATGTGAAAATGAAAGGAAAAAATGCAGCAGCAGGATGTGAAAATATACTGTATATGTGTTACTGGGAGTTAATGGTCAAAGTAAACTACAGTGGCTGTGTTTTCTTAATGATGACAAAGCATGTGAGTCAGCGAAACAAACGGTGGATTTCTCTGGCACTGGGGACTCTGCTGTGGCAGCCTTTAGCTGCACAATCAATCCATGTCATTAAGTTAAATCCACTCTTGGGGACTTTTATTTTTTATGTTTGTTTGAAAGCAAAATGAAAAATCTCAACATCGGCAGACATGTGCTTTGACACATTTCTGATGCAGCAAGTTTTTGTTTGTCAAGAAATTAAATGTTCTGCTTCAGTACTTTCAGTTTCTTTTTTTTCTTTCTTTTTTTTTTTTAACCACCACCAGCTGTTATCAAAGTCAGATGATAAAATCTTCACTTGTTACATTTGACAGTTTATCTTGTACCAATGCTTAGTTGAAGTGAGATAAACTTGACATTAAATTAAAACTAAGCTGAGGGCTTGGAAAATATTTAATAATTTTGTTCCATGTCAAGAAAACATACTTGAAACTGAAAGCAAAACATCTGTGTCTCCTTCAGGTGCGTCTTTACATGGACTGTGAGGAATATCACCGCGTGGCCTTCACCAGGAGTCCTCAGCCTCTGACCTTTGAGGCCAGCTCGGGTATCTTTGTGGGAAATGCTGGGGGTACAGGTCTGACACGGTTTGTGGTGAGTAGATAGATAGATAGATATACTTTATTAATCCCAAGCTGGGAAATTGCAGTGTAGCAGCAGCATTACACACAGTGCCAGTAACAACACAATGGGATAAAAAACAACCAGGACATATTAAGATAAGATAGTAAGATAAAATACAAAAAATAAAATACAATATTAAATGTACCAATAGCAGTATTGACAGTAGTGCAGAGTAGAGCATAATAATAAGTAATAAGTAGACATGAGATCACAATTATCCTGACCAAAATAATATAAAGTCAGATATTATTGCGATCTTGAGTGACTGTAAACAGGCACGGAATTCTGTCCTCACTCTACCTTCATTTATTTTGTATCTACAAGCTTTTGTCTGTATTTGTGCACATTTTCTGAAAGCTTCCAGATAAGGGCTAGGTAATATTTTCTGTGCCTGCATGTGTGCAAACTTCTGTACACAGGTGGACATGGAAAGTATGACCCTTCCCTTATCTGTAAGCTTTCAGTATGTGTTGGCTGTGAATAACCCCATTATTTTCTAGTCCACTTGGGTTTTGTGCTCTTTTTTTGGCCAAAAAAGACAATAAAGAAGATGCTAATCATGGAAATTTGCTTGAGAATTGTATGAGGACGCTCACTGTTACCCACTCATGTATGACTCAGCCCTCAAAGAAAACAAGGAAACACAAATCAGAGCCATTTCCTGGTGGTAAATCACTGCCACTTTTTTTTCAATTGAACGTGCGATCAAGTACACAGGTGCAGAATGTTAGACTGACGCAAGCCCTTGTTAAAATATAAACAGAACTGCGGGAATATGAAGCAGTTGTCCCCAAGATATGGAATGATATACAGTCCTAAACTGGAGACTAATAAAATTGTTATATCATAGTGATTTATTTTAAATTGTTCCTTATATGATTGTCTTTCCAATCATTTAAGGAAACTGTGATGATCTATTAACAATTGTTTTTCACATCAGCACGTTTACTAAAAAAAAAAAAAAAATCTGCTGCTAGCTGCGGAAATAAACGTGGCGGTTGGCGCTGTACCATTTTACCATTTGAGACCTGAACACAATAGTCTTTGTTGGCAGCTTTTATGACCATCACAGCGAACGAGGAATGAACAGTGGCGTGTGTTTATGAGCGCTGTCTAATCCTGCAAGGCCTCATAAATGACAAGTCATCTGTGATTTACATATATGGAATAAAGCCCGTATAGTCTCATCTTGAATGGCTTATGCTGAGTACAACTGTGAGAGTAACTGCCAGATCTTCCTTTAAAAGTGATTTTGAAATAAAAAGAACAGCTAGAATGTAAGGTGACTGTTTGACTCCCATACATGTGGTGGTGTTGTATTCTGCTCGCAGGGATCTTCTAAAAGAAAATAAAGCAGTAAATGCGTCTGCACTTTGCGCCCAATCATCAGTGATTTTCCGTTTTGTAATTGTAGTGAATAGTTTGGTGAAAATAGTAGATAGAAAACTGTTCAATACTTGTTTGTATTGAAGTTCATGTGATGGAAAAACTACAAGATGTTTTCTTGGTCAGGAGGATGGAAAGAAGTTCCCATTGCCAAGAAACTTTTTTTTTTCCATCTCAGTAATGTTTTATTAGAGAAATCTGAGGAGAGTTTTTAAAGAAATCCACTTTTCCATCCAATAAGAGCGTGTGTGTGTGTGTGTTTGTTTTGGTCGGGGGGGTCCAGAAAATGACGACTTCTACGTACATGTGCTGTATATGTATTTTACAGTATATGTGTACACATTTTATTGTAAGCTACAATAGTGTTGCAATTAAATTTAGTTTGTATTGAGATAAAATAGAAAAGATATTAGTTGGGAATGCTGAGTCAGCAAATCCCAGCAATTGTTTTTCTTGTTTTCGGTGTTTATTTGGTCACTGTCACTTTATATACACTTTCAACAGATTTTAACAATTCATGGTTAAAACATAAGGCTCATAAGACATATTGACATTGACATATTTGACTTTAATCTGGCATTTTTCCATTGAAGGTGAATGGAAGAACCCTTGTTTGCTTTTGATCTCAGTTTGTGACCAGATAACAGTCTCAGTATTCTGTCTCTTAGAATTAGCCACCCCAAAAAAAAGGTAACTAAGAATCGGAAAATAAGAGTTTAAAGAATGCAGCATTCCCAACAGCATTTTCTCAAGAAATGCATATTGTAGTTGTTTTTCTGTTTCCACTGTTATTTGGACAATATAGCCTCCTACATTTTTCAGATTTCCACAATTCTTACATCATAAATTTCAGCTCATTCAGGACATTCCTACTACAGTTTTTTTTTTTTTCCTGCTGTATACGTTGCTCATTTTTAATTTGCATTCCCCCCAGCCAGAGGGGCTACATCCAGTCTACTCCTAGTGCCAGTACCAAGACCAGATAGATGGGTGGGTTTGGTCAGGTGGAGGTTCTGGCATAAAAACTCTGCCATATCAAGTGTGTGGATCATCTGTTGTGTCAATCCCTAGTATGTGAGAAGCCAAAAGCAAACAAAAATGCTTTTTCTCTGTTTAAAATGAATTTGTCAGTGGTTGGGAATTTCAGATTTAAAGTCCAAGGCCATAAAGAACTGGAAAGCAACATTTGGAAGTATTCGGGATTCCCAAATGTACGTGATCTAGTTTTTTTATTATGACAACCTAACAACTATCCATTTAGAAATGCAAAAGACAGTGAAGATGTTGTAGAGGCAGCCAGAACTTCATTGTCTGTGGTTTATTTCTTGATGACTTTTTGTGTATATCTTGCTGTCAAATGTCCAATGTAGGCAAAATGCCTGAAAAAATATTCTTTTGAAAAAAGAAATGGTCATGAATGAAGGCACAGCAGGCATCATTTGTATGTGAATCTGGGGCATAGCAAAAGAAAATCATGCAAACAAACACCCAGTTTTTAGCAGCGTAAGGCCATTAATGAGTCAAAGAGACATCTGCCAGATATTTTTTCATCTCTCCTCCAAAAAAATCTGTGGCTTTTGCCTCTGGCTTCTCCCAGAAGAAGAGGACCAGTGGTGAGTGTTTGGTTTCCAGCTGTTCAGTGTTTGAACTGGCAGCTCCATCAGATCCTCCACCTCCAGCCTCTTAGCCAGCAGCAGTAGCTCCCTGCAGTCGTACACTACGCTCACACACATGTAAACAAAAGTGCTAAAATGTCTCCTGCCTCACTGACACTGACCTTACTCATACCTTTCTTTCACGCCTCACGTTGGGTGCAGTAAAAAGTTTGTCTCTGTTTGTGTGAGAGAGAATGAGTTTGCACTTAATTTTATGGGTCCTTTGCTTCTCACTCAGCTAAATGTGTTTTTCTGACTCATTATGTTTAAAAAAAATGCACTTTGATAGCCAAGTGTAGTCTTAATAAACTTCCCTGTGCCTCTGTGTCTTATAAGAACCTCATTAAAAATGATTTGCTGCAGTTTTTGTCATAAGGTGGTGCATATCCTAAAAAGTGTGAATGTTCTGCAGAGTTTGAAAAGTAAATTTTAATGCTCTAATCTTTTATTTGTAGAGCACTTTTCAAAGTCCATATGTTAACATGGCAACCATAATAGTTACAAAAGTCATCACTTAGTTATTGATGTTATTGTATTGATGCCAGTTACAATAAATTGTCTCTCTTGTTGTTCTATAGTTCATAACTTTGGTTTGGTTTGGGTTATAATCAAATTACCAGTTGCCCTCTTGTAGCAAAAAAAAGGCTGTAGACTTTCAGTTTTATCTTGAAACCAACCAAAAAAAAAGAATATATTAAATAGCCTCCTGGGGGCAAATCTGTCACTTGCACAAAGAACTTATGTCTCCAGTTTCAGGTTAAAAAAAAAATGATGTTAATTTTTATATATATGTTCAGAAAATATAGAATTTGTGAATTATGTTTTTCTCTATCTCATTGCAACAGAGCTAAATGTGTCCTGGACACTGTGATGACATACCATAGGCTCTTTTCCACTTCAAGAACTTTCCTCATTTACCTGGGTAATTAAAAAACCTTGGCATGTTTCCACCGAAATTACCCGGGTAAATATTACCCTGTTAAACAATTTACCCGAGTAAATTTAGTACCTACTCGTGACCAGGGACTTTTCAGATTAGCAGGAACTTCGGAGGGGCGGGGCTGCGTGGAACACATCATCTTGTTGAGACTGTATCGCGAGTATTCAGACCCTCTAGTGACTCTTTTTCAAAAAAGACAATAGGGACAATCTAGCATGTTCTTGTGTTAATTGCGACTTTTGGAGACACTGAACATTATTTACCCAGGTAAATGTTTTTTGTAATAAAAAAAAAAATCCTGGCAATTTTGGCGGAAAGGGGATTTGAGCAATGACATCCACCTGAGAATAGCTGTTGCTGTGGCAACAACACTTTCCACAACTTGGCCGACTTTATCAATAACCAAAGACACGGAGCAGTAAACATGCAAGTACTTAACCTTTCTCCTTGGCATCTTGACACTCAAATACCAGTCTTTGTGTGGACAATACCCAGACAGTAAAATGTACACAAACCATCTCTACTCATAATGAAACCTAAACACACCACAGCATTCCTGCAGATGAAACATAATTATACAGTAATGTTGTTCTTCTTACATGTCAATGCCAACAAAAGTCTGTTAAGTTCGTCATAATTTTAGTATATGTTCAGGATTATTAGATAAAAGTTACAACTGGCTCTCTAAATCTCTAGATGCATAAAATATATAATTTAGGGTGTTATGACCCTTTTAATCCAAGTATGATGTATGAAGCCGACCAGTTTAAACACATTAAAGATACATACTGTTGACTTAAACAATCAGCTGCTAAACAACCTGAGCCACATTTACATTCTTTTAATCCAAAGACATCTCACAAACTGACCATCTCATTGTAAATCATCCGTCCATGTTTCCGTAGCTTGACTGCAGGGAGAATTCACATCGTAAAGTAGTTTAAAGTTGGAGGAAAAGGTTGTGCAGTTTGTTTGTTTCAGATGTGGTGTTTGGTGCAACAAGCACATGTCTTTGATTTAGCTGCCACCCCAACTCATATCCACCCATGCTTGCTCTCTTTTCCCTCCCTCCATCTGCTTCACTCCATCACCAACATTCAACCTCACACGGTGCAGTTCATTCCACTGAAAGCAAGTGTTTTTCCTCTGGCCTTAAGTCAAAAACACGGCTGCAATCACATTTTAGTTAATGGGTCACAGCCCCATTAAATATAAGATGTAATGACAATTTTATCTGCACACACACATATATATATGTTTACACACACTGTTTACACACACACCCATACGGAGTATATGGACCGCACCATCCATTTATCAATGTCGGGTATTGGTCAAAATCAAACAGAAAAAGGTAGATATAAAATCTGAAATGATCCAAAAAGTCTAATTTTCACATAAATGCTTATAGGCTCAGTCTGTATACAATGTTTGTTTCTTTTTAATGGGAGTAGAATGTTATACAGTTGAAACACTATGTTTGTCAAATGGCTTATGTTCATCAGATATTGATTCTCATATCTTAAATGTGTTTATACAGATGCTTAACCAGTTATTAAAATATAAATACAAAACAATACTGGTTAGAACCTTGCCTTTTTTTTGCCGTACAAAAAAAAAATGGAAAAATAATCAGTCATCATTCATAGTAGTAAGAAGAATGATAAAATAAATGTAAATCAAATATTTTTAAGATGTGAAATGAAGTGATTTGGGTGTGGTGGCTCTAAAAGGCACAAAAAACAACTGGTAACAATGTCGGTGGACACTTGGTGATTTCTGTATCACAAAAGAAAGTGTTTTGTAACACTGAGATCATATGCAGGTGGCAGGATTTAGGTTAAAGCCTCAAAAAGCCCGTAACACCTGCTTCACTCTCGGATGCTCGTGTTAGTGTGTAATTGTTTGTTTTGGTTTAATAACGTGGGGTAATGTTGGTCACAGCTACAGATAGATCGTCGTGCCGAAAGAGAGAGGCAGTGTGCTGGTGTGTGGGAAATGTACTCTAAGCTCCAATAAAATTCAATGAGACAGAATAAACTAAATTTCCACGGAACAAAACACAGACTCTTGTCTTCCTCTCTGTCTCTCTCTCTCTCTGTCTCTCTCCAGGGCTCCATCCAGCAGCTGGTGCTGAAGTCAGATCCCACGGCCCCAGATGACCAGTGTGAGGAGGACGATCCTTATGTGAGCGTGAAAACACACGCACTTCTATACAGTATTCTCCTTTAGGACTATCATAATGCCTGTCCCTTAATTTAGCCAAAATGGCCTCACAAGGTCAAAATGTCCTCCAAAGATAGGATTAGTTTCAAATGTGTCCTCGCAGGCCACAGCAGACATGTACATCACCAAAGTCTGAATACAATTTTGCTTTAATTAGTACTTTGAGAACACACACTGCCTCTGCCGTCAGCTCCAGAACCTGGAATTCTTGCTCCCTCTACTGGTGTATATGGGGCAGTTCAGTGTGGTCAGAATTATTTGGACAACCTGGTCTCAACACCTTTTTCAGGAAGTCTCTTGTGACGTTAAAGTCAGGTCTTGAAATGTTTCTCTAGTTCATCCACAAACCAGACCTCATCCCCCATCCAACACATTTGGGACAAACTGGAATGCTGAGCACAAGCCAGAATTAATCTCCAGTCATTCCCAAACATAAGAATGCTGTGGCCCAGTTTAAATTCAGAGGCCAAACAAAAAATCAGATACTAACTCATATCAACACAAAGACAAAACAAATTATTTGTAAATATATGTTAATTATTTCAATATTTAAATGATAAAAAATAGCTTTTAATCATCTTTTGCATTTTTAGTGTAAAATACAGTACTAGTGCTTTACTTTCACTGTTAGTGGCAATATAGCAAATTAGACACAATCAAATGCTTCACTTTCTTGTGATTAAAACATATAAAGTATTAGAAACGCATTGCTTCATAAATTGGATATAAATCCATCCACATTTGAAAAGCAACTTGTATATAATCATAGAGATGTTTGATTATTTGATTGATTCATTTGAATGATTATTTGAAGCTTAATTACAATATAGAGTTTTTTATAGTTAAATTATTTATTTTAAATTACCTCTTATGGCACACATAGCTCCAAAGCCCACCAGTTTTCCTCAGCCTACACCTTGGGAAGAACTGGCCTAGAATGTTCTGTAGACTTTATAAAGCCCTTGTGAGAACCTTGAAGGTATTTAAATAATAACTAGAAAATTAGCTACATTTATTTATTTTTGATAATATTTTGAGGATTTTCACACAACTGGTTAAAATTTAAAAAAATACACTGAAAAGTAAAAAATTGAGTAAAAAAAAATCCTTAATTTGGTGATGCCTAAATGAATGAAGTACATTCAAAATTTTCTTCACATAACTTTGTTATTTAAGTTGTATAATTAAGGTTTTACCAACTGAAATGAGTTTGTCAGCCGTACACTAAAAGTAATTTTAGTCCAAATTCATTTTCCTTTCTGTTGTTTTTACATGTGTAATACTTACAAAGTCAGCATTCCAGGTTAAAAGTAGAAATATTTTTATTTCTTGTATACTGAAAAAAATCATACTCTTTTATCCTCTGTAATGATAGTTTTGCAAAGAAAACCTAATAATCTACTGTTTTTAACTAATTAGTACTGGGCCTTGGTCTGCATTTTTGTTTCTTATAATCAGAAGGAGAGCATCATTTGCATCGGGCTTCACTGACTAACAATTAGACTCTAGATTAGAAACTGTGGGAACCAAACACTGTGTATTAAAATATTCTTTTACTCTCTTGGCCATTTTCCCTGATTGCGTTTTCTTATCCCACATCCTCAAACTCGAGGATATCTGCCTGTTTATGACCTTGTAATCATTTCTGTCTTTCTACAGGTTAATTTTAGGACTCCTTTTTTACGCTTGTCCTCCTTGTCTGTCTCCAGGCCTCTGGATATGGAAGCGGTGACGACACGTACGAGGACATGGACGAAAGAGTTGAAGTGAAGAAAGTTGTGGAGGAGAGAGAGTTTCCCATGGTGTGCACACACTTACACATATGTGGACTCAGACCAAAGAAAACAGCTCTTTATCTTTTTCTGTCTGGTGGAGTCTGGAACATGGTGACACTGTGTGTGCCGCTCTCTGCCAACTCTGTTCTGTGTCAAATACAAAAACACATTCACTCTTTTGTTGTTTTTCGTTAATTAATAGAATTGAAGAAGAAAATGTTTTAGTAGATAATGTTGACTAGCCCCCCAACCCCCCCCCCCCCCCACCCCCAGGGACCCTCAGTGGAGGATAAAGCGGTAGAAAATGAGTGAGTGAGAATGTAGATTAGGTTTTACAAGCAGTAGATAACCTGTCGTTTTTGCCTTTCGAAATAAATTGTCAACTGATCAAGAGAAAAAGACCGATCCATGTCCCAGTTCTTGGCAGGAGACCATTTCCACATAAATATTTGTCGAAAATATATTTAAATCTAAACAAACACCAATTTAAACATTTTATAGTTGACAAGGGAACTTCAAAAATCAAAAGAAAAGATTTGTTTCCTAACATAAAGGTCATTCAAGTGTGTAAGAATTGGTGACATCTACAGGTGAGAGAGCAGACTCTAACAACCTTCCCTTGCATACCAGAGAGAATGTTGTTCCTCTGCGTTTATGTCGTTAGCTTCTGCTTCAGAACATGAAACACAAGCTCTATTTGATTTGTCCTGTTGTCCTATTGGGCTGCCGTAGTAAAAAGTAAACATTTTTTTTTACACACTGTTGACTCACTGTCTTGGTTTTGTTCGATGATGGCGTCTTCTCTTTTTTTTTAATCTTTTTTGTAGCCCCTCCCACAACCGGACCCCACCTATAGCACCCCGGTCCAAGCTCCGCCCACTGAGATGCCAATGAGCAGTGACGATGAGGATGACGAAGATGTTCAGGAGTTGTCCGGTGAGGGAGAGGACACGATTGCAGGTAGAGTTTTTCTATCATGTTGAGCGTCATCATCATGCATTATGTTGTAAACACACACCATCTCTTCACCTTTGCATCACTTTTCATGAACAGTACATATTTTTATGTTGATACGTAATTGCTTTTAACTTTGTTTTCACTTAAGTTTTCATTCATTTTTAGCCCTTTTCACCATTATTTTTCTTGTTGCTATGTTTGTTGAGCACTTTAACGCCTAAATTATTTAGGATCTGACAAAAAAAAACTGCTGACAGTAAACGATTTTGATGCTGTGTATTTTTAAAATTAGCCAGCAGATGGTGGTGATGAGTTAGTGTAGCTGCAAACCTAATTTGTCATCCCCTTTCACCTGCCTTCTATTTTTATCCGTGTGTGTGAGAGAGAGTAATTGTAATCCTGTGCAATAATCCATTGCACTTCATGTTTACTTTCTATAGTGAAAGGTATGTTGTACATTATTATTATTATTTACTATTTATTTACCTGTTGTAATTTGTAGTTTTATGGTCTTATATATTTTATCTATCTATATATATTTTTTATTTAGTGTGTGATTTGTGTTTCTTTGTTACAGCTCAATCTCCGGCAACAACTCTCCCCTTAGTATTTGATGATGTGAGTATATTTTTATTTTCTGTGCAGTTTTGTCAGCTAATGTACCTTAAACCAAGCTAATGTACCTTAAATCACTAAGCCTTCACCTTATTTAATGTTAACATGATTACAACACTTGATATATTCTTACATTTTAATAAAAGAATCAGTCAGTGAATCTACCCTGCTCTTTCAGGTGAGGCAGAAAGGGGAGCCAGGAGATCCTGGTCCAGCCGGTCCACCGGGGCCCCCCGGCCCTCCTGGACCAGTCTCAGCAGACGGGGAGCCAGGACCACGGGGGCCACAAGGGCCACAGGGACCTTCAGGTCCACCTGGAGCACCAGGCAGAGATGGACAGCCTGTGAGTTTTACATGGATATTTGTTTTGTCAGAAAATAAAATAATGTGAATGTTTTCTTCATTTTGTGTCTTTCTCCTTTTAGGGAAGCAACGGTGAACCTGGACTGCAGGTTAGTGTTTTTCCAGTCCTGTAGATTTAGAGTCTTTTTAAGGAAAGGTAACTCAGGAATGTGTCACTTTTTATTATATCAAGATAAAGTGTATGTGGTGCTGCATGATAGGAGGATGTGACTTTATCTCTGGTTAATTGAGCTCAGCTGTGCTTGGACATTTCTTTTCCCAGGGAAAACCCGGAGTTCCAGGATTCCCAGGACTCCAGGGAGAGCCAGGTCCTAAGGGAGAAAAGGTAAACTCTCAACACTAATAAAGAATAATATGATTAATAGGAACTGTCTTTAAAAAATACCCCCTCGTAAATAAATCTCAAATGATGTCTTCCTCAGGGTGATCCAGGTTTTGGATTACCTGGTCCTCCAGGACCTCCTGGACCTCCAGGTAGACTTGGCAAGTCTGCGATTTTCATGGTAGGTTATTGTAAACTTTTAAAAATCTCTTAGTCATGCAAGGGTAAAAAATATCAGGAATATTTGTATTTTGGCCAAAAACGAACAGGATTCTGCTAGTTGCTTTAAGGTGTGAATTATTAATAATTAATAATAATTAGATTGTGTTTTTGTGTTTCTTTGTTGTATTCTTGTCTTACCTTAACAGGGTTTAATGCTGAAGCTAAATTCCATGTATCACTGAGACATTTTACTTTGGTTAAGGACATTATACACTACAAGTGTCTCTATCTCTCAGATCCTCCATTTTGTACCAGAGTGAGTACTAATAGTTAGTTTAATAGTTTAATTTAACAAATAGTTTAATTCACTGACACACGGTGTAGTTTGTTTTTTACTGACAGTCTACTACATATGTATTGTGTTCACTGCCTTTAATAATTAAAATAAAAGAAACTGACTTTATTATTATGTAAAAATGATAATATCTGCCTGGATTATTACTTCAGGCCTGGGCAGTTTGGAATAACTCTGTTCTATTATGCTTTAATGTTTTAGCTTAATGACTATTTCTGTGCTATACTATACTGTTTGTGATCTGCATTTCATTCTTAAAATACAGTTGCTACCTTTGAATTTTAGATATCTGTTGTATTTCTCTGGCTTTCCAATCTTTACTGAAGGATATTTAGAGAAATGACGACATTGTGTGTAAATAGGGTCAATTTATGTTTTAACAGTCAGGCTTACAATGGAAGAGGCGTTCTTTTCTTACATCATTTTATGTTGATTCAATGTATGTTTTTTTTTTATGCATGTTGAATTTACTGTCATAAATATCATATTATATTATTGATTAAATACCTCAATTTCAGTCACTGCAAACGTTTTAAAAACCAGGAAAGGACATCACAGATGCCACATCGTGATTTGATCAATCCTGGCTCATATCATAACTGTGTACATGTATTTTAGTGTGAAGCTAACTTTTGAATTGATGAGTTAAAGACCTATCTTGTTGACTCACCGACATATTTGTTTTTGGGTCATGTTTTGATCAGGAGGGGTCAGGGTTTGAGGACTTTGACAGTGATGCAGAATTAATGAGGGTGAGTAAAATTTCCGTCTTTCTCAATATTGTACAGATACAAAAAAATATATATTATTGTGCATCTTTTATTGAGAGATATTATAGTTGAATATTTACATTATATTTGTACAGTACAATAGTAGCAATGAAGCTGTGATCATCCACTTAGGGATGAATTCATTCATTCACAGATTTTTAGGGCTGAAGCAATAAAATAATCAGTAGATTACTAAATGAGTATTTTGGGTATGTATTGTCTCGTTTCATCAGGGGCCTCCAGGGCCTCCTGGCCTACCAGGAAAACCGGGCCCCCCTGGAACCGCATCTGGAGACATCATTCCTGGACCACCTGGGGCTCCTGGCAAAGACGGGATGGATGGACAGAGGGGAGAACCTGGAAATCCTGTAAGTCCCTCCTTTTATTTCCTCTCACTTTCATGTGATAGTTCATCAGTCAGAGTAAAATCAAAGGAGGACATTCCAGTTATTTTCTAAACTATTTGTACAGAAATTTGCCCTGAAAGTTTACTTTCAGCAGCTTTCAACTTAATCTTTATCATAAAATAAGATCATCAACTGACGATCATGCTTTTCTAATCTTCAGAAGAACTGATTTTGTTTCCAGGTAATTGAGGAGTGGTTTAGTGGTTCTGGCTCTGGCTTTGGCTCTGGCTCTGGTTCTGATTCTGGTTCAGGGTCTGGTCAGGTATTAACAGTTAGCCCCAGGAAATTAAAGGGGCCGAAAAGACAGTATTTCCCCCAACTTTATTTAGAAGTCATGTTCATGCACCTGCTCTCCTGCTGTTTGCTTGCTGCGTCTCTGAACAGCTCAGTGGGACATGAGTCTCCATGGACACGCAGCCATGTATCAAAGTGTTTCAGGGCTTTTATTTTGTAGGCTAGAAATTCCTATAATTGGTCTGAAAATACCCACCAAACCCGAAAAATGCCTGTGGACCAACACGCAATTAGATGATGAAATTGATATTCATTATAATGTTGCAATAACTTTCTGTCCATACTATTCCTCTGGTTTGACCAAAAGAAAATAGATGCACTGATGTTAATGCAACAAAAACATTGCTTTACCATCTTATTTAAACATATAATTAAAGGGTACATAACTTTAAAGGTAAAAGAAAAAAAAACAATAATCCCTAATTAGATCATTAGAAATAATGTCGGATGGAATGAGTAAAATGTTTTGGGCTCCCCCTTGTGGTACTTTTAAATTAATCATTATATACTGTATGTCAGCAAACTATATAGAATCTATACTATATAGTCACTTGTGTAAAAATATTAACATTTTCCTGATAATGATGATGCTTAAGTTGAAATTTAACAGAATCAACTTATCCCAAGAGCATTTTGTCCTTTACTTTCATACATATAATTTCACAGACAAAAACTTTGAATTAGATCTTTCTGTGTCAAGAGTATGAAATCAAATAATCATTAATTATCAACAAGTTGTACGTAGCAATTTTGTGTCTTAAATTAGAAGCTTCACTGCCAAAGTGAAACTTCAACATTGTGTGTTTTTAATGGCCCAGATTTTGGGAATCAGTGATCTCGTCTACACATAGTACTGCTTGGCTGGAGTGACTGAAAGCTTCAGAACATGATGTGGTCTCAGCTGCAGCATCAGTTGAGGGGAAATGTGTCTTTTTATAAATACAATACAAAAACAAACACAGGCTTTTTACTAACCGTGTGAATGAACGACTGCACACAAGTTTTACTGCACTAACTTAAAGGTTTATTCATGTTTTTTTTGTGAGAGTTCATCATTTAACCAGTTTCAACGTCCTCCACTATAATCCTGAGAATATGATCTTGTGTTTCTTGCAGGGAATCGATGGCAAAGATGGAGATCCAGGTCCTGTCGGAGAGAAAGGAGACAAGGTGAGGTCATGAATCTGTTTTCTTTAACAAAATAATGACAGACAAAATAACAAAAGGTACTAAACTGACTCTGAGAAGTGTACTTGGTTATAAGACTTGGACAGAAATTTAAAATGGATTTATATCGTCTTCCTGCCTTGTTAAAGGTAATTACCAATATATAATAATTTATTTTGAAATATATGGCACTTATAGTTAGATTTTCCCTCAAATTTGACTCAGTATCATAATTACTGTGCATCTCTTTAAGAGAATGAAGTCGGATATGGTGTAAAAAAATGTTAGTCTTGCACTTTCTTTAGCACATTGTGTTTACTTTTCTTTGACAAATATCATACTGTATTGCTATATGATTGTCTCGCAGTACTTCATTTAATGCAGAATCATATACATCGTCATTATATATGTATCATATGTGACCCTGCAACTGTTCCTGTGGAATATTGAACACATGCACTGAGTAAAAAAGGTCTTAGATGTGCTTGGAGTCTGAACTTAAAGCATGTCTTTTTTGCATTTTACAATTTCTGCTGTTTGCTTCTTATGTTGTTATGTTCATACAAAAACCTATGGCTGTATAGCTGAAGACCTAAAACTTACATGTGGCTCCTAATTTCCCCTGAGCAGGGCTGTGAGTGAAAACAATTACACATCATTTTAATGACCAACTGATCCCAGGAGCTCTTAATGAGGGTCATGTGACCTCCCATGTGGACTCATAAAGCTCAGGGACTCCAGTGATGACAAGTCTTGCCCTTGTTGCTGTTTTGTTCCTGTCATTGCTGCTGTTAATGTCGTTTTTATTTGCTCACAGGGAGCCCCCGGTGTTAGTGGTCAACCAGGACCAAAGGTAAAACTGGATTATTTCACTGCTCTGAACCATTGTCACTGACTGCAGCAGTCATGATTATACAGGGCTTTGTGTTAGAACTTATTTTAATGTTCTCTCATTTTTAAATGTATTATCAGGGGGATCGGGGCCCTTCAGGTTTCCCAGGTCTTCCGGGTGCGGATGGTGCAGAGGGACAGCCCGGCCCCAGGGGTCCACCAGGGCCCCCTGGCCCCCCCGGACCTCCAGGAAGAGGCTTCACATTGGATTTTGAGGTGAAACTTTTTTCATGATTCTTCATTTTTAGCATCATGTCTGCATGATATTCCACCCACTATTTGATTTTGTTTATTTTTTTTTTATACTTTTTCCCCTTTGCATTCATTATGGAGGAATCAATGAACCATGTGCTTTATCCACAGATAAATGGAACCACAATACAGACATACAGTATATTCGTGGATTCATATCCTCCACTTTACTTCCAGTCACATCCTTTCCACACCTGTGATCCGATAGCTAAATAGGTTTTGAAATAAACAATGAATTTTTGTTGTTGTTATTAGTTACAATTACAAAAACTATTTAGGACAGCCTTTGTCATCATCCATAATGATCTACTCTGGAAAAAAAGAAAATGGATGACAAACTTTATAATTACTTCAATAGATAAAACCTTCATTGATTAATGTCCTTCAAACTGAACTTAGAACTTACTTTAGGCTGTATTATTATTTTATACACATACAGTAGATGTATAAATGCTTATTTATTGTAGACATTATTATATATATATATTTTTTTTTGTCAGTGTACAGAAAAATTATTTTATTTTTATTTTTTTTTGCAGGACTTGGAAGGCTCTGCAATGTTGGGTGATTTTGAAGGTCCGCTCTCCAGAGGCCCACAGGTACGGAGTGTGTTACCATGATGAGAATTCTGCTTCATATAGTGTTTTTTTTGTTATTAATCATATCATCTTATCAGTGTCATGTTGCACCAAATATTATTTATCTGCCATACCATTATTTTCCACAGGGTCCTCCAGGAGTTCCAGGACTGAAGGTAAGGTTTGTGTATGTGTGAGAATTTATTACTAGTTACTTTTAAGCTAAAAATCACAGTGGAAACAACATACTATGAATGGAAGTTAGTTCACTTCTTTATAGACATGTATACAGAATGTGAGCATCTTCAGTCAGTTTCAAAATAGAATCTTTTTTCATCTTCTTGTAGGGTAAAGATGGTTTAGATGGTTCTCCAGGAAAACCGGGCCAAAAGGTGAGTGTGCTGTTTGCTGATGGCTTAGTCATCCTTATGTTTTGTTTTCTAAGGTTGTTTCTGCTCTAATCATAAAAAACTGCTTCACGTTTTCAGGTTAGAATGAATAGTTGTTAAGTGACAGCTCATGAAATATCAACATTTTAGCCACAAGGTGTTTTTAGTAAATATTCTGCCAGAGTCGGGACCTGCCGTCTTGTGGGATTTGTTTACATGTGAGCTGTGATTAGAGAGAAAACCTCAGGATTAAGTGACTTTGTTTTGACCTTCTATTAGTTTACTGACTGGCTGTGCATTATGACCAATGTTGCCTCATTTCTCCTGCAGGGGGAGCCTGGTATTATAGGGCGGCCAGGGTTTCCAGGACTGGACGGACTAAAAGGAGCAAAGGTTAGAACCTTAGTTTTATTTGCACACACACCAATTAGTAACAGTAGATTTAACTTCTACACTTTACCCATCTTGCTCAGGGGCGCCCAGCCCTTGATCTGGCCAGTATTTGAACCAGCGACCCTCTGGTTACTCTGCTCAGCCATAGGCTGCAATAGGCAATGTGGTCAAACTGATAGACACAACAGTTGAATTAACATGAAACCTTTTACACATCATTTATATACAAATTGAAACTGGCTTCTGCTGTGTTTTATCCAAATAAATACGATGTTGTAAAATTGAAAAAAAAACATGAAAAATTTAAATGTTTGTATAAAATATAAGGAATTTAAAAGTAGTTGTAAAATGTAAAATATTAGAAAAATTTAAATTATATATGAAATTGTCTGCTGCACTAGTATTTACTTAAGAGTATAATATATTTTTTAAAGTTATTTTTCCACAATTAAGTTTTAAGTTTTGTCTCTGTGTTCCTGCATGACCAATCAACAAAACAGTCCAAACTGGCCAAATTATCATGCATCAGCACAGATATTAATTACCGTGCGGATTAAATTACTTGTGACAAACGTGGCAACACAGACCGGATATTTAACTCCGGTGTTAAATATGGTGTATTTGCCTTTATATGTTGTTATCTGCAGGGACCGAAAGGGGACCAAGGTGAACCAGGACTAAAGGTAAAACCATCAAGAAGTGGGTACGTGAAAGTGTCAAACAGAAATACACGTGCACTTCTGACTTTGAGTGTTAATTGTGGTGTTCAGGGCGAGAAGGGACGAGATGGAGTTGGTATTCCTGGACCACCTGGACCACCAGGACCTGTCATCAACCTCCAGGAGGTAAGCAGCACCAGACCAGGACCCTTCAAGGCTTACTCAAGCTACTCCTCCTCTATATATTTGGAATGGAAACATGGTTGTTTTACACAACATTGACCTTCGAGAAACTTTCCAGAGTGATGGAAGTTTGACAAATTCTCCATCTGTCACCCTTTTTCAGCTTCTACTTAACGATACAGATGGTGCCTTCAACTTCTCAGGGATTTTTGAAGCTCAGGGATTTGCTGTGAGTAAAAAAACAAAACAAAGAATAAAAAAAAAATCCATCACAGACCCAAAAAATAAGCTTTCACAGCCAGATGTTCTTCATACTATATTCAGGTGTCAGGTTTTCCTATTCCTGATGAAGTACATGACACAAATGACTACAGATGCATTAAAGCTGGTTATGCCTATCATCTCCACATGACTCTATCTTTGTGTTTCTCAGTGTTTTTTCCTGTGTTCCTGCACTTTACACAAATTTACACATTTTAGGTGCAGAATCACACAGCATGAGTACAGCAACACATCTGGCAGCACTATATCCAAAAACACCAAGAAAAACTCCCTGATCGTGCAATATTGAAAATGTGCTCTGCCAACTGCAGTCGAGCACTGCCTGAACAGCTGCCTGACTCCATGCCTCTGTCAGTCACAGCTGCTGCTGTTCCCTTCACCACGCAGCTCCAAATAAGTTTCCCAAATTTAGTCCAAACAAGCAACACTACGTTAAAATACAGATGTAGTACAACACATAACTTACTGAGGTAACACAGAAACACCACCACCACCCTTTCTCCTGTCTCTCAGTTGGTGTGTGTTTGAGAGTTGGTTGGAGCTGGGGAGAGAACTTGGTCACAGATGTCACAGACAGTTTTGGTAATTGTTCAAAAATCCACAGAGGAACAATAGAAATTCCACACTGGAGCTTTAATGATCACGTGTAGAGAAGTAGTTGTATTTTTTTGACAGTATTGTCTGTCAAACTGTTGGTATTTGAGTTGTATTGGTTCATATTTTACTAATTATTTGCAGGGAGTACAAGGTCCAAAGGGTGACACTGGGTTACCAGGTGTCGAAGGACGTCCAGGTCTGAAAGTAAGTATGGGATGGGTACTATGATATAAATCAGTGATTTCTTTACTTGCACATAGCTTTTTCCTCCATCAACACTTGGCTTTTTTGTTTGTTTTACTTGTTTGTATTCCTGCAGGGTGAAAAGGGTGAACCAGGATTCATTATGGCTGCAGATGTGCCCATGCTGTCAGGCCTGACTGGCCCCATTGGACCCAAAGGAGTCAAGGTTTTATCTCCCTTCATCCGTTTACACTCTCCACATCCAAGTGTCTTCTTGTTTGTTTGTTTTTTTTTTTTTACCTGTGCACTTGTTTGACCTGATTTAAAATGCCAGTATGCACAGACTAATTAAAAATGAGCCATAACTCTGATTGCTTAAAGTGTTTAAATCGATCTGCACGTCATAAAAATTTATTTTTTCTTGTTAGGGAGATAAAGGTGTTTTAGGACCCCCTGGCATTCAAGTAAGTATTAAAAGTGAGCAACAAATTTTATTTTACAGGTTTGTTTACGTTGACTGAAATTACTTCCTTGTAATGTTTTTCATCTCTGACAGGGACCTATGGGACCTCCAGGACCAAAAGGGGAATTTGGTTTTCCTGGAAGACCTGTAAGCACCATGAACCTAAAAGCTTGAGTAAAAGGCCACTCAGACATCAACACTTCCTTATCTTGATTGTTGTTGGTTTGAAAATACTTCTTAAAAAGTTTTAAGTTGAGTACATCTGCTGTTTGATAAGTTACGTTAAATTAAATCTCAAATCGAATCATGCGAGAAACTACCCTATTTCCTAAATTTCCCTGTGGGCATCATTAGTGTTTAACTCAATCTAACGTTGTATATAATTGTTAATGGTTTTAGATAATGTCTAATGTGTCTGTGTAGGGTCGTCCAGGCATAATGGGACCAAAAGGAGAAAGAGGAGACTCTGCAGGTCTGCCGGTGAGTCAGGGTAGAATTATGAGCTTGTGAACCTTTCAAGTAATGCAAAAGAAAATGTAGAACTTATAATAACCCCCTTGCTGTCACTGTGCTTTTATATTCTCTCCTTTTCTTTTACTATTCATAGGGACCTCCTGGTCCTCCAGGACTTCCAGGCCGCCCAGGAATGTTCAACTGCCCTAAAGGAGTAAGTAAACAAACACATACATACTTTGGCTACTATATGCTTTGTTTTTAGCTTTTTTTCCCCTGTTTTTAAAATGTCACATTGTTCATGGTCTTCTCTCCTCTTGGGGTTTTTGAAGACAGTTTTCCCCATTCCTCCCAGACCCCACTGCAAAATGCCTGTAAGTTTAATATCTACAGTGTTTTCACAAAAGTGTTCAGATGCCTTTATTCAAATATCCCTTTCTGATATGTTGCAGTAATGTGTTATAATACAATTTACCAAAATAGCCACTTTTAGTTATATACACTTATTAAATAATTAGAAAAACTTAAATATCACATTGGTGAGTGTTTAGTCACAGTGCCTCCCATTTCTCATCATCATCTCTGGGGTTGCTCTGTTCTAGTTTTGGGCAACTTTTATTTTTCAGAAAGCCATATTGATCACTTATATTCACCGGATAACCAAAGGGCCAGATATTGAATTACAACATTTTTAATCTACAATGGCTGTTTACTTTTCATTTGACTTCCTGTGACTTCAAAATAAAAATTGTGCTGTGTTGTGCCAGTGTAATTCTTTTGATTTGAATAGGTAGCAGTAGGTACTGAAATGTCCAGTCTGCATTTGCAATAGCTTAATTTGTTGCAATACATATACTAAACATTGTCTTATGTCTGATTTTGTGCAGTAACTCATCAAATTTCTGCATGCATTAGATTGTACGCACCAACAGCTTTATTAACCTAGCACATATGTTCAGTTTATAAAGCTGCTTTTTTTTTTTTTTTTTTTTTTTTTTTTTTTCCATTTTAAGAACGATGGGGGCCAAATAAAGCTGGTCCTGGGGGCCAGATTTTTCCTCCATGTGTTTTATACCTAGAGTGGAGTCCACTTTGCAAAACTGGATTGACTGGACATGATATGGAAGTAAAAATAGTTGTGCCTTTTTATATGCTGACAATGCAAACACGTCTGCAGAGTTCAGTGACAGGATTGTGTTGATTCTGCTGCACTGAGGCTTCCCTAGAGGCACAGTTATAAATGGACTTGGGGCAACTGGCTTCTATTAAAGCTGGTTGTTTGACCCAAGGGAGCAATTAGGGTGAGAGTGCTTTGGTTTGGTTACAGTCATGAAAACCTAGCTTAGTTCACTGTTGTTCTCATTACCCTAACCACATCCACGCTTGAGCAGATCTGCAGAGAAGATTGACAGAAACATACAAAAGAAGCCTTGAGGCTCTAATCACTGCCAAAGTTGCTTTAATGGGGAATTAAGTAAAGTGTTTGTATTTGTCAGTGTGACATTTCAGTTGTTCCTTTTTAATAAAGGAGAGAATTTTGTTTTTTTAAGCATAAAGCTGCAACATAACACAAAGAGGAAGTAAAAATGTCTGACTGCTTTCTGAAATCACTGTATAGACCTCTATATTATTATTACAGCATGACCTAATAAAATATTTCATTACAGCGTGTATTGGAGGACTTTAAAATTTTGTTTGGTTTCCTTTATGAATCCATTGATTTTTATAAAGAGAAATAAAGTCAGTGTTTGGTTTTTTTATTGTGTTGTGTAGATATTGAAAATGTTTCAGCATTTTTATTTTCCTCCAACACAAGCGGTATGAAAGTCATTCTCCTGATGGACCAGTTAATCCGACCCCACTTCAATCTCCTCATTTCTTTCTACACTAACCTCTTAATTTCTTGCGTTTTAGTCTCATCTCAAATGAATGTGACTGAACAGTAACTCCCAGTGATTCCACCATGTTTCTTTTGCACATCTTCCCTCTAAATTGCATGTTGTTCTTTGTCATTGCTACTCACTAACATCGTATCACTCAGATGGGTTCGACGATTGCTCCATCATATTCCTGCACGCTTCACGTCCAGTCTGGAAAGGTGAAGGCTCGGTGCCACAAACCGACTGAGGTAGCGCTAAAATTACAACCGCTGACAAATGGTGCTCATCATTTGCATGTTGATTACAATAATACAACGGACTAATCGCCGTTACTTGCATGTAATGTTAATATTTTACTTTGATTTTATTCAATCATCACTCATTGTATTAATTTCTGTACCATATTTTTTCAGCTTAACCCCAATGGAACCATTGCAACTGGTAGGTTTTTGTAAGTCTTTGTAAAAACAACAAAATATTTATAGAAAGTTATACCCCTCAAAAAAGTGAAGAGAAATGCGAGTCATTTGGTTTTGTCTCCAAGGTAACTGTCAGACAGGACCAAAAGGAGAAAAAGGAGATCGAGGTCTTCCTGGCATTCCTGCTCCACCCCGTGAGTCAGCACTTTAAAATATGACCCTCTATAAGGTTTAAGGCTAAGTTCGTTTTAATAGCCACATTGTTCAAATCCAATTAAATTATGATTAATTCCTGCTCAGATCGAAACATGCGTACGGCAGAAAAATGCATGGATTCTGAATTTGACCATCTTCACTTGTCACGTGTACACATATCGGATAATTCATCTGATCTAGGACCACATACTGACATGACACAAATCTGATTTATAAATTAGAATTGCTGATCAGCTCTTTGTGCCTTGGAAACAATCACATTAAGTCACTTAAGCCTGGTATTCTGAACGTGAATTTTTAAATTTAAATGCCCATAAATTTGACCAAAGAGAATTATTTTGAATAAAACATTTTAAAATATGCCCAATATTTGCTGCTATAATTTGTCAAAATTAGTTTGCTGTGATTAAATTAGTGTCAAGAATATTATTTAAGGTAATAACTTATTCCTCCTTTTTCTCTTCTGTAGTTTCATATTTAACCAGAGGATCCACGGTGAGTTTCCAATTAAACAGTATATACAGTATCTGAAATATGTAAAACAACCTTTAGTGTTACTGCAATTCAAATCACTGGAGAATGTGGTAGCCAATAAATAAGAGGTTTTCCTTATGATGAAATTTAGCAACAAAAAACTGTGTATATATATAGATATATATATATATAGTTAGTTGCCTGTAGTTAATGAGAAAATGATCTGCAAGAGTCTGTGGTGTCAAGTGAAGAATAAAAGGTCCAAATTTTTTGGTGAAATAATTTTGATGTTGCTGAATTTGAATTAAGCAGGGAAATGTGAGGTGAGGGATATTCAGTCGTAACATGCAACTTCTTTAATAAATGTTACAGTGTACCTTTTAAATAGAGAACATATGGGCTTGCACCAGTGTTATCAGTGTATGTGTATGTGTGGCCCAGGGTGCCAAAGGGCAAAAAGGAGACAAGGGGGAGGCCGGTATGCATGGATCACCAGGAATCCCGGGGAGACCAGGACCAGTGGTAAGTGGGAAATCTGTGGATACACAAGCACAATTCCTTTCTAACAACAAATTGACAAGATATATAAAAGAATTCATCCTGGAATGTTTCAGGGTCCAAAAGGAGACTCGAGGCTCGGTCCTCCAGGCAGACCTGGGCTGCCAGGCCCACCGGGTATTCCAGGTTATGGTAGACCAGGTGTTGATGGACGTCCTGGGCCACCTGGGCCTCCTGGGCCACCCTCATCATATGGTTCAGGTACAGAAAATCAGTCATTCTTTTGTTTTATAATTTCATCATTCAGATTGTTTGAAAGATGTTTTTGTAATGGCAGCTCTGACCATCGCTGGCCCTCCAGGACCTCCTGGTCCACCTGGACCTCCTGGATCTTCAGGTGATTCGGCATCTGTAAGTTTATTTGTCTCTTTTGACCACATACACTATCTGTACATTACACAAGTAAACCACTTATTCATCATTACCAGCAGAACTAAAAACTTTAGTTTTTAGTTCTGCTGGTTCTGCTGGTTCTAGAGTTTTTTAAAATTTTAAAACCTATTTTTTTATTTATTGTATACTTGGAAGCTTTTTTCCCCAGTGCTGCTTCCTTCAGCAAATATGTAACTCAACTTCTCTGTATTTGTTTGTCAGTTGAAAACATTTTCGACCCGTGACAGTATGATGCAGCACACTGTCAGGGACGCAGAGGGAACTCTGGCATATGTCACAGAAACAGGAAGTCTTTTCCTTAAGGTTTCCCAGGGATGGAAAGAGATCCAGGTAAAGATGTTCCACATTACATGACCCTGCACAGTATAGAATATTAGAAAACAAAGTCAAACATGTCAGTTCAGGTGAATAACCCATTTTAACGAGTGACTGAATAACATGGTAACTGGAAATGAACAGACACTGCTTCTCCGTTCAAGGAAATTGTCACTACAACAATTTATGGAAACAATTTTACAGTCTCGATTTTCTTATGCTTTGTTGACGCAGCTTGGCAGTCTGATCTACCTCTCCAGTAATATCATACCACAAGATGAGGTATTTGTTTTTTTTTATGTCTCTAAATCAGTAAAAAAGAAAAGCTGTACAGACCGTTTTGATGTGTATATCCTCCTTTTTTTTTTTTAAATTTTCATGTAGCCACGAGTTGCATATCAAATAAGAGGAGATACAATGGAGAGAATAACTTCAGTTAAAGAGAGGGTGAGTTCAAAATCACATTATTTAATAAACTTTTACTTAATTGTGAATTGATGTTTTATTTATACAAAAGATGACTAATAACTTATTGTAACATATTACAATAAGTTATTATAATAAATATAACATATTTATGATAATTTTACACGTTTGTGAATGTACAGAAAGTTTGTCATTACTCAAGGTGACGCTAAAATGTTTCTGTCTCTCCCTCCAGCTCAATTTGGTGGCTTTGAACCAGCCCCACTCGGGGGACATGATGGGGCTCAACATGGCTGACCGGATGTGTTACGAGCAGGCCAAGGCCATGGGTTTGGCACCAAACTACCGTGCCTTCGTTTCTTCCCACAGGCAGGACCTGGTCCACGTGGTCTCCCACGGTTTCCGTGATGTGCTGCCAGTTACCAACCTCAGGGTGAGTCTGCTCCAGGAGTAGCAAGGACATTTTTTATACTGTTTATAACAACGCAACAACAAAACAGCAATAGTAAAAAAAATTTTATGAGGTGCATTTTCTGTACCTTTCAGGGTGACGTGATGTTTAGGAACTGGCGCTCGATCTTTAACGGAGATGGTGGACGAATTAATTCCAGGATACCCATCTACTCCTTCGATGGCCGAGATGTTTTAGCCGACCCCTTCTGGTTAGTGAACTTGGTCACCTGAGTTATTTGTGTGTTTGTTTCCTATTACACGGGTGACATTTATGTCCTCTGTCTGTCAGGCCCCAGAAGAGCATCTGGCACGGCTCCACCAGCAGGGGTCTCCGAGTGGTGGACAAACACTGTGAGATGTGGCGAACGGATCACGTGTCCGTCATGGGCCAGTCATCCAGCCTGACCTCAGGTCTGCTCCTGGGCCAGCAGACGCGAAGCTGTTCCAACGAGTACATCGTCCTTTGCATCGAGACCCACAAAGCACCTTAAATCCCCGCTTCCTTTACCACTTTACTAAGAAACCCTTGTCAGCCACCTTAAATGTCAAACACTCTGGGAATAGATGCCTGTCTTCCTCTTCATTTCTAGCACATTAGTGGTGCTTTGTGCAGCATTTTGTGGTTTTGAAAACACAGAATCATGTCTCAAGGTCCAGTGTGTATGATGTTGTGACATCTATTGGTAAAAATGCAGATTGCAACAAACAAAGGATTTTTTTCTCTCTGTTGTTTCCTCTTCATTGGTTTATGCAGAAGATTTACAGTATATAGAAGAACATTCTTCTTCTTCATTTGCATACCTGATGACTGTTTCAAAACTCAGCTTATACTGAGGCTATAAAAATTGAAGGATTTTAATTTAAGTATACACTTATACAGACTTGTGTGTAAAATATCAAATTTCTGCTAAATAAACCATCCTAAATTTTACACACTGGACCTTTAACTCATTTTCCTATACACTGAGGGTGTAATTATTTTTATCCTCCTGACTTTTTTCGGTGTCCTTTCTAAATGAGAAGATTAAAGCTGCATTAGGCAGGATCTCTGTACCAACATTTCAAGATTGCAGCTTTCTGTCCTGAGCCCCTCCCACAAGAAGAGCAGGGACAGACAGACAGACAGACAGACAGACAGACAGACAGACAGACAGACAGACGCGTGTCATACATGATAGATGATCGAGAAAATACGTCCTCCTTGAAAATGCCCTGCTCATGTTGATGGGTGTAGTGTTGCCTTTATTGTCTGACTTTCTTTTGCTACTGTTTCCCTTTTAATGGGGCTGAAACTTTATCATTCATGTGGGAAGCAATTCATATCTTGCTTTAATATAATAATATCACTAATCAAGTTCTAGTCACAGTATCCGTCAGAGTAATCAGGATTAGACATTTCCTCCAAATTCTTTCAGACCAATTTTTTTCCCAGGTTTGTTTACAACATAGGCAGGTGTTGTCTCTGCCAGAATAGGGACAGTTCCACCAAATGGATGAGTACATGCAGCTGTGCAGTATATATTGGACAGCCAATAGAAGGCGCCCTCTTACTTCTTAACTACTCGATGAAGACTGAACAGCGCCTTGAGGTGTGGATGTGTTGCTCTCTCTCTTTCTAACATGAAATTGCCCAATGATGCCAAAATATTAATACCTTATTAATACCCATCCCAGCTTGAAGAGGCTGTAACAGCAGCACAGATGCATCCTGGGAATCTTTGAAGGCTTTAAAGTGGAAGGAGAATAATCTCACGTGTTGCCCCGTAAAAGAAATGTCCGAATTTTGACGTAAAGCAATGTGACAAGATTTTCCTCTTACTGTTATGGCACATAATATAGAGTAGAGCCTGATGGAGGCTGCTACAGTCACGTTTTAATTCAAGGCAATAGTGAATGTGGTAACTATTTATTAATGTTAACACAGTAAAGTGGACTCAGTTGCAACAGGATACATATGCGTCACTACAAGAATCAAAACCACACAAATGGCTGCACGCAGTCGCCCAGGTGTGCTGAGGATGAGACGTCTTGTTTACAATTGTCTTTTTATTCTTCAAAAGACTGAACATGGAGACGCGTGGCTGCAATATGGCAGAAATATGGCAGTTTTTACCATCAGATTTCCCAAAGACACTTTATGAGAGCATTAACGGCTACTTTTGTTTTTTTTTGTTTACAGGTTGTAATGAAATTTTGTTGAAATAACTGCAATGCAATTCAGAAGAAACTGATTCAATATTTCAAGAGCCTGGACTTTTTGCAACTTCCATTGTCCAAGAAAAGGGCGACTCCACAAACATATTTTCCACCAAAGTCATTTTTGTTGCACTGTACTACAATTTCTTTCCCCCAAAAAGGTTTTAGTTCAACATTTTCTTTCTTGACTGTGTTTGTAGCTTTTTATACACCCCTGTGATCTCACTTTTTAGCAGCTCTATCTCTTAATATGCTATTTAATTTAAATCCAGTGATTTATTTATGCTGCCACAGCACATAACATGAAACCAAATGATTAAATTCAAGAATGTAATTTATCGTTCGTAGTTTGTCAAATGACTGTTTTGGTTTCCCCCCCCCCCCTCACTTTTTTTTGCCTTGTATTTTTGCATAGTTTTATAAGTTTTATAAGATTTCTGGAGAATGTTGACAACTTAAAACAAAAAGTTAAGTCTAAAATCAAAACCAGCAAAACACATTTCCATGAAAACTAATAACCCACAGTGGAAAAATGTTATATTTCCATGGTCAAAGATGAGAGCACATGTTTTTTGATAAATGTTGGTGCTTTTTTGAATAAAGTTGTTTTTTTTCTTAACATGTTCTTGTATCATTCAAAACTCTGTGTACTGCATATTTCTATCTATCTTGCAAATCTGAATGAACATTTTTAAACCCTTACATTGGTTCCGCCCATGTTTACGAGCTAATGTTCCTTGTCATATGTCTGATAGATTTGACCTGTTTCTGTTCCAAATTCAAACTAAATCAGGGCGCATTCATAAAATGAGTGACCCTTATTTTTTTTATTCCTTTTGATATTTGACTTATGGTAAATTTGAAATTCATAATGAAGGCTGTTTCTGTGATTCTTCAATAACTTATCGGTGTTGGACCAAGCAAAATATTTTCTTTTTGTGAAAATAGTTTAAATATACAAATAAAAGTAAAGGAAATCTATTCAAACATAATCTATCAAAAACAACCCTAATGAGATGTAAAGGAGCAGACTTCGATTCAAACTGTCAGGCACTGGAGGTTAAAGGTTCTGTCAACAGTCTAAGTATAGTTCTTCAATCGCATTTTCCTTCCAAAGGTCTTGTGTGCAAACAACAGTCAGCTTGTACTGTAGAGAACTGTGTGGTACGAGTTGTAGCCACTTGAATATGGAGGCGCTTACTGTAAATTATTTATGCAGTATTTGTAATATCCTACATGCATTTCTAATGACTTGACTGAATTTATCTTTATTTAACCACTCAATCTTTGCTGCATAGGTCCTGTTTGTGCTTTCGCTGACTTTGGCACCTGCTGACAGTCAGTCTTTCCACCTTGGCACCTGCCCTCAGCCTTCTGTTCAAGAGAACTTCAATGTTTCAAAGGTAAAACAATGATTGGTCTTTCTACTATATATCAACTCCCACATGTTGTTTTTTTTTCTTTTTGTTTTAGTATATGGGCACTTGGTATGAAATAGAGAAGCTCCCAGCGATGTTTGAAAGAGGAAAATGTAACCAAGCGACGTATTCTCTTCTCCGTGATGGGACAGTCAGCGTTCACAATGCAGAGTTGCTGTAAGAAATTTAATGCTCCATAGCAACTTTCTCAACTAATAACAAATAACATTTGCCCATTTATGCGCACAGAATGTATATGAAAATGAACAGTCTTCTAGTTTCATGGTAAACTCTGAATAACGGTCTCACTTTTATTGACGTACAAGTCTGCACAGCAACGTTGACATCACAATTATTTACATGACGCTGCCCATTGCTCATGTGACCATTATGCTAATGCAACACTTATTGTGCTTTATCTGAAAAAGACCTGAAACTAATGATTGAGACCACTGACTCCTCAGTAAAATGTTTACTGATATTATAAATCAATTAAGAATTTGGCTTATTTTCCTATAGACTTCAATTCGAACTTGAGTTCTATTGCTACTTCCATCCTATAGCAAGGCCTCGCTTTTTAAACTGGAAATACTATCCAGTTTCATGTACAGTCTATGGAGAAATCCTTAATCCGTAATCCTACATAAAAGTGTTACTGTTTTGCTATATTTAAGTGATGTTTTTGACTTTACAGCTCTAACGGGAAGATAAATTCAATTGATGGTGTTGCCGAAGTTAAAGACCCATCTCAACCTGCCATTCTGGGAGTCAGATTCTTTAAAGGTAGTTTGATTATTAAAAGCCTGTTTGATTTTACTACCACTAGCCTATCAGAAAATACAGAATACCTTACAAAGTATATACTATTCTATACCATCTTATTCTCTCTGTTTCCAGGTGTTCCAGATGCTCCCTACTTGGTAATCTCCACAGACTACCAGTCATATGCCCTGGTGTACTCCTGCAACAACTATTTTAGCATTTTCCACATTGATTTTGCTTGGGTTCTGGCGCGCACTCGGGTTCTCACAGAGGAAACCATCAGCCAGTTACATGAAGAGTTGACAGCGGCTGGTGTTAATGTAAAGCGCCTTACAAAAAGCAACCAGACGGGTTGTGAAGTCATGATGTGAAGCATGGTTGATACATTTTAGCAAGGTAAAGGGTTGAGCTGAAATTCATGTGTGTCATGTGCTGAGAAAACCATTCATGTAAAACATGACTAGTGCACAGAAAATAAATGTAAAAATACATTTTTGGAGAATGGGTACTTAAATTTTATTCAAAATCGTAAACATATAATCAGTTGATACGTTTCATTATCATTTATTAGATTATTTGGTAAAATTTATGTGGTCAAGTGTTAAAGTAAAAAATGTTTTGTCAATTTTTTTTAAATCAAGATGGTTCGTTATGAGGCTTTGTGTGCATATACTGTGAGTATATAATATATATAGTGCTTAACAAATTTATTAGATGATCGATGTCATATTTACTGTTTTACAAAATAGTAAAGCACATTATTATTCAGTGAGTAAGATGCCAAATTATAGTTTCACTTGCATTCCTGACCCGAAAAAAAAGTTTTAGTGGTTGAATGTTATTCTTGACTAATTTCTGACTTCTCAGAGAAGCACTGTATATATTAAAATTATGTTTTAATCTCCTTTTAACATCAGAATATGTTCTGTTACATTCCAAGTGAAAATTAGAGAGGAACACAAACGTAAATTTAAAAAACACATAGTTTTAGAAAAAGTCCAGATTTATTCTGAAGGATTCCCGGAAGTGCTACATAAGTCGATAAAGACGGCGATAAAAAAACATGGTTGTGCTATTGCTCTTCGTTTCCCTTTTGTTTTTTCCTATTAATTCGTCAGTCGAGAGGAATGACAGACCTATAATCGGTAATGTAAAGGTCTCGAGTTATGTAATACAATGTTCTACTACTTAGTTAAGTAATTACATAACTGTAGCCACCGGCTATCTCAGCACACTGTTGAGTCACGCAGCAAACAGGAAGTGTTGCAACGGCTTTGTTTTTATTTTAAAAGGTATCTTGGCTCAAGAAGTGTACTTACCTGAACCAAACCAGACATCCTACATTGCTGCCTCTTATGTAAAGTTCATAGAGGCTGCAGGAGCGAGGGTTGTTCCGGTCATGTGAGTCATTATTTGTCACCGTTTAAATAACACTCTACATATGTCTACAAATGTGTAACCTGGAACGTTCCCCCGCACTTCATGTTTACATCGCTGCAGGATAAGCTGGACTCCGGAGGAGTACAAGACACTGTTCAACTCCATAAATGGGTAAATAAATGTGTTGCAATATGAAGTCAAACAGTTAACTTGAGGATCCGGTGTGCACTGCAGACTAACAAAAGGAGGCATCCTCCAGTCATCTGTGAACTATGTTGACCTCAGCATTCCAGCTCTTCCTAGAAGTTGCTAAAAAAAAAAGCAGTTGTTGGCTCTTCATTGTCATTACATAACTGAAGTTATGAGGTCATATTTTGGGGCGTGTCCTGAATTCCTGCTTGCAGACTCTGATGTGCCCTATTGCCACTGTCATGTCTGATGACGCCCAGGCCCGTGGTTGATGATGCAGAGCTGTGTAATTATGACTCTGCAGGCTGGTTTGCTGAAAAGACCAAGGTTCTGAACGTAACTAAAGCCCAAACGGGAACCATGCTGGTGCTTAGCAGTGTGAAAATTATAACTGATGTGATTAAAGAAATTGTGTTGGTGTTAAATATTGGCCAACACGAGATAAACATGTTTTCAATAGACAAACATTTTATTTTCATTAACCACTTATTTATTAAACCCACTCAGATCAGTTTCAAGGTTAGACTCAAAGTCTGTCAAACCTGATTCCTAACGCAGTGACACAGCATGACAAATAACTTTCTCCATTATATTTAGTTTGTTTCTTGATTGTAACCTATCGCTTCATGTGTGTATTTGTTCGGTTTAGGATCCTTTTCCCTGGTGGAGGCACCAGCATCCTTTCATCTGGCTATCAGAGGGCTGCAAAGATCTTTTATGAGCTTGCTATTGAGGTAAATGTTGTTTTTTGTTTTATTTTTAAATTACCAATTTGAAATGTGTGTGGATGTTGAATTAGGTTGCACACTGAATGTAATCTTTTCTCTGTTTCAGGCAAACAGAAAGGGTGACTATTTTCCTATGTGGGGCACCTGTCTTGGGTTTGAGCAGCTGATCCTTTTGACGAGTGGAAAGACTTTATTTACCTTCACCAATACACATGGTGTACCATTGCCTCTTAACTTCACTAATGGTATGCATGATGACTTATCGATACCAGTAGTTGGGCTGAAGATGTTGAAACAGCACTTACAGCCAAACTAATTTGATATTAAATCTCCCAACCTAGTGACCAGAATCAGATGAATTTCAGTGTGATCGCCCTGGGCCAGCAAAGGTCAAATTTATTTTGAACATGGGATTAAAACATCACATTCAAATAGGACATATGCAGAATATGTGTATGGTTTCCTATCGCATCAAATGACAGTGTCAGCTGTACATGAGGGTGACTCGGCTCTCTCCTCTCTCTGCAGATATATAGTGTCCACCACAAGTTATGCGTCTTTATATACGTTCAAGCTTAATTTTTGGAAAAAAGTCAGCCCTACAGCCTGCATTGCCACTATGTAACTTCTGCGTTTGGGTGCCACAAATAGAACTATGACATTCTACTTTATGGCATGCTCTCACCCGTGTCCCTCCCTCTTCCCTCAGTTGTACAAGGAAGAAAAGAAGCAAGAAAGTTACACAGGTGCAGCCATTCAAGTGGTGGCAATAAAAACTGAAGAGGGTTAAGAATAAGTGATAGAATAAGAGGCTGGACAAGAGAGAATATTTGTCCGGCTTTCATTCACTGCTCGCAAAGCGATACTCGACCGAGGGCGACCTGGTCTTGTTACTGTTGGTCTTGTGTAAACGGTTTGCTTTTACCTATATCTAAAGCGTTTGAGCCTGCTGTGTGTCAGGCCGGTGTTGAAGTCATATCATTCTCTCTTCCATCTTGTTCATAAATCAAGTGACTCAAACAATGTGCATATGATGAGCAATAGGTTATATGTTGCAGCCACCACCATGTTTTGCCACTGAAAAGAACTACTTCAGCTCCAGATGTTTTACCCATAATCATTTCTCCAGTTGTGCCTCCAAGAATAAGGTGGATGATGAGTAAATAAAATAAAGGACATGGTTTTGTTTATTTAGTTTTAATGCTAACATTATTTAAAATGTAAATGTATTAGGGTTTTTTTTCTGAAAATCAGGCAGTTTCATTTAATCAATGGAATGGTTGTCACATGACAAAGGTGAACTTTCATCTCTAGATACCAAAGACAGTCGGATGTTCAGTGGCTTCCCAGCTGATCTTATGAGTGAGCTGGCCTCTGAGCCACTAACAGTCAACGTGCACAAGTGGAGTCTGGCATTGTTGGTAAGTCATTCATCACAGTTCAGTCAGCCATTGTCATTGCATTAGTAAATTGCGCTGATACATTGTTGTTAATTATTCCGCCTCACACACCTCAAGATAATTTCTTGCAATACAGAAAGCTTTAGACGGACACACAGAACTGACAAAGGGGAGCAAAATATCTCAGCTGTTTTGCATAATGATGAAAAACTATCTCACTATACTTTTGATTGTTTTTACCTTGCAGTTGGCTTTATTGTTTGATTGTTGCAGGATGTTTACATCAGGGAGGGATGAGTCTGAAGGCGTGCTTGTCAAAAGACGTAGTTTTTCCTCCCCTGTGGCAATGCTATGCTTCTGTAGCTTTAAAAAAAGGGAGCAGGGTTATTTTAATTAGGTACGTCATGACTTTCGTCCGTCTCTTTCAGACTTACGACACAAATGAAGAACTGAAGAAGTTTTACAAGGTTCTCTCCACAAATACGGATGGAAAAGTAGAGTTTGTTTCCACGGTAGAAGGTAAATGTAATGTGGCACCACACATTTTCACAGCTAAATAAAGCTTACCATTGACATGGGCCTCTTTGTTTCCCTCTCTCTGCAGCCTATGATTACCCAATTTATGCGACGCAGTGGCATCCAGAAAAAAATCCATTTGAATGGGCAAAGCCTTATATTCCTCACACTCGTTCGGCAGTCGAGACCACGTCCTACATAGCAGAATTCTTTGTCAGTGAAGGTGCAAAGATTTGAAAGCTCTGTAGCTGCATAATAGTGTTTGTGTTTTTATACATATATTATATTGTTTCCTCTTTTCTCTCCCTGCTGCAGCCAGGAAGAGCACCCACAGATTTAAATCAGAGGACGAGGAGAGGAAAGCACTGATATATAACTACTCTCCTGTTTTCACTGAGATACAGAGTGGCTTCGAGCAAACCTACTTTTTCTGATGCCTATTTGTGAAGAGCCCTCGGTCTTTTAATCTTTAAAAATTTAATGACAAGGATAGGTCACATGTAATAAACTTATGAATGTATAATTGCAGAGGAGCATGTAATCATTTTTAAACATACTGTTTTAGTTTACTTTGCTACATTTACAAAATTCATATCGAAATGAGTGACCAACTCAGATCAGAAATTGTTTTAATTTGCGCTGGATTCAAATAAACACCGACGTGTCTGTTCACAAGAGCCAAATGATGTATTAACAAATCAGATTGTACAGATATGTTTGCGTCTGGCCAAAAGAAAGAGAGAGGAGCACTGCTCCTGCTGCGATTACACGATACATAATTTTAACAAGTGTAAAAAATGTGACAATCAGTGGTATTGAAATTAACAGAGCAGTAGCAGAACTGAAAAGTACAGTCAAGTGTAATTTCCAAATGCACAAGTAACACACAGGTCATATTGTTTCTTTTGATAAAAAGGTATCTGAATAACATTAGGACATCAGGCTGACAAGACTGGGTTCTCAGTCACTATGCTACTGAAAATGTGGTCTGTGTAGTTCAGTAAGGAACATTCAAGATGTCAAAATCATCAGAATTTGTCAACATACTTTGAAATGTAACACAAACCAATGAACATTTACCTAAAATACGTTACACAAGGAAAACTAAACATCTCACTTCCTCAATTGTTTATTTTGTATGATGGATTTGTGTGACCTTCCATGACTCTGAAGCTTACACCATATTTTCATTTTCATACTCAGTGTATATATATATACTCTGAGTACATAAATTTAGGGTAAAAATACTAATCCTAACAGTTTTCTTCTGTCAACCTTGTATAGTGGGTTCATTAACTTTACCCATTACTGCACATTCAAATCTTTATGATTTCAAGGAAAGTAAATGATAAAGTGCATCACCTATGAGGAGGCACCAGTGTGTTTTGCAGATGTTTTTATCCAATAAGAGCCTGTTTGCGGGTGACATCTGTGAGATTCACTAGTTGCCGAATAGACAATCTTCCAGATTCTTATGAATGACATCACTGCAGGTTACACCTTCAGCAGATTACTTTTTCTATAATGTGGGTATTTAGCATTCCATACTGCCATTTTGTGGGGAAATGCACGTTCTAGTTTGAATGATGAGACTTACATACTTTAAATTACTTAGTACACAGTTATGGCTACTCGATGCTACTTGGTTTGGTATCCTTTTCCATTTCTATAGTTACTCCTCGACGTGGCAGCACAAAACTGCCGTGATGTTGTTTTATACAGAACACAGACACAAACTAGTGACGAGCAAAGCAATTCTTTTCGGTGTACTGAATCATTAGAATCATTAGTTCGTAAAAAGATAAATACTTCCTGAATGACCAAACAAACTCTGTCTGCTCAGTTCGGTGAACTAAAATATGGCAGAAGGGGTTGCAATGCGGGTCACAGTTGCCGGCTTTTGGCTGTGCTGTAGCTAAACACACAGGACTGATCTGTCTAATATTGAGATTTTAGAAATTTTCTTGTTAAATGTTAGAGGTTAACATGTGTTTTCAGTCTTTTTAACTAATCTACAGTAAAACATAGTTCGGTTTGATTCTTGTGTCAGATGTCGCGCTCATGACTCTTCCAGTGATGACACTCTCTGACCAATCAGTGGCCGGAAGTCTGTTCGTGTCACATTTTAGTCGAGCCCTGCTGAGTCGTGCCGGAACTGTAGTAGAAAAGCGTCATAACATACACCCAGTAAAACTGCACCATGTGCACGCACGGTGACTGTGCTCTCCGTGTTTGTGCTTGTATTGCCATAGGCTTTTTACCTGATAAGTGGTTGTTGTCACACAGCCCAGGTCTCAGCCTTGCGTAATCAGGTTTTGTGATGTTCTGGCTGGCTAAAGTTGTCATTTATTTCCTGAGTCTGCCTGTGTGCATTGTTTGGTAGTAGCACAGTGGCAAGTACTTATCGTGGAAAGATTTTGGGTGTGTTCTGGCTGTTTTTCCACATCATTAGCTGTATCTAACCAGGCGTGTTGTATCCCCCGGATCGATGGAGGCACTAAGACGATCAGTGAAAGGTTTAAAGTTTAAAAACCTGCCTCTGTTTTGTTTACGGTTCCATTCTTTGGCCAAGAGAAATGACAGACCCATCATTGGTAAGTTTGTGTTGTCATTTAATGTTATACCACAGTGTGAGCCACAGTTTATGCCACAGCCACCAGCTAACCCAACCCATTTATGGTGTTGTCATTTTCATTTAGAAAGCACTACTTTTTTTAAAAATAAGGAATTTCACTTTTACCAGTTCTTGTTAAGATTGTGTTTTCATTTTTAAAGGTATCCTGGCTCAAGAAGCCACTTTTCCTAAAACCAGCTGGACATCTTATATTCATGCCTCTCATGTGCAATTCTTGGAGTTAGCAGGAGCAAGGGTTGTCCCTATCAAGTAATTATCAGCTATTACCTGAATACATACTGATAATATTTTAGTAACACCTTGTTCAGGCATGTGCGACTTGGAACAATAACTTCCACTCCCTCTTTAAATTTGTACAGGATGAACCTGGCTCTGGAGGAGTATGAGAAACTGTTCAACTGCATTAATGGGTAAATAAGTGTGTTTGGAAGCTCCCACCACTTAGCAGGAGGATGTGACAAAGATCTATTTGACAAAGGTGATATACCTCAGGCTGATTGGAGTGTTAGTTTTTGCTGTCAGGAGAAGCACCCAGTTTTTTTTTTACTTAAAGGAGTAGTGTCTTTTTTTGTTGCTGCTTGCAAGTTCTGACATGTGTATAATAATTTTATTTTATTTATTTATTTTTTTGATTAAATGAAATTGTGAATGTAAGGAATTAATACAGAATTGATTCAAAAAGACACTACTTGTTAAGTAAAATAGCCAATGTGTAAGAATTATTATCCTGGATGAGCCATTTGTTGTGCCATCCCCAGTATTTACACATATGCAACAAAGGACAAATAAACGTTTGTCAAGTTCAAGTTTAATAACAAAACAGGCAATAATCATTTAAAGCACCAAACTTGTAAAAAAGGCAAATAAAATCATGTGGAAATATTTAAAAGGCAGACGGTGATCAGAAATTTATAGATGGCTAATGGCCACAGTATTCCCAGCAGGAGTCTGTGATTGTGTACCTATGCTATGAACTTTCCAGGCAATCCCCATTCAGTCCCCTACTTGTCTTCACTGACTTTTCCAAACCAACTGGAAACCAGAAACCGACGTTGTGTTGGCCCTTCTTCCGTACCAACAACCTTGAAATTTATGTTTTTAATCTAAAAATCCAATCAGTCTCTCCAGACCCTTCAGGATCCACCTATATCCTGGGACAGATTCAGGACGAACCCTCAAGGAATCCATGAGGGCTCTGATTGGTTGTTGGAGTGTGTGTGTGTCACTGCACTCTGGTTCTGCAGACATGACACTCGTGTTAATTGTCAGGGTGAACAGAATCACAGAGATGGTTCATCATGTAATGATCCTCACATCATCTGTGCTACTCAGATGTGACTGACCTTGGGAAGCAATTCACCACTTTGTGGACAACATTGTCCACAAAGTGGTGAATTGCTCTTTATTTACCAATTAATCTTCTAATGACAGTTTTTTTTTCTTTAATTAAGGACACCATTTAACACTGGGCGACATTCCTGTACAGTATATGAGCAGTGACGTGCCTATAGTGTAATGTTTTGTCAAGACAAACCATTACACTATTAAAGTGACACTACTACAAACATGGCTGCTATAACGGAAAACAAGGAAATGCTTACTTTATTTTTTAAAAAGAAAAAAAATAAATAAATAAATAAACAAAATTCACAAAATTGCTCCCAGGTCTGATAGGTTTGCTTAACAGAGCCTGTTTTTAGATGAAGGGCACAGTATACGTTAGACCAAATAGATGCAGAATAATACCAACAACAAAAATCACCAACATTTTCATCCCTGTACATAAAACAAAGAACATTTTTATCTCTAACCTCTCACTTCATGTTTGTGTTTTGTTAAGGGTCCTCCTCCCAGGCGACCCTGTTGGCTCTATCTCGTCTGCTTATGCAAGGTCGGCAAAGATATTTTATGAGCTCGCTATTGAGGTAAATCAAACTCTTTTTTAAAGTTGCCAGCTTGAAATGTGTGAAGTTCTATAAGGTTGCATAATGTGTTATATTCCAGGCAAACAGGAAAGGCGACTATTTTCCTGTGTGTGGCATCTGTCTAGGATTACAGATACTGTGCTGTTTAACATGTGAAAAAGACTTATTCACAATGACAGACACAAAGGGCGTATCATTGCCTCTCAACTTCACAAAGGGTATGGCTTTTGTTTTAATATGTATGATCATTTATTAATAGAGACATTTTGATGTTAAAGCAGCAGTCACACCTTTAGATCTTCACTGTAATCTGAAACTAATTTATGTAGGTTATTGAATGTTATCTCCTAAGTTAAAGATATCGAAACATAATAGACGGCCTGGTAGGAGGTGGCTATTTTTGCTTAGTTTTAATGCTAACATTATTTATTAAATATTAAAATTAACAGAATTGACGGCTTCAATGTATGACTATAACATTATTGCTCATCTCTAGATGCCAAAGACAGCCGGATCTTCAGTGGCTTCCCAGATGAAGTCATACAAGAATTGGCTTCTGAGCCACTGTCTCAACACACACACATACAGAGTCTGGCATTGTCTGTAAGTCAGTTATTACTATTACACTGTGAATGGGTCCAGTCAGACCTTGTCAGCAGCCTTTATCAAAGGGTGCGGTTGCAATTTTAAGTATTTTCTACCTCACAACTGTCAAAGATCATAACCGTCATATTTCTTTCAGGATTACAACTCGAATGAGAAACTGAAGAAGTTCTACAAAGTTCTTACCACAAATACGAATGGAAAAGTTGAGTTTGTGTCAACGTTGGAAGGTAAGTTTAATGAAGCACCACTTTTATCTGCACACAGCTTAACAAAGCACATTAAGTTGAGCATATTCTTTGTTAACCTTTCGACAGCTTGTGATTACCCGATTTATGCAATGCAGTGGCATCCCGACAAAAATGCATTTGAATGCAAAAAGCCTTTTATTCCACACTTTCCTTCAGCAGTCAAGGCCACGTACCACATGGCAGAGTTCGTTGTTTGTGAAGGTACAAAGAGTGCTGCATTATTTTTGGTGCTTAATTTGAATTGTCAGTAACTGTCTTGTATTGTTTTCTCCACCTGCTGCAGCCAGGAAGAACTTCCACAGATTTGAATCAGTGGAGGAGGAGAGGAAAGCTCTGATCTACAACTACACTCCTGTTTACACTCGGCCAGTGTCTGGGTTTGAGCAAATGTGTTATTTTTGTTGATAAAGTAAAGCTTCAAATGAAACAAGGTTAATCATTCAGCATGTGACATATTCTACTGCACTGTAAAAAGTATTCAACCACGGGCAATCTTCAAACTAGCAGTGGGTGGGCATCAGTCAATCAAACCTTTTTTCGCTTGAGGCACCTGGCCAAAATAAAGCCAATTCTCTCGCACCAGCACTTTGAAGCAGTCATTCACGTCTTTGTCACCTCTCGGCTGGATTACTGTAATGCACTTTATGTGGGGGCTAGTGGGACGTCTATTGCACATCTTCCGTTGGTGCAAAAACGCCGCTGTGCGTCTTTTTACTGGCACTCATAAATATGAGACATTTCCCCCATTTTAGCTTCACTCCGCTGGCTGCCCATACATTTTAGGATTCAATTTAAAATTCTCTTATTTGTTTTTAAATCCCTCAATGGGCTAGCCCCACCCTACCTCTCTGAGCTGCCACATCTTCATATTCCCACTCACTCAAGTCAGCTGGTCAGCTGCTCCTGACTGTGCCAAGGACTAAACGCAAGCTCAGAGGGGATCGTGCATTAACTACTGTGACCCCTAAACAGTGGAATGATCTGCCCTTGCACATTAGACAGGCCTCTTCACTGTCTGTTTTTAAATCTCTTATTAAAACCCATATCTTTTCATTGGCCTTTGACACTGTTTCAGTTGGTGATGTTATTTATATTGTATTTTGTTTTAGTTTAGTTTTTATTAATTTCCTTTTATCTGTTTATTGTGGTTTATTTCGGCTATTTTTTATTCATGTTTTTATGTCTTTTTTTTTATTTTAGATATTTTAGATATATTTCGTTGCCTTTCGTTTCTGTGCCTTTTATTTATTCTCTTTTATTATTATTCTGTACAGCACTTTGGTGGTGGTTGTTTTAAAGTGCTTTACAAATAAAGTTGCATTGGATTGCACTGGAAGAAAGTTCAGTATCACCAATGGCATTTTAAAAAGTCCACTTTTAACACAAGTCATGGACAGCAACAGGAGAACTGAAATGAAAAGTCAAATGTACCGTAATTACCAAAATACTAAATGCACAAATAACACCCAGGCAAGATTGTTTTGTTTTATTTTTACTTTTTAGAATAAAATGATGTTTGAATAATATTTTCACATCAAGCTGATGAAACTGGGTTCTTAATCACGATACTACTGCTGACGTAGTTTATGTAGTCCAGTAAAGAACATTCAACATGTCAAAATCACCAGGTGAAACTAATCCAAAAACTTAACTTGTGCCTCAAGAATTGAATTTGTATTATATGTATTATCTTTTCATGACTCTTTGATCCACTGAATCTAGCACCATGTTTTCCCTTAAATGCTTAAATAAATACTCTGAGTAAAGCACTAACCCTAACGGTTTACTGTTTCCACTGTTGTACAACATATTCACTGACCTCCACCAAGAGTTGGCAGAACTTTCAACTTTTCTCACTTACCCTTCATAAAACTTTGATGCATTCAGGACATGGACATTGTAGCTCAGTGTTGTCTTTGTCATTTGACTTGTAATCAGAGAATGGTACAGCTTTCTCTGATGCTTTCAAATTGACATAGTTTTTGGGTTTGCCAGTTGAAGCTAGCCTGCAAGTAAGAATATACAGAATATTATTTTTGCAACTTCTCTGGTTGCAAAAAAGGAGGAAAAGAATGGAATGAAGGTCTATGGGAAATCCCGCTTTGCACTTGATATGCAATGACAGTAATCATTTTCTTGTGGAGTTACTGGTCTGAGTTGCAAGTATCAAATTTGTAAATTATGTTCCCATTTAGAGGGAAATAAAGTAAGAGGTTTAGCACATATTAGTGAGCATTGTTTCGATTTACAGCTGGCATTCTCCAATAGGAGCCTGCTTGCGGATGATGTCTGTGGAATTTCCAGAATGGGAATTCAGATTCTTGACTACATCACCTATTTTTCAGCTGATTGCTTTTTTTTTTATATGGTGTTGGTATTTAGCATTCACAACTGCATTTTCTGGGGAAATGCACGTTCTATTTTTAATTATTTAATAATCATTGAGAGAATACATGTAAAAGTTTACCACGCGAATGTGGTCTGTGTTTGTGCGTATATTGTCAGAGGCTGCTTTTACATCACAAATGGTTGTTTTCATGCAGAACCAGTCTCAGTCTTGCATAATCTAAAGTTTGGTCTGTCAGATCAATGGAGGCACTAAGATGAGCAGTGAAAGTTTTAAAAACAATTTTAAAAACTTGTCTGTCTTTTGTTTGTGGTTTTTCTTCAGGCAAGAGAAATGACAGAACCATAATTGGTAAGTTTATGTTGTCATGTTATGTTATACCATATGTACTGCCATATAAAGTTAAGCAAATCTACAGTTTGAGCCATAGCTTATGCTACTACCACCGGCTAACCCAATCCATTTATAGTGTTGTCATTTTTCATTTAGAAAGCAATACTTGATTTAACACAATTCCAGTTTTACCAGTGAGTGTTTAAAATTTGCTGTTTTCATTTTAAAAGGTATTATGGTTCAAGAAGCTTCTTTTGGTAAACTGAACCAGGCAGCTGTCAAGTACATATCGGTTATTATCTGACTAATTTGCATACTGACAAAATGTTTTGGTAACACCTTGTTCAGACATGTGGGACTTGGAACATTTACTTCCACTTTGTAAGTTGTACAGGATAAACCTGACTCTGGAGGAGTACGAGAGGCTGTTAAACTACATTAATGTGTTGAAGGGACACAGTTAACTAAAAAGTGCCAGTGTGTAAGAATTTATCTTGTACACTTATGTATATTACTGTCCTGTTATATATAACCTTCCTTTGTTTCTCTCAGACGTACAACTCAAATGAGAAACTGAAGAAGTTCTACAAAGTTCTTAAGACAAAAACGTTGAGCTAGCATCAACAGTGGAAGGTATGCTTTATTCAGCATTACATTAATCTGCTCACAATGCATTTTTATATTCTAACATTTGCCTCATCCAAGAATTGACAGTACTTTTCGACTTTTCTCACTTACCCGATTCAGCATTTCCAGTTGTTTCCCTTTTATTCTTTTCAAAGTCTGTAAATAGAAAGTTGAAGTGTGAGGAAAACTGGTCGGTAGTCTTTGTGAGAACAGGGTGCCACTGAACAAGAGAGACAGATTTTGGTTTTAAAATGATCAGATTGTTGTCTGATCCGCCAAGGGGAGGGAGGGCTGTGGCATGGTATGCATTGTCAGGGTTTGTATACACAGATCCAGTGTTTTATTTTCCCAGGTGGGGCAATCAGTCTACTACTGAAAAGTTGGATGTGTTTTGTTCAGCTGTAACAGTGAAGGCACTGGGGTGATGAGTCTGTAAATTAGCAAAGTTGGAGCTGATGATGTCATCGGCTGCTGCTGGATCGGTTGATGTAAACTATTATTACAATGGCAGACATGAACACACAAGGCAGACAGTAGGGAGGCCTCCCTCGAGCTAGCAGTTCAATGTACGGGATACTCACATTCCTTCACATGCACATGTCCAGGATTATACCACCTCTCATTCGCATACAGTGCAATCAGTCCTCCCTTGCTCTTACCACTGCTTATGATGTTCCTGTCTTCCCACACAGTACCGAAGCCACGTGTCACTACGGTGTGATACGGTATGTACGAGTGAAGCCATGTCTCTGGGAAACACAAAATGCTGCACACACGTTACTCCGTCTGGGTCGTAATTAACGCAGTTAGCTGGTCTGTCTTATGCCCGCGGGACCTCCATTCCCCATAACATTTGTCGGAACAGCCAGTTGATACCTCCTCTTCCTCACGCTAAGCTTGGCTCCAGCTCTGCACCCATGTCGTCTTCTCCATAGCTCCTGTGAGATCACAGATCATACTCTGTAATTGCTATTGGTAATAAACATTTTTAAAAAAGTGTCAATTTCTCTGCCTTTCTTATTCTAAAATATCATATCTTTGAATCCTCTGTTAATCCTCTCATCCCCTATTTGCTATTTAGGGTTTCCCAGCTGCATGTTTGGGAAATTTATAGGTAGGAGGGCCCTGCATGGACTGGCCACCTGTCCAGTGTGTATGCTGCCTTTTATCCCATGTCAGCTGGGATTGGCACTAGTAACCCTCATGTGGGGGATGAATTGGTAGATGATGAGTGAGTGAATGAGTGAATAACGATTGGGAGTGTTAAATATCTTAGATACCTTAAATGACTTAATACACACTGAATATGCTCTGTGTCTATGCGCTTACATTGTCATATAACTTGCAATAGGCTTCATAGGCTGCTTAAACATGACAAGTAGTTGTTCATGCATACGCGGTCTCTTTTCAACTGATCCAAATAAGAGGAAGTTCAAAATTTGTCATAACACACACTGCCACCTTGGCCACACCGATTGTGAGTGATGCTCCCTGCAGTCTATTTTCCTGTGGCCCCTAAATGGAGCTTCAGGTGCGAAGACCTAGGAGGAGACTGAGAGAAAACATTCAGAAGAGCATGCCAACACAATATAGCCTTCGGCTTTATCAAGCCCTGCATGAAGCCTTGCATAATCACAGGGTGTGTGATGAGCTGAGTCTTCATTGTTTTCAGGTGTAGCACAGTGGCAAGTACTGAACCAAATATTGTGGGAAGATATTGTTAGGGCGGGTTTGTGTGTGTTCTGACAGTTTTTGCAATCGTTAGTTGCATCTGGACGTGTTGTATCCATCGGATCAATGAAGGCACTAGGACGAGCAGCCAATAGTGTAAAGTTTAAAAACCAGTTTCCTCTGTGTTTTCAGTTTACCTCTTCAGCCAAAAGAAACGACAGACCCATCATCGGTAAGTTAATGTTTTCGTGTCATGTTATACCATCTTATGTAGTGCCATATAAAGAAAAGCTAATCACAGCTTATGCTACAGTCAACAGCTAAACCAAACAATTTTTATGTTTTTTTTCATTTTTTTTCCGAAAGCTTGTTTTCTTGTAAGGAGTTTCACTTTTACAGTAAGTGTTAAAACTTTCAATTTTTTTTATTATTTTAAAAGGTATCCTGGCTCAAGAAGCTACTTTCCCTAAACCGGATCAGACTTCTCACATTTTTGGAAGTCATGTGAAATTTCTGGAGTCCGCAGGGGCGAGGGTTGTCCCTATCAAGTAAGCATCAGTTCTGACCTGACTACTTTACATATTGATGACACATATGGTGCTGTGCAATTGTGCAGCATCTGCATCTCCTAGCTCTCTAGACTTCAGTTTATAATAGTTTGTGCAACACTGTTTTCAGCCATGACTTACTTCCACTTCCTGTTTTCATTTGTACAGGATAAACCAGTCTCTGGAGGAGTACAAGAGACTGTTCAACTGCATTAATGGGTAAATAAATGTGTTCTTGTGAAACAATGACCTTAAAGATCCAGTGAGGAGAGACAGGAACATCCAACAGGCAACGAGGAGAAGAATATAAGGAGTTTTAATAACAATACAGCCCATTGTAGTATAAAGCACCCAGTTAGTTTTGTGCAGCATACATATAATTTCACATCTCGGACTGCTACAATTACTTGATTCATTGCTGCTTATCTGGGTTCGGTTTGCGGGGGCAGCAATCTCAGAAGCAAGGCCCAGACACTCTTCTTCCCAGCCACCTTAACCAGCTCTCCTGGTGGGACACCTACACGTTCCCAGGCCAGCCAAGAGATATAATCTCTCCGGGTCCGTCCAGGAGGCATCCTGACTTAGATGACTAGACTCTGAGTGTCCATTTCTGAATGTCCACACTCATTCTTTCTCTTATGGCACTTTTCCACTATACAGGACCAGCACAGCTCAGCTTGGCGTGGCGCAGCTCAGGGTTTTTGTTTTTCATATGTTTTTCCATTTTCTGGCGAGGTTCCAAACAAGCTGAGCCGATACTAGGTGTGACATCAACGACTGCCAGCCACTGATCACTGATTGGCAGTGAGTTTTGTCACTCGAACAGTCATGAGTGTGACATCTGACACATCAATCAAACCGAAAAATGCCAAATTGTAGATTAGTTATAAATCTCTATAACATCTCACAAAGCTGACAATCACAAATAAGACATTTTTGTCAATAATCTTTCACTTAATGTTTGTATTTTGTATTTTGTTAAGGGTCTATTTCCCAGGTGGACGTGTGAGCCACATCTCATCTGCTTATGCAAGGTCTGCAAAGATCTTTTATGAGCTTACTATTGAGGTAAATTTACTTCTCTTTTTTAAAGCTTTTTTTTATGTTACAGTTTGAAATGTTTGAGTGATTGTGGACAAAGATGTAAGTAAGAATAGGAGACAGGTGGTACAGTAAAGATGCAAAGAATGGAGGTAGTGACCTCCAAGGCAGGAGAAAAATAGGAAGACCACAAAAAGGTTCATGGATGTTGTGAAGGAGGTAAGAGGACATTTGTGTATCAGAAGAGGACACAAGGATTGAGCAAGATGGAGGCAGATGACCTTCTGTGATGATCCTGAACGGAGAATCCGATGAAGATGAACAACACCAGCTTGAAATGTTTGTTGATGTTATACAAAGTTTTATACTGTTTGTGATGTTTCAGGCAAACAAGAAAGGCGACTATTTTCCTCTGTGGGCCACCTGTCTAGGATTACAGGTCCTGTCTTTTTTCACAAGTGGAGAAGACTTAATCAAAAGGACTGATACAAATGGTGTATTATTGCCTCTCACCTTCACTGATGGTATGACTTTTGTGTTAATATGTATAACTTACCAATAGAGATGTTTTGATGTTGAAGCAGCAGTTATAGCTCACTTGGAGCCATGGTTACATCTTTTTTTGTGATCCAAACCTAATTTATGTAGGCTTTTGAACATTATTAATCTCTTTGACTGACAGAAAAGAAGTGGCTATATTTACTGTTTTAATGCTATCATTTTTAATTTCTTAAAAGGAAAAGGCCTTTCATCTAATAATGTCATGTTACATAGATTTGGATAGTTTATGAGACAGTTTATTACATTTAACGTCAGATGGTTGTTTCAGGACAAAGGTGGACCTTTATTGCCTAAATGTCTGATGACATATTTATTAATTGCATGTATGAATTATAACATTATTGCTCATCTCTAGATGCCAGAAACAGTCGGATGTTCAAAGGTTTCACAGATGAACTCATCAAAGAACTGTCCTCTGAGCCACTGTCACAACACGCACACAGTTGGAGTCTCCCATTGTCTGTAAGTCAGTTATTACTATTACAATAGGAAAAGGTTTCAGTCAGACACTGTCAACAAAACAACCTTCCTCTATTTTCTTTCAGGATTACAACTCAAATGAAAAACTGAAGAAGTTCTACAAAGTTCTTAACACAAATACAGATGGAAAAGTTGAGTTTGTGTCAACAATGGAGGGTAAGTTTAATCCTACACCAATTTTATCTAAACACAGATAAACAAAGCATAACATTAAATTGAAAATATTCTTTGTTAATCTTTCTGCAGCATATGATTACCCAATTTATGCGATTCAGTGGCATCCAGAAAAAAATGCATTTGAATGGACGAAGCCTGCAATTTCACACACTCCCTCAGCAGTCAAGACCACGTTCCACATGGCAGAGTTCTTTGTTGGCGAAGGTAGAAAGAGTGCTGCATTATTTCTGGTGCCTCACTTGAATAGTCAGTACCTGCACAATAAACAGTGTTTGTGATTTGTTTATCTTGTATTGTTTAATTCCCTGCTGCAGCCAGGAAGAACTTCTACAGATTTGAATCAGAGGAGGAGGAAAGGAAAGCGCTGATCTACAACTACACTCCTACTTCCACTGGGCCAGTGTCTGGGTTTGAGCAAACCTATTATTTCTGCTGATATGCTTAAACAATACAATAAAAATATTACAGTGAAACAATGCCTGCTGTCTGAAACTGACCATAAAGGAATCCACAATAAGTCAAGAATGATAAAATGTCCATTTTATTAGATTCTTATATTTGCTTAACCCAAGAGTTGACAGTACTTTCAACTTTTCTCTCTGACACGTTCTTCTGGTTTGCTGATTTAACCTAACTAGGAATTATGTTCTGAGTAGTGACAAGGAAGCAACTGTGCTCGTTGGAGAAAAAAAAAAAAAAAACTAAGTTGAAATTCATGAGAAAGTCTACTTCTCATTTGATTTACACTGCCTAGCCACCCTGATTTAACTAAGTAAATGGGTAAGAGCCTCCTATTGGATAATTCCTGCATGGGCAATTATCTTTCAGCTGGCAACAAGTTATTTAACCCCAACTATTGTAATGAGTAGCTTCTCATTCCTTCAACAACCATGTTGAAACACACATCCTGTGGTTATGGAAAAGAAGCTAGTCTGTCTGAGAAGGGTCAAATCATTGGTATGAAGCAAGCAGAGAAAACATCTAAGGAAATTGTAGAAACTACTAAAATTGGGTTAAGAAGTATCCAACGCATTATTAACAACTGGAAGGATAGTGGGGAACCATCGTCTTTGAAGAAGAAATTTGGTTGGAAAAATATCCTGAATGATCGTGATTGCCAATCACTTAAATGTTTGTCAGTCTAATCAGTGAGGACAATAGAAACAAAGGCTTCTATTTGCTAGGGAGCAGATTTCGTCAATGGATTTTTTCTTCCTTGATTTTTCTTCCCTGATAGCACGGGCATATTCCAAGATGACAATGCTAAAATTGTGAAGGAGTGGTTCAGGGAGCATGAGGCATCATTTTCACACATGGATTGGCCACCACAGAGTCCAGACCTCAACCCCATTGAGAATCTTTGGGATGTGCTATGAAGAGGACAGCAACTCTTTCTCCTCTCCTCCTGCAAGGAGAAGATCAACTATCTTCTCTCCTCAGTCCTCCTGTGTGAAGGAAGGACACAGACACCAGCTCTTCAACTGAAGGTCCTTCAGTACAGAGCTAAGCAAATTTAGTGTGAGCAAAAGAATCCTCACTGCTGATCTCCAAGCAGGCCTGCTCGAAGCAGCCTCTTATCCTGCCTAAGGATCAACCAAGGATCCAGATTATTTCTAGATTCGGGTTAATATGATGTTAGTGATGTCTGTGCTTCCTGGCTTTCAGTTCTAGATGTGTATGCTACTAACCTCTCATCTAACCTGGCACCTCATATTACAAAAGTGGCCTTAACAAAGAGACACAGAAGGTTTGCGATCAAGAAGCGGCCATCTTTGATTCTGCCATCTTGTTGTAGTTTCTTTGTCAACCTCCATTTGATTTGTAGTCTCTCTCTACCTGGTTCGGCCATTTGGCCTGTACCAACCAACGGAAATGCTCTCTCTCGCTCTCTCTCTCTTTCACACACACACACACACACTGTGTAAATAGTTACATTTAGTAGATATTGTTTTTTTAAATCTTTGATGTCTCCTTTTTTTAAATAAATGTTTCTAAATATACAGTGTGTTCTGACTAATGTTGCACAAGTGTGAATATTGCCAACCTCTTCCCAGCAGAACTCCAATCCTTCAATCTAAGTTAACTAGTAATGTGACATTGTGATTTATAATTTATTAAGTTAATTATTAATCATAATCCAAATTAATAATCGGCTAAAATCATGAGACTGAATCAGTAAATTGGCTACCTTTCCCTTCTTTTGAAGGGTTGTGCCACAAGGAACTTTATTAAGTAAAGTAATTAATAGAATAATATTTTTATGATTATTCTTTGATAGCCAATAACTGATACATAGGCTCCATTTCATGGTGCCTCACTTGATAACGCACAGCTCCCCCAACAATAGTAAGGCTGAAACTTTTACAATATTACAGAGAGAAGAGAAACCAAACACGTCACACAATGAGCAAACACTATGCGTCAAAGTAGAGAAAAAAATCCCTTTTAACAGGAAGAAGTGTGTATACACACTAAATTTGTTCTTTGTGTTTATGATTATTTTGTCATAGGCTGCTTTAAAGTACAAGTAGTTGTCATGCAAGATGCATATTGTCATGCAGGCCAATTCCAGATTTACTGATGCAGAAATGGCAATGTGTCACCAAGCGAATGACAGCCTATAATGGAAACTTATGAAGAGGTGAAACTTGATAAGATCAGATCAGATACAGAAAAAAAAGAAAGAGGCCAATCTGCCTGTAACCAAAAAGAAGGGATTTGAAGGTAAATAAAATGACACCTTATGAAACACACACTGCCTTCTTTAACACACCGCCCTGCAGCCAATATTCTTCCAGTCCCTTATTTGAAAACAACATCAGGTGTGGAAAACTAGGAGGGAACTAGATAAAGGAGGAGACTGAGAGAAAACAAATACAGACAAGCACCTCAACCAAATAGTGCTAATAGCCATACCCCATGAGGGTTTGTGATGTGCTGGCTGGCTGAGGTTGTCATTACATTCCTGAGTCTGCCTGAGTACATTGTTTCCAAGTGTAGCACAGTGGCAACTAATTAACCAAATATTGTGGAACTATTTTGGGGCAGTTTTGTGTGTGTTCTGTCACATCATTTGTCACACCAGGCTGAGCAGCCAAGGGTGAAATTGATCATGTCTCCTCCGTGTTTGCAGTTGAATTCTTCAGCCAAGAGAAATGACAGGCCCATCATCGGTAAGTTCATGTTGTCATGTTATACCATGTTATGTACTGTCATATAAAGTAAAGCTAACCACAGCTTATGCTACAGTCACCTGCTAAACCAACCCATTTTATGGTGTTTTCATTTTTCATTTCAAAAGCAATACTTCATATGGAGTTTCACTTTTACAGTAAGAGTTAAAACTTACTGTAAAACTACTACTAAAACTTTCTGTCTTTTCATTTTAAAAGGTATCTTGGCTCAAGAACGTAGTTTCCCTGAACCAAACCGGACTTCTCACATTTTTGCCAATCATGTGAAATTTCTGGAGTCAGCAGGAGCGAGGGTTGTCCCTATCAAGTAAGCATCGCTTCTGACCTGACTACTTTACATACTGATGACACATATGGTGCTGGGCAATTGTGCAGCATCTCCTAGCTCTCTAGACTTCAGTTAATACCGTGTGTAAAGCTCTGTTCCGCCATGTATGACTTACTTTCACACTTGTTTTAATTTGGACAGGATAGACCAGACTCTGGAGGAGTACAAGAGACTGTTCAACTGCATTAATGGGTAAATACATGTGTTGTTGTGAAACACTCTAAAGAGCCAGTGTGTAAGACTAGAAGAATATTGGCCATTTGTTGAGCTGTCACCAGTATTTACAAACGTCCAACATGAACATGAACATGCAACATGCAGGTTTAATAACAATACAGCCCATTTTAGTATAAAACACCCAGTTAGTTTTTTGCATACGTATAATGTTGCATCTTGGGCTCCCACAATTACTTGTGATTCTGGGTCCAGGTCACAGAGGCAGAAATCTCAGCAGTGAGGTCCAGACATTCTTCTTCCCAGCCACCTTAACTAGTTCTCCCAGTGGGACACCCATGCATTCCTAGGCCAGCCGAGAGATATAATCTCTCCAGGGTGTCCCAGGTCCATCCAGGAGGCATCCTGACACTCCTCATCCCTATACAGGTCCAGTACGGCTCAGATTGGCATGGCACGGCTTGACTGTGCTCGGGGTTTTTGGTTTTAGTACCTCGTATCTGATACTTTTTTTAGTACCTGCTCTGGCGAGGTTCCAAGCAAGCTGAGCCGATGCTGAATGCAACATTGACAGACTGGCAGTGAGTGTCGTCACTGGAAGTGTCATAAATGCGACGTCTGACACATGAATCAAACCGAAAAATGCTAAACTGTAGATTAGATATAAATACTAGATTAGTAATAAATACCAGACAGAATGCATCGGACAGCCAAGGACCTCTTCCCACTGTCCAATCCACCCTGCAGCAGACCCGTAGAGGGAACCCCTGTGTATCTATTTTCAGACATTTTATAAACTAAACAACTCATCAATTAATAAAGAAAATGATGCCAGATTAATCAGTTATTGTTAGTTGCCACTCTAATTGCACTGATTCTGTTCACAAGGACCAAACAGAGGCAGAATAAAAACGTCAACAGCAAAAATCGCCAAAGGCTATGCACTGTCTTTAAGCAACACCTCACAAAGCTGACAGTCAAAATCACAAATAAGACATTTTTGTCAATAATCTTTCACTTAATGTTTGTATTTTGTTAAGGGTCTATTTTCCAGGTGGACGTGTGAGCCTCACCTCATCTGCTTATGCAAGGTCTGCAAAGATCTTTTATGAGCTTACTATTGAGGTAAATCTACTTCCGAATCCGAAAGAAGATGAACAACACCAGCTTGAAATGTTTGTTGATGTTATACAAAGTTTTATACTGTCTGTGATGTTTCAGGCAAACAAGAAAGGCGACTATTTTCCTCTGTGGGCCACCTGTCTAGGATTACAGGTCCTGTCTTTTTTCACAAGTGGAGAAGACTTAATCAAAAGGACTGATACAAATGGTGTATTATTGCCTCTCACCTTCACTGATGGTATGACTTTTGTGTTAATATGTATAACTTACCAATAGAGATGTTTTGATGTTGAAGCAGCAGTTATAGCTCACTTGGAGCCATGGTTACATCTTTTTTGTGATCCAAACCTAATTTATGTAGGCTTTTGAACATTATTAATCTCTTTGACTGACAGAAAAGAAGTGGCTATATTTACTAAGTTTTAATGCTATCATTTTTAATTTCTTAAAAGGAAAAGGCCTTTCATCTAATAATGTCATGTTACATAGATTTGGATAGTTTATGAGACAGTTTATTACATTTAACGTCAGATGGTTGTTTTAGGACAAAGGTGGACCTTTATTGCCTAAATGTCTGATGACATATTTATTAATTGCATGTATGAATTATAACATTATTGCTCATCTCTAGATGCCAGAAACAGTCGGATGTTCAAAGGTTTCACAGATGAACTCATCAAAGAACTGTCCTCTGAGCCACTGTCACAACACGCACACAAATTGAGTCTCCCATTGTCTGTAAGTGAGTTATTACTATTACAATGAGAAAAGGGTTCAGTCAGACACTGTCAACAAAACAACCTTCCTCAATTTTCTTTCAGGATTACAACTCAAATGAAAAACTGAAGAAGTTCTTCAAAGTTCTTAACACAAATACAGATGGAAAAGTTGAGTTTGTGTCAACAATGGAGGGTAAGTTTAATCCTACACCAATTTTATCTAAACACAGATAAACAAAGCGTAACATTAAATTGAAAATATTCTTTGTTAATCTTTCTGCAGCGTATGATTACCCAATTTATGCAATTCAGTGGCATCCAGAAAAAAATGCATTTGAATGGATGAAGCCTGCTGTTTCACACACTCCCTCAGCAGTCAAGATTGCGTTTCACATGGCAGAGTTCTTTGTTGGTGAAGGTAAAAAGAGTGCTGCATTATTTCTTCATTTGAATTGTCAGTAGCTGCACAATATATTTTTATATTTTGCATTGTTTTCTTTCCCTGCTGCAGCCAGGAAGAACTTCCACAGATTTGAATCAGAGGAGGAGGAGAGGAAAGCTCTGATCTACAACTACTCTCCTACTTACACTGGGCCAGTGAATGGCTTTGAGCAAACCTATTATTTCTGCTGATATGCTTAAACAATACAATGAAAATATTACAGTGAAACAATGTCTGCTGTCTAAAACTGACCATAAAAGAATCCACAATAAGTCAAAAATGATAAAATGTCCATTGTATTAGATTCTTATATTTGCTTAACCCAAGAGTTGACAGTATTTTAATCTTTTCTCTCTGACACGTTCTTCTGGTTTGCTGGTTTAACCTCACCAGGAAGTAATTATGTTCTGAGTAGTGACAAGGAAGCAGCTGTGCTGGTTGGAGAGAAAAAAAAAATCTAAGAGAAAGTCATGAAATCATGAGAAAAGTCTATTTCTCCCTTCATTTACACTGCCTGGCCACCTTGATTTAACTAAGCAAATAGGTAAGAGTCTCCTATTGGATATTTACTGCATGGACGATTATCTTTTAGCTGGCAACAAGTTATTTAACTACAACTGATGCAATAAGTAGCTTTTCATTTCTTCAACAGCCATGTTAAAAGAAATGTGGTTGTGCAAAAAAGATGTTAATCTGTTTGAGAAGGGTCAAATCATCGGTATGAATCAAGCAGAGAAAACATCTAAGGAAACTACTAAAATTTGGTTATTAAAAACTATTAAAAACTGCAAGGATAGTGGGGAACCATCGTCTTTGAGGAAGAAATGTGGTCGGAAAAATATTGTGAATGATCGTGACTGACAATCACTTAAAAGTTGAAATCACATCATAGAAAAAATGACAGTAGGGGAGGGACTGGTGAGGTGGGGCTGTTGAGAGGAGTCACAGGGGAAGGTGTCAGGACTGCTCCTTGGTCTGTTGAAGCGGCAGTAGAACTCATTCAGCTCTTTTGCCAGGCGTAAGTCGTTGATGGAGTGGGGGTTTGGGCTTGTAATTGGTTATCTGTCTGAGCCCCTTCCAGACAGAACCAGAGTCGTTGGCTGAGAACTGTTGTTGAAGTTTCTTAGAGTACTGTCGTTTAGCTTCTCTCACCGCCTTCCTGAACATGTACTCAGACTCCTTAAACTTGTCCCTGTCTCCACTCCACTCCACTCCACTCCACTCCACTCCACTCCACTCCACTCCACCGTAACTGTCTGAGTTTGGCTGTGAACCAGGGTTTGTCACTGCTAAAACACCCTGGTGCTTGATGAATACAGCAGTCCTCACAGAAGCTGATGTATGATGTCACAGCCTCTGTGTACTCATCCACACTTTCACATGATGTCATTTTTCACCAATTATGTTCCTATTTGAAAGACATAGATGATGAAGTATGACACATACAGTATGAATGGACACCAGTGTGACTAACATCTGGTATTGTCCAACAGGAGCCTGGTGGCAGGTGATGCTCGAGGATTTCCATGAATCATGAGTCCAAAGTTTTTTAAATGACATCACTACAGGTTGCCTCTTGATTCTTAGTTATATTGCCGTAGGCTGCTTCAAAGTACAAGTAGTTGTTGTACTGTACATAGTGTTGGAGATCAGCTCAATTAAGAAAAGGCAAACTTGCATAATGGATGGAGGCCACATGACCCTTTGCTCATAGACAATAAAAGGGGCTATAAGTGGGCCATAAAAGGGCCATGTGGGGGGCCACAAAGGGCCATAACACTCAGTCTCAAGATCCCTTATCTTTCACAGCAGTGTGTCACTTTGGTCAGTTTGTAACACGTGACCTCATATGTCACCAACATTACAAAAGCCAGGTTTCCCTCCGCCTCTCTCAGTTTGCTCTTTCTCTTCTGGCCCTGCTATGAAGAGGACAGCAACTCTTTCTCCTCTCCTCCTGCAAGGAGAAGATCAACTATCTTCTCTCCTCAGTCCTCCTGTGTGAAGGATGGACACAGACACCAGCTCTTCAACTGAAGGTCCTTCAGTACAGAGCTAAGCAAATTTAGTGTGAGCAAAAGAATCCTCACTGCTGATCTCCAAGCAGGCCTGCTCGAAGCAGCCTCTTATCCTGCCTAAGGATCAACCAAGGATCCAGATTATTTCTAGATTCGGGTTAATATGATGTTAGTGATGTCTGTGCTTCCTGGCTTTCAGGTTCTAGATGTGTATGCTACTAACCTCTCATCTAACCTGGCACCTCATATTACAAAAGTGGCCTTAACAAAGAGACACAGAAGGTTTGCGATCAAGAAGCGGCCATCTTTGATTCCGCCATCTTGTTGTAGTTTCTTTGTCAACCTCCATTTGATTTGTAGTCTCTCTCTACCTGGTTTGGCCATTTGGCCTGTACCAACCAACGGAAATGCTCTCTCTCGCTCTCTCTCTCTTTCACACACACACACTGTGTAAATAGTTACATTTAGTAGATATTGTTTTTTTTTAAATCTTTGATGTCTCCTTTTTTTAATAAATGTTTCTAAATATACAGTGTGTTCTGACTAATGTTGCACAAGTGTGAATATTGCCAACCTCTTCCCAGCAGAACTCCAATCCTTCAATCTAAGCTAAATAGTGATGTGGCATTGTGATTTATAATTTATTAAGTTAATTATTAATCATAATCCAAATTAGTAATCGGCTAAAATCATAACACTGAATCAGTAAATTGGCTACCTTTTCCCTTCTTTCGAAGGGTGGTACATCTGTCATTAATACAATAATATTTTTATTATTATTCTTTGATAGCTAATAACTGATATATAGGCTCCATTTTACCTCCCTCAACAATAGTAATGCTGAAACTTTTACAATATTACAGAGAGAAGAGAAACCAAACACTTCACACAATGAGCAAACACTATGCATCAAAGTAGAGAAAAAAAAACCCTTTAACAAGAAGTGTGTATACACACTAAATTTGCTGTTTGTGTTCATATTGCCATAGGCTGCTTTAAAGTATAAGTAGTTGTCATGCAAGATGCATATTGTCATGCAGGCCAATTCCAGATTTACTGATGCAGAAATGGCAATGTGTCACCAAGCGAATGACAGCCTATAATGGAAACTTATGAAGAGGTGAAACTTGATAAGATCAGATCAGATACAGAAAAAAAACCCTTTTAACAAGAAGTGTGTATACACACTAAATTTGCTGTTTGTGTTCATATTGCCATAGGCTGCTTTAAAGTATAAGTAGTTGTCATGCAAGATGCATATTGTCATGCAGGCCAATTCCAGATTTACTGATGCAGAAATGGCAATGTGTCACCAAGCGAATGACAGCCTATAATGGAAACTTATGAAGAGGTGAAACTTGATAAGATCAGATCAGATACAGAAAAAAAGAAAGAGGCCAATCTGCCTGTACCAAAAAAGAAGGGATTTGAAGATAAATAAAATGATGCCTTATTCTATTCTTCCAGTCCCTTATTTGAAAACAGTATCAGGTGGGTAAAACTAGGAGGGAACTAGATAAAGGTGTAGACTGAGAGAACACAATCACAGACAAGCACCCCAACCAAATAGTGCTAATAGCCATACCCCATGAGGGTTTGTGATGTGCTGGCTGGCTGAGGACAGTACAGTTCAGTACATTGTTTCCAAGTGTAGCACAGTGGCAACTACTTAACCAAATATTGTGGAAATATTTTTGGGCAGATGATGACACCTATGGTGCTGTGCAATTGAGCAGTGTTGCCGAGCTCTCTAGACTTGAGTTTGTAACAGTTTGTGCAATATCGTTTTCAGGCATGTATGACTTACTTCCACTTCCTGTTTTAATTTGTACAGGATAAACCAGACTCTGGAGGAGTACAAGAGACTGTTTAACTGCATTAATGGGTAAATAAATATGTTCTTACGAAACACCTTAAACATCCTCCAACAGGCAACAAGGAGAAGGATAAATTGTTATTAAGTTTAATAACAATACAGCCCATTGTAGTATAAAACACCCAGTTAGTTTTTTGCAGCATACATATTATGTTGCATCTCGGGCTGCTATGATTAATTCATTGCTGCTTATCTGGGTTCAGGTCATGAGGGTAGCAATCTCAGCAGCGAGGCCCATACACTCTTCCTCCCAGCCACCTTAACCAGCTCTCTCGGTGGGCACCCACGCATTCCCAGGCCAGCCGAGAGAGTGACCCAAGTCCATCCAGGAAGCATCCTGACTAGATGACTAGACTCTGAGTGTCCACTCCTGAATGTCCACAGTCCTCTCTCTATCTCTTATGGCACCTTTTCACTATACACGGCAAGGCTGGACTCTACTCAAGGTTTTTTAGTACCTGCTCTGGCAAGGTTCCAAGAAAGCTGAGCCGATACTAAATACAACATTGACAGACTGCCGGCCACTGATTGGCAGTGAGTGTCGTCACTGGAAGAGTCCTGAGCGCGGCGTCTGACACATGAATCAAACCGAACAATGCCAAATTGTAGATTAGATATAAATACTTAAAAATCCAGAAAATGTGTTACTGCAATCTACAACATTTAACAAGGAAATTTCTAAAATCTGAATATTTAAGAGAGGAGTCTGATGTACTACTGAAAGCCAGCAATCGTGAGTCGCATCACAACCTGTTCAGCCACATTTTAGTTCAGTGACTTATTCAGATGGAGTTTGTGCTCTGGTCATGCAGGAAGTATTGAAAGATTCAGTAAACAAATCTTTTTTAATTAACAGGTTCTAAAGATTCAGCCCAACAAAAAGACTGCTTTGCTCGTCACTAGTTTGTGTGTTTGTGTCACATATTAAAATATGTCACCTCAGTTTCATGCAGCCATGCTATGATGACGCAGCCTACGTTGAGGAAGTACTAAACTAATGGAAAATGACGTGCCTGATACCAAACCGAGTAGAGTCTAGCGTAGCCGAGCCAGAACTATATGGTGGAAAAGGGCCATTAGGATAAGCTCACATACCCTGGTACAGCGTTGCCCCAATCCGCCTGTAAATGTCTTACTCCACTGTCCCCTCACTCGTGAACAAGACCCCAAGATAATTAAGCCAGTCTGAAGCGGGCAATCCACCTTTTTCCAGCCGTTATAGTAAGCTGCAAACCTTCACAGAGAAGCCAGTAGGACCTCGTCTTCTGCAAAAAGTAGAGACAGAATCCTCTGGTTCCCAAACCTGACACCTTCCACCACTTGCTGCACCTGGAAATCCATTAAATCCATTTAAATCCATTAAAATTATGAATAGGATCAATGACTGAGAGCAGCCTTTGCTTCCATACCATAGGCGTATGGAAGAAGAACTTTTATCTAATGCGGTAAAAGCAAATGTACTGGCAGATAGCCCCGGAGTTATCAGTAAGCCCTCACCTTCCATTTGCCTTTCACAAGGAAGAACTCCAGGAAAGAAGTCTTGAGAGACTGGTATAGGCAATGCGTTAAGGTCTCTCAGCCTCTTGTGGAGGCTTCCAGAGATGTGACATTCCATTTCCCAAAAACCAATATTAATTATAACATTGCTCAGCAATTATAACATTGCTCATCTCTAGATGCCAAAGACAGTCGGATGTTCAAAGGTTTCACAGATGAACTCATCAAAGAACTGTCCTCTGAGCCACTGTCACAACATGCACACAGTTGGAGTCTCCCATTGTCTGTAAGTCAGTTATTACTATTACAATGAGAAAAGGGTTCAGTCAGACACTGTCAACAAAACAACCTTCCTCTATTTTCTTTCAGGATTACAACTCAAATGAAAAACTGAAGAAGTTCTACAAAGTTCTTACCACAAATACAGATGGAAAAGTTGAGTTTGTGTCAACAATGGAGGGTAAGTTTAATTCAACACCACTTTCATCTAAACACAGATAAACCAAGCATAACATTAAATTGAAAATATTCTTTGTTAATCTTTCTGCAGCATATGATTACCCAATTTATGTAATTCAGTGGCATCCAGAAAAAAATGCATTTGAATGGATGAAGCCTGCTGTTTCACACACTCCCTCAGCAGTCAAGACCACGTTCCACATGGCAGAGTTCTTTGTTGGCGAAGGTACAAAGAGTGCTGCATTATTTCTTCATTTGAATAGTCAGTAGCTGCACAATACATTTTTATATTTTGCATTGTTTTCTTTCCCTGCTGCAGCCAGGAAGAACTTCCACAGATTTGAATCAGAGGAGGAGGAGAGGAAAGCTCTGTTCTACAACTACTCTCCTACTTACACTGGGCCAGTGAATGGCTTTGAGCAAACCTATTATATCTGCTGATATGCTTAAACAATACAATGAAAATATTACAGTGAAACAATGTCTGCTGTCTAAAACTGGCCATAAAAGAATCCACAATAAAAAAAAAGATGAGTCCAAAATGATAAAATTTAACCCTAACCCTAACCCAAAGTTTTTTAAATGACATTATATTGTCATAGGCTGCTTTAAAGTACAAGTAGTTGTACTGTAAATAGTAAGGCTGAAACCTTTTCAATATTACAGAGAGAAGAGAAACCAAACACGTCACACAATGAGCAAACACTATGCATCAAAGTAGAGAAAAACCTCCCTTTTAACAGGAAGAAGTGTGTATACACACTAAATGTACTCTTTGTGTTTGTGTTCATATTGCCATAGGCTGCTTTAAAGTACAAGTAGTTGTCATGCAAGATGCATATTGTCATGCAGGCCAATTCCAGATTTACTGATGCAGAAATGTCGATGTGTCGCCAAGCGAATGACAGCCTATAATGGAAACTTATGAAGAGGTGAAACTTGATAAGATCAGATCAGATACAGAAAAAAAAGAAAGAGGCCAATCTGCCTGTAACCAAAAAGAAGGGATTTGAAGGTAAATAAAATGACACCTTATGAAACACACACTGCCTCCTTTAACACACCGCCCTGCAGCCTATATTCTTCCAGTCCCTTATTTGAAAACAACATCAGGTGTGGAAAACTAGGAGGGAACTAGACAAAGGAGGAGACTGAGAGAACACAAATACAGACAAGCACCTCAACCAAATAGTGCTAATAGCCATACCCCATGAGGGTTTGTGATGTGCTGGCTGGCTGAGGTTGTCATTACATTCCTGAGTCTGCCTGAGTACATTGTTTCCAAGTGTAGCACAGTGGCAACTAATTAACCAAATATTGTGGAAATATTTTGGGGCAGTTTTGTGTGTGTTCTGTCAGATCATTTGTCACACCAGGCTGAGCAGCCAAAAGTGAAATTTACCAACATGTCTTCTTCGTGTTTGCAGTTGAATTCTTCAGTCAAGAGAAATGACAGACCCATCATCGGTAAGTTCATGTTGTCATGTTATACCATGTTACCAGTTTATGCTACAGTCACCTGGTAAACCAACCCATTTTATGGTGTTTTCATTTTTCATTTCAAAAGCAATACCTGTTTAACTTTTATAGTATGTGTTAAAACTTTCTATCTTTTTATTTTAAAAGGTATTGTGGCTCAAGAACGTACTGTCCCTGAACCAAACCAGAGATGTCTTTTTATAGCCACTCATGTGAAAAGTCTGGAGTCAGCAGGAGCGAGGGTTGTCCCTATCAAGTAAGCATCATTTCTGACTACTTTACATACTGATGACACGTATGGTGCTGTACACCAGTGCACCATCTCTTAGCTCTCTAGACTTCAGTTAATACTGTGTGTAAAGCTCTGTTCCGCCATGTATGACTTACTTCCACACTTGTTTTAATTTGTACAGGACAGACCAGACTCTGGAGGAGTACAAGAAACTGTTTAACTGCATTAATGGGTAAATACATGTGTTGTTGTGAACACTTTAAAGAGCCAGTGTGTAAGACTAGAAGAATATTGGCCATTTATTGAGCTGTCACCAGTATTTACAAACATCCAACAAGGAGAAGAAAAAATCTGCAAGTTTAATAACAATACAGCTCATTGTAGTATAAAGCACCCAATTAGTTTTTTGCAGCATACATATAATGTTGCATTTAGGGCTGCTATGATTACTCAATTAAAAAATAGTTATTAATTCACTACCAAGTTAATCAATTTGGATAAGCATTGAGTCGCATCAAATCTTTTAAAATAATTTAAAACAATGTCCCTGAAAAACCAAAGAAATCATAAAAGCTAATCATTTTTGGTTTGTGGACAAAACAAGACATTTGGGAACACCATGCTTTTAAGTTTTAGAAAACACTGATCAATATTTTTGGATATTTTATGGACTAAACAGTTCATTGATTAATCAAGAGAATAATAGTAATAATGAACATTAGTTGATGTCCTAGTTGCATTGATTCTAATCACAAAGACCAGACAGATTCAGAATAAGAAAATCAGCAACAAAAATCACCAAAAGTTGTTCACTGCCACTTTAAGCAACACTTCTCAAAGCAAAAGCACACCAAATAAGACCTTTTTTCAATAACTTCTCACTTAATGTTTGTATTTTGTTTAGGGTCTATTTCCCAGGTGGAAGTGTGAGCCGCATCTCATCTGCTTTTGCAAGGTCTGCAAAGATCTTTTACGACCTTGCTATTGAGGTAAATTTACTTCTCTTTTTTGAACACTTTTTTCTTACCAGCTTGAAATGTTTGATTAATTAAGGATGAAGATGGAAATATACTAACAAGTAAATAGAGTATGTTGTATGAAGATGAAAGAAGTTTGAGGAGCTGATGAGTGAAGAAAATGAGAGAGGACGACAGATGGAGGGGAAATAGTGCCCGGAGAAGTGCAGAGGATTAGTAAGGAGGAAGTGAGGGCCAGTATGGAGAGGATGGAGCGGAAAAGCAGTTGGTTGAGAAGACATAGCTGTAGGGGGGTTGTAGGAGAGAAAGCAGTGGACTTTTTGTCAAGATTGTTCATTGCTAGAAGAATGGAGGAGAAGTTTAGTGGTACTGATTTTCAAGAACCAAGTTGATGTGCAGAAGTCTTGTAATTACTGAGGTATAAGGTTGATCAGCCACACCATGAAAATATGGGGAAGAGTTACTCATGCCAAGAAAGACAGACTTCCAGAGATGTGATGTTTGCTTTGAAGTATAGAGAAAGTCAGAAAGAGTTGCACTGTAACTTTGTGTATCTAGAGAAAGCTTATGATTGAGTGCCAAGAGAGGAACTGTAGTATTGTATGAGGAAATGGGGAGTGGCAGAGAAGTATGTGAGGGTGGTGCAGGACATGTATAATGACAGTGAGACAGTGGTGAGATGTGCACTAGAAGTGACAAATAGGTGAAGGTGTGATTACATCAGGGATCAGCCCTGAGCCTATTCTTGTTTGCAATGGTGTTGGACAGTGGACAGATGAGGTAAGGCAGGAGTTTCTGTGGACTCTGTTGTTTGCAGATGATATTGTAATCTGTAGTGAGAGTAGGACAATGTCTATGTGTGAATGACAGGTGGTACAGAGAAGATGCAAGGAGTAAAGGGGGTGAAAGTGGATACGTTTATTGCCTGGGGTCAACTAACCAAAGCAATGGAAAGTGTGCAAGAGAGGTGAAGAAGCTGAGATTTTCCTTGGGAGTGAACAACATGGACAGGATTAGAAATTAACATATTTGAGAGATAATGAAATAATGAAAGAGATAATGGTTGAGGAGGTGCCAGGTAGGAGGAAAAGAGGAAGACCACAGGGAAAGTTCATGGATGCTGTGAATAAGGACATGAGGATAGTTGTGTAACACAAGAGGACACAAGGGAAAGGACAAGATGGAGGCAGATACCCTTAAAGAGAGAAGCTGAGAGAAGAAGTAGAAAAACAGCAGCTTGAAATGTTTATTGATGTTGTGTAAAGTGTCTTATTGTCTATGATGTTTCAGGCAAACAACAAAGGTGACTTTTTTCCTGTGTGGGGCACCTGTTTAGGATTCCAGATCCTGACTTGTTTGACAAGTGGAGAAGAATTAATGACATTGACTGATACGGAGAATGTATTATTGCCTCTCACCTTCACTCATGGTATGACTTGATGTTGAAGCAGCAGTTAAAAAAAAATGTTATCATTAAATTTAAGCAATATACCTAATATTGCTTAAATTGAATGATAACATTTTTTTTTCATAATTTCTTAAAAAGAAAAGGCCTTTTGATCTTGTGATAGCAGGTTACATACATTTAGACATTTTAGGAGACTGTTTACTAAATTTGATGTTAGATGGTTATTTCAGGATAAATGTGGACCTTCTTTGCCTCATTACGATGTATGAATTATAACATTATTGCTCATCTCTAGATGCCAAAAACAGTCGGATGTTCAGTGGCTTCACAGATGAACTCATCAAAGAACTGTCCTCAGAGCCACTGTCACAACACGCACACAAGTGGAGTCTGTCATTGTCTGTAAGTCAGTTATTACTATTGTAATGAGGAAAGGGTTCAGTCAGACACTGTCAACAAAACAACCTTCCTCTATTTTCTTTCAGGATTACAACTCAAATGAAAAACTGAAGAAGTTCTACAAAGTTCTTACCACAAATACGGATGGAAAAACTGAGTTTGTGTCAACAATAGAGGGTAAATTAAATCAAACACTACTTTTATCTAAAAGCAGATAAACCAAGCATAACATTAAATTGAAAATATTCTTTGTTAACCCTTCTGCAGCGTATGATTACCCAATTTATGGGGTTCAGTGGCATCCAGAAAAAAATGCATATGAATGGACCAGGCCTGCTATTTCAAACACTCCCTCAGCAGTCAAGACCACGTTCCACATGGCAGAGTTCTTTGTTGGCGAAGGTACAAAGAGTGCTGCATTATTTTGCTTGCTTCATTTAAATACTCAGTAGATGCACAATAAATATTTATATTTTGCATTGTTTTCTTTCCCTGCTGCAGCCAGGAAGAACTTCCACAGATTTGAATCAGAGGAGGAGGAGAGGAAAGCTCTGATCTACAACTACTCTCCTACTTACACTGGGCCAGTGAATGGCTTTGAGCAAACCTATTATTTCAGCTGATATGCTTAAATAGTACAATGAAAATATTACAGTGAAACAATGTCTACTGTCTGAAACTGGCCATAAAAGAATCCACAATAAAAAAAAAAGAGTCCAAAACAATAAAAAATGTATTTTTTATCATTTTTTAACATTTGCTTCAACCAAGAGTTGCTCGTACTTTCAACTTTTCTCACGTATCTGATTCAGCATTTCAAACTGTTTCACTCTTTTTTTCCAAAGACTAGAAAGGAAATTTACTTTTATGATGATAAATATAAAGTATGTCACATATGAGTCAAAGACATTACTACAGGTTACCACTGATTCTCCCGTTTTAATATTTTTGTTGGTACACCTATCAACCTATTGCTTTTTATGTGGCATGGGTGTTATGGGCCAGGTTGGTGTGGGACATCACTATCCTGTGTTCTGCTGTGTGGTATTTGGGCCTGCTCACTCTGCTTTTTTCACAGGTGCCCTCACTTCCACTATTAGGATGTGGGGATTAAAAAAGCATGTGAGCCATTGAGTGGTGTTTTCCCTTGTGCAGCTGAGGATGCTGTGTGTCTAGCAATAAACATTTTCACTTCCCGATCACAACAGTATGTGTGATACTTTCTTATGTGGAGAAAAATTATCTATTTTATTCTGCTTATTGCTTAGTTTGGTTTCTCCTGGTTGTTTGGGGTTAATAGTCTCCCGTTTCTCTTTTTGTAGGTATAGCAGCTATTCTAGCCAGCTTTAGGCTTACGTTTGTTTAACTATTGTAAATTAATCAATTTCATCTCTTAATTTCTTCTTTAAAAATACCCCAGTTAAATGCAGTCTTGGAGGAATGCACACGTTCTAGTTTTGATTATTAATTAATCATTATGAATGTATTTGGTTATCTTAGATACCTTAAATTACTTGAATTCAATCTGTAAATTGCATGTGTATAGACACTGAATTTGCTCTGTGTGTTTGTGCTTATATTGATGTTGGGGGAGGTTACCCCGTTTCAAGTGAGGCACCATGAAATGGGGCATTTGTAAAATTAAAAATATTAATAGTATATTCCTGACTACTTAATGAAGTTCCTTGGGCCACCACCAATTTTTGACCATAGCCAATTTACTTATATAGTCTCATGAATTTAGCAGATTACCAATTTGGATTATGGTTAATGAACTTGTATAATTTATAAATCAAATGCCACATCAATACTTAGCTTGAATTGAAGGATTAGATTTCTACTGGAAAGAGGTTTGCGACATTTACACATGTGCAATATTAGTCAGATCAGACTATATTTAAGAAACATTTATTAAAAAGACATCAAAGATTGACACAACACTATCTATTATGAACTATATACAGACTGTATATAGTTCATAATAGATATTGCTTAGAGATAGCGGAGTCAAAGATGGCGTCTTCTTGACCGCATGTCTACTGTGTTTCTTTGTTAAGGCCACTTTTGTAGGATGATGTAGGATGTACATCACTAACACCAAAGTAACCTAAATCTAGATATAACAACACTTTGTGTAAGTAAGTAAGCTCAATACATTTCACAAGACTATGCTTAGCCAAGTTGTGTTATGCTATGCTAGGCCCAGTTATGTTACCCAGTCCTTGAACGATGCAAGATGTATTTTGAGGTTCTGTCCATTGGTCCAGAAACTATAGTTTTCTGACTGTGTTTCTGGTGTCTGTTACTCAGGTTCCTTCTCACAAAGTTAGCAGGTGGAGCTAACTAGGCTCTGGATCCTTGTTTGATCCTTAGCAGGCTCTTGTGTCACTGCCTCTGCTTTGAGCAGGCCTGTTTAGATCAGCAGAGAGGGTTCTGTTGCTGCTGGGAGATTGTTTGGCTCTGTACTGAAGGACCTTCAGTTAAAGAGCTGATGTCTGTGTCTTTCCTCCACACAGGAGGACTGGGGAGAGAAGAGGAGTTGGTGTCCTTATGGGAGGACCAAAGAGAGAGAACAGATGGTGTCCTCCTCACAGGAAGCCTGAAGGTCAACTAAACCAATCAACCAAAAATTTGCTTCTTCAAACAGAAGAGGCCGATCCGTTTGAAACGAAAAATGAGGGAATTGAAGGTAAATAAAAGAACACCTCATGCAAAAAGCACTGCCTCCTTTGACACACTGCAATCACGTGATGCGCTCTTCAGCCTGTATTCCTCAGACTCCTAATTTGAAAACAGCCTCAGGTGCAGAAGACAAGGGAGGAGACTGACGGAACACAAATACAGACAAGCACATCCATTCAATAGAACCAATGGCTATATCATGCTTGTTGTTGAGGTTGTTATTACATTCCTGCATCTGAGTACATTGTTTTCAAGTGTAGAACAGTGGCAACTACTTAACCAAATATTATGGAAATATTTTTGGGCAGTTTCGTGTATATTCTGTTGGCTCATTTGTTGCACCAGGCTGAGCAGACAAAAGGGAAATTGAGCATGTCTCCTCCGTGTTTGCAGTTGAAATCTTCAGCCAAGAAAAATGACAGACCCATCATTGGTAAGTTCATCTTGTGATGTTATACCATGTTATGTACTGTCATATAACGTAAAGCTAACCACAGTTTATACTACAGGCAACAGCTGACCCAACCGTGGTGTTTTCATTTTTCATTTCGACAGCAATAACTGTTTTCTTAGGGAGTTTCACTTTTACAGTAATTGTTGAAACTTTCTTTTTATTTTAAAAGGTATCCTGACTCAAGAATGTAGTTTCCCTGAACCAAACCGGACTTCGCACATTTTTGCCAATCATGTGAAATTTCTGGAGTCAGCAGGAGCGAGGGTTGTCCCTATCAAGTAAACATAACTTAACTGACCTGACTACTTTACATACTGATGACACCTCTGGTGCTGTGCAATTGTGCAGCATCTCCTAGCTCTCTAGACTTCAGTTTATAATAGTTTGTACAACACTGTTTTCAGGCATGTATGACTTACTTCCACTTCCTGTTTTCATTTGTACAGGATAAACCAGGCTCTGGAGGAGTACAAGAGACTGTTCAACTCCATTAATGGGTAAATACATGTGTTCTTGTTTAATCCCAACTTAAAGAGGCAGTGAGGAGATAGAGGAACATCCAACAGGCAACAAGTAGTAGGATAAATTATTAAAAATTTTAATAACAATGCAGCCCATTGTAGTATAAAGCATCCAGTTAGATTTTTGCCTGATACCAAACTGAGTAGAGTCGAGCCTATCCAAGCCAGAACTGTATAGTGGAAAAGGACCATTAGGATGAGCCCACACATCCTGGTACAGCGCTGCCCCAATCCACCTGTCAATCTCTCACTCCACTTTCCCCTCATTTGTGAACAAGACCTCAAGTTAATTAAACTGATGTGAAGTGGGCAGTCCACCTTTTTCCAGCATTTGTACTCAGCTGCAAAACTTCCCACAGAAGGCTGCAGGTCACTGTTCGATGAAGCCAGTAGGATTCTGTCTCTGCAAAAAAGCAGAGACAAGGAAGAACTCCAGGAAAGAAGCCCTGAGAGACTGCCAGAGGAAATGGTGTGCTTTGGGGTCTCTCAGTTTCTTGTGGAGGCTTCCAGAGATGTGACATTCCATTTCCCAAAAGGCAATTTCAGCAACCGTGGATCGGACGGCCAAGGACCAGACCCCCAGGAAGAACCCTGGTGCATCCATTTTCAGGCATTTTATAACCTAAATAACTGATAAATTAATCAAGAAAATAATGGACCGATTAATCATTTATCATTAGTTGCCGCCCTAGTTGCATTGGTTCTGTTCACAAGGACAAAACAGAGGCAGAATAAAAACATCACAGCAAACATCACAGCAAAAATTGCCAAAGGTTATGCACTGCATCTTTAAGCAACACCTTACAAAGCTGACAATCAAAATCACAAATAAGACATTTTGTTAATAATCTTTCACTTAATGTTTGTCTTTTGTTAAGGGTCTATTTCCCGGGTGGAAGTGTGAGCCTCACCTCATCTGCTTATGCAAGGTCTGCAAAGATCTTTTATGAGCTTACTATTGAGGTAAATGTAGCTCTCTTTTTTTTAAAGTTTTTTTTTTATGTTACAGATTAAAATGTTTGAATGACTGTGGACAAGGATTGAACTGTACTAACAAGTCAACAGAGTGTAAAAAGCTCATGAGTGAGGTAAATGAGAGAGGAGGACAGATGGAAGAGAGATATTGCCTCTGGAAGTGCAGAAGATTGGTAAGGAAGGCAGCTATGAAGAGGATGGAAAAGCAGTTGATTCAGATGACAAAGCTATGGAAGCATGGAAATGTCAAGGAGAGAAAGCAGTGGAATCTCTTTCAAAATTGGCAGAGGAATGGAGAAGTGTTGTGGTACAGATTTACGAGAACAAGGGTGATGTGCAGACCTGTAGAAATTAAAAGAGAGGAACTATGGTACTGTTGTCAGGAAGTCAGGAGTGGCATAGAAGTATGTGAAGGTGGTGCAGGACAGGTTCAAGGACAGTGAGACAGTGGTGAGTTGTGTCAGAGTGACAGATGGGTTCAAGGTAAAAGGTGGGATTACATCAGGAATCAGCTTTGTGCCTGTTCTTGTTTGCAGTGGTGATGGACAGGATGACAGATGAGGTAAGGCAGGAGTCTCAGTGGACTATGTTGTTTGCAGATGATATTGTAATCTGTAGTGAGAGTAGGAGACAGGTGGAAGAGAGTCTGGAGAGGTGAGACAGGTGGTACAGTAAAGATGCAAGGAGTGGAGGTAGTGACCTCCCAGGCAGGAGGAAAATAGGAATACCACAGAAAAGGTTCATGGATGTTGTGAAGGAAGTAAGAGGACAGTTGTGTATCAGAAGAGGACACAAGGATTGAGCAAGATGGAGGCAGATGACCTTCTGTGATGATCCTGAACGGAGAAGTTGAAAGAAGATGAACAACCCCAGCTTGAAATGTTTGTTGATGCTGTGTAAAGTTTCATATTGTCTGTATGTTTTGTCTTGTATGTTTCAGGCAAATAAGAAGGGTGACTATTTTCCTCTGTGGGCCACCTGTCTAGGATTACAGTTCCTATCTTTTTTCACAAGTGGAGAAAACTTAATAACAAGGACTCATTCAAATGGTGTATTATTGCCTCTCACCTTCACTCATGGTATGACTTTTGTCTTAATATATATAACTTACCAATAGAGACATTTTGATGTTGAAGTAGCAGTTATAGCTCTCTGTGAGCCAAGGTTACATCTTTTTGTAATTCAAACCTAATTTATGTTTAATTTATCTTTGCTTAGAATGGTCTAAATACTGTATGATGAATAGACTGACTGTTTTAATGCTAGCCTTTTTAATTTCTTAAAAGGAAAAGGCCTTTCCATCTAGTAATAAAAATAATAATACATTTTATTTATAGGCGCCTTTCAGGACAGTCACGGTCACCGTACAGAGTAAAATTACAGTACAAAATGCAGATGTCAAATAAAATACACAAAACAAGATAAAACATAAAACACATCAAAATGTTAACGATGAAAATATAAAAAACATGCAGTATAAACCAAGTTCATGGGATTAAGTAAGCCTGTCTGAAGAGGTAAATTTTGATCTGGGATTTGAAGATGGAGATAGAATCTGAGTTTCTGATGTGATGTGGTAGGGTGTTCCAGAGGTAAGGGGCCAAGTGGCTGAAGGCTCTTGACCCCATGGTGGCCAAACAGGCAGGTGGGAGGGAGAGTTGGATGGAAGAAGTAGACCTTAGAGAATGGATAGGTGAATTCATGTGGAGGAGGTCAGTGAGGTACTGGGATCGAGGTTGTTGATGGTCTTGAAAGTGAGGAGCAGAATCTTGTATATGATGCCATGTTAAATTGTCTCCTAAAATATCCAAATCTAATAAGTTTAATGTTAGATGGTTGTTTCAGGATAAATGTGGGCCTTCTTTACCTAAATGTATGATAGCATTTTAAACATTATTGCTCATCTCTAGAAGCCAGAGACAGTCGAATGTTCAGTGACTTCACAGATGAACTCATCAAAGAACTGTCCTCAGAGCCACTGTCACAACACGCACACAGTTGGAGTCTCCCATTGTCTGTAAGTCAGTTATTACTATTACAATGAGAAAAGGGTTCAGTCAGACACTGTCAACAAAACAACCTTCCTCAATTTTCTTTCAGGATTACAACTCAAATGAAAAACTGAAGAAGTTCTACAAAGTTCTAACCACAAATACAGATGGAAAAATTGGGTTTGTGTCAACAATGGAGGGTAAGTTTTATCCAACACCACTTTTATATAAACACAGATAAACCAAGCATAACATTAAATTGAAAATATTCTTTGTTAATCTTTCTGCAGCATATGATTACCCAATTTATGCAATTCAGTGGCATCCAGAAAAAAATGCATTTGAATGGACGAAGCCTGCTGTTTCACACACTCCCTCAGCAGTCAAGATTGCATTTCACATGGCAGAGTTCTTTGTTGGTGAAGGTACAAAGAATGCTGCATTGTTTCTTCATTTGAATAGTCAGTAGCTGCACAATATATTTTTATATTTTGCATTGTTTTCTTTCCCTGCTGCAGCCAGGAAGAACTTCCACAGATTTGAATCAGAGGAGGAGGAGAGGAAAGCTCTGATCTACAACTACTCTCCTACTTACACTGGGCCAGTGAATGGCTTTGAGCAAACCTATTATTTCAGCTGATATGCTTAAACAATACAATGAAAATATTACAGTGAAACAATGTCTGCTGTCTGAAACTGACCATAAAAGAATCCACAAAGAGTCCAAAACAATAAAATATGTATTTTTATCATTTTCTAACATTTGCTTCACCCAAGAGTTGCTCGTACTTTCAACTTTTCTCACGTATCTGATTCAGCATTTCAAACTGTTTCACTCTTTTTTTCCAAAGACTAGAAAGGAAATTTACTTTTGATGATGATAAATATAAAGTATGTCACATATGAGTCAAAGACATTACTACAGGTTACCACTGATTCTCCCGTTTTAATATTTTTGTTGGTACACCTATCAACCTATTGCTTTTTATCTGGCATGGGTGTTATGGGCCAGGTTGGTGTGGGACATCACTATCCTGTGTTCTGCTGTGTGGTATTTGGGCCTGTTCACTTTGCTTTTTTCACAGGTGTCCTCACATCCACTATCAGGATGTTTCTCTTTCTGTAGGTTGAGCAGCTACTCTAGCTCACTTTAGGTTAGCATTTGTTTAACTTATAAAATCTTATAAAATCCCAGTTTCATCTCTGCATTTCTTCTTTGAAAATATCCCAGTTATTTTTACACTGTTACTCTCCTCTCTTCGTCCCCTGGAGTAACAGTGGGTATTAAGTTTCCTATATGCATTTTTCTGAGGAAATGCACATGTTCTAGTTTTGATTATTAATTAATCATTATGAGTGTATTTGATTATATTAGATACCTTAAATTACTTGAATTCAGCCTGTAAAATTGCACCATGTGTATACACACTGAATTTGCTCTGTGTGTTTGTGCTTATATTGCCATAGGCTGCTTTAACAAGAATTGTTGTCATCCAGGCCTGGGGCTGTTGCACAAAAGTAGTATTAAGAAATCCAGGATATTTGAGACAACAGTTTTAAGTTCATCTGCATAAATATCAAACCAGGATGAGAAACTGCAGCTTGGTCAAGCCGGGTATAGCTTAACCTATAAGTGTGCATTCATGGCTCTTTAGAGTAGACCCTGTAATCAATCACAGATTTACTGATGCAGAAATGGAGAAGACGTGTCACCAAGTGAGCAACAGTTTAATAGAACTTATGAAGACTTGAAACACTTGATGTGTAAAAAATGTGATAGTCACTTTAATAAGCTCTGAGACAGAGACAAAGCCTGACAGATAATTGCAGATCATAACTGTTTTTATACTGTTGTACTATTGGTTGGTGCCCGTGACTACATCAGAATTTCATGTATCACAAAAAAATCAAACCTTTTTTTATTGTGGTTTTTGTGGTTTTTGCAAATGAGCTCCTCACTTAACCCCTCAGTTTGATTAAAATTCTGCACTGGAAAATCTCCTTCACATTTCCATTGGGGACGTTTGATGTGAATCTGTGTTCAGTCCAGTGATCAGTCAAACAAAACACTGAGACAGAGACAAAGCCTGACAGATAATTGCAGACCATAAGTCTTTTTATACTGTTGTGCTATTGGTTGGTGCCCTTGACTACATCAGAATTTCATGTATCACAAAAAAATCAAACCTTTTTTTTATTGTGGTTTTTGTGGTTTTTGCAAATGAGCTCCTCACTTAACCCCTCAGTTTGATTAAAATTCTGCACTGGAAAATCTCCTTCACATTTCCATTGGGGACGTTTGATGTGAATCTGTGTTCAGTCCAGTGATCAGTCAAACAAAACACAACATGAGTTTTGTGACTGTGACTGTAAGGGAACGTGTTTTGTGAAATTTGCAAATCATGATGGTGTTTTAAATGTAGCACAATCCTCTGTGGCCAGGGATGGTGATTAATATTGTTACAGGGTGACATTTGTGTCCTGCAGCAGCTTGGGGTCAGTAAATGGTGCGATGGTACTCTGCACAAAGTTACTAAATTCAGCTCAATGAATTTAAAATAAAATTTACTGCACACACAAACATCAGTCTTCCTGAAATTCATATATACTATCTGAATCATATATGAATAACATTGAATCACAAGTAATTGCTCTAATATTTTCATGCAGTTTAATAAAACAGGTAAAATACATTCAGAAGATCATGATCAACTGTAAATCATGCTTATTTCTGATCAGAGTGAATGGATTGAGTAGGAGGATTAACAACTTCTTGTGGACCAGGCTAACCACACAAAATAAATTGCCATGGTAACTTATGTGGCTGATTCTTTGATGCTTTCATGCAGCTGGCTCGAGGATCAGTTCAGCCAGTATTACCAACATATTCTAGATTAATCGCTTATCCTAGTTTGGTGCAATAGGCCCCTGGTCTGTGAGCCAGGTCAAAATAATTTCATTTAAAAATATTTACAAAAAAGCCTTAACTAAAATAATCAAGCAAAAATGTGCTTCTTCAAATTAAAGTGGCCGATCTATTCGCAACAGAAAAGAAGGGAATTGAAGATAAATAAAAAAAAAACACCTCATGCAACAAGCACTGCCTCCTTTGACACGCTGCCATCGCGTGATGCTCCCTGCAGCCTGCATTCATGTGGCTCCTTATTTGAAAACAGCCTCAGGTGCAGAAGACAAGGGAGGAGACTGACAGAACTCAAACACAGACAAGCACACTAACCCAATAGAACCAATGGCCATATCGTGCTTTACACAAATATACATAAAATTAAAGCCTTGCAGGTTTGTGATGTGCTGGCTGGTTGAGGTTATCATTACATTCCTGAGTCTGCCTGAGTACATTGTTTCCAAGTGTAGCACAGTGGCAACTACTTAACCAAATATTGTGGAAATATTTTGGGGCAGTTTTGTGTGTGTTCTGTCAGATCATTTGTCACACCAGGCTGAGCAGCCAAGGGTGAAATTGATCATGTCTCCTCCGTGTTTGCAGTTGAATTCTTCAGCCAAGAGAAATGACAGACCCATCATCGGTAAGTTCATATTGTCATGTTATACCATGTTATGTACTGTTATATAAAGTTAAGCTAACCACAGTTTATGCTACAGTCACCAGCGAAACCAACCTATTTTATGGAGTTGTCATTTTTCATTTCCAAAGCAATACCTGTTTTCATAAGGACTTTCACTTTTACAGTAAGCGTTAAAACTTTCTATATTTTTATTTTAAAAGGTATCCTGGCTCAAGAAGCTACTTTCCCTAAACCGGATCGGACTTCTCACATTTTTGGAAGTCATGTGAAATTTCTCGAGTCAGCAGGGGCGAGGGTTGTCCCGATCAAGTAAGCATCGCTTCTGACCTGACTACTTTACATACTGATGACATGTATGGTGATGTACACCAGTGCACCAGTTAATACTGTGTGTAAAGCTATGCTCAGCCATGTATGACTTACTTCCACACTTGTTTTAATTTGTACAGGATAGACCAGACTCTGGAGGAGTACAAGAGACTGTTCAACTGCATTAATGGGTAAATACATGTGTTGCTGTGAAACACTTTGAAGAAAAATATTGGCCATTTGTTGAGCTGTCACCAGTATTTACAAACATCCAACAGGCAACAAGAAGGACCATACATATAATGTTGCATCTATAGGGCTGCTATGATTACTCGATTCAGTGGTTATTGATTACTAAGTTAATCAACTATTTAAGACTGTAACAGTGAATCACATTGACTGTTTTAAAATAATTTAAAACAATGTCTCTAATTTTTCAGCTTCTTAAATGCAAGTGTTTCTGGATTATTTACTCCATACAACAAAGAAATCATTAAAGCTAAATATTTTTTGATAACATCATCCTTTCAAGATTTGAAAAAAACACTGATCAACATTTTTCAACATTTTCAGATATTTTATGGACTTAACAACTCATCGATTAATCAAGAGAATAATAGTAATAAACACTAGTTGACGTCCTAGTTGCATTGATTCTGTTCACAAAGACCAAACACAAGCAGAATAAGAAAATCAGCAACAAAAATCACCAAGAGTTGTTCACTGCCACTTTAAGCAACACTTCTCAAAGCAAAAGCACGCCAAATAAGACTTTTTGTCAATAACTTCTCACTTAATGTTTGTATTTTCTTTAGGGTCTATTTCCCAGGTGGAAGTGTGAGCCGCACCTCATCCGCTTATGCAAGGTCTGCCAAGATCTTTTATGATCTTACTATTGAGGTAAATTTACTTCTCTTTTTTTGAACACTTTTTTTTCTTACCAGCTTGAAATGTTTGATAATTAGGGATGAAGATGGAAATGTACTAACAAGTAAATAGAGTATGTTGTATGAAGATGAAAGGAGAACTTTGAGGAGCTGATGAGTGACGAAAATGAGAGAGGACAACAGATGGAGGGGAAATAGTGCCCGAGGAAGTGCAGAAGATTAGTAAGGAGGAAGTGAGGGCCAGTATGGAGAGAATGGAGTGGAAAAGTATTTGAGGGTCCTAGGAGATAAAGCAGGTGACTTTTTCACAAGATTGTTCAATACAATCTTGGAGAGACAGAAAATGCCAGAGTAATGGAGAAGCAGTGTAGTGGTACCAATTTTCAAGAGCAAGGATGATGTGCAGAACTGTATTGTATGAGGAAGTGGGGAGTGGCAGAGAAGTATGTGAGGGTGGAGCTGGACATGTATGAGGACAGTGAGTCTCTGTGGACTATGTTTATGCTGATGATACTGTAATCTGTAGTGAGAGTAGGGGACAGGTGGAAGAGAGTCTGGGGAGGTGGAGGTCTGCACTGGAGAGAAGAGGAATGAGCTTTAGAAGGAGCAAGTCAGTATGTGTGTGAATGACAGTGAGACAGGTAGCACAGTGAAGATGCAAGGTTTGTTGAATCATTTTTAGATATAAAATCATTGATGGCAAGTAACTTTCTACAGCTCAATCAGGAGAAAACAGAGGTACCCTTTATTGGTCCTGAGGCTTTTAACAATGTTGTGATGTTGTGAAGGAGGGCACGAGGACAGTTGGTGTAACGGAAAAGGACACAAGGGGGAGGACAAGATGGAGGCAGATGAGCCACTGTGGCGACCCTTGAAGGGAGAAGCTGAGAGAAGAAGACGTGAACAACACCAGCTTGAAATAGTTAGTGATGTTGAATAAAATTTCTTATTGTCTTTGATGTTTCAGGCAAACAAGAAAGGCGACTATTTTCCTGTGTGGGGCACCTGTTTAGGATTACAGGTCCTGTCTATTTTGACATGTGGAGAAGAGTTATTGACATGGACTGATACAAATGGTGTATTATTGCCTCTCACCTTCACTGATGGTATGACTTTTGTGTTAGTATATATGATAACTTATCAAAAGAGATTACGGTTACAGCTCTGTGTGAGCCAGGCATCTTATCTCTTTACTTAGAGATATGTAAGCATGATGGGTAGGCACTGACTATCTTTGTTTACTTTTAATGATAACATTTAATTTTTTTAAAGGTCTTTCCATCTAGTGATGCCAGTTTTCATACATTTAGACATTTTAAGAGACTGTTTAATAAATATGTCAGATGGTTGTTTCAGGATCACCGTGGACTTTCTTTGCATAAATGTATGATGAAAAACATTTATAGTACTTATTACATATATGAATTATAACATTATTGCTCATCTCTAGATGCCAAAGACAGTCGGATGTTCAAAGGTTTCACAGATGAACTCATCAAAGAACTGTCCTCAGAGCCACTGTCACAACATGCTCACTGTTGGAGTCTCCCATTGTCTGTAAGTCAGTTATTACTATTACAATGAGAAAAGGGTTCAGTCAGACACTGTCAACAAAACAACCTTCCTCTATTTTCTTTCAGGTTTACAACTCAAATGAAAAACTGAAGAAGTTCTACCACAAATACAGATGGAAAAATTGGGTTTGTGTCAACAATGGAGGGTAAGTTTAATCCAACACCAATTTTATCTAAACGCAGATAAACAAAGCATAACATTAAATTGAAAATATTCTTTGTCAACCTTTCTGCAGCGTATGATTACCCAATTTATGGGGTTCAGTGGCATCCAGAAAAAAATGCATATGAATGGACGAAGCCTGCAATTTCACACACTCCCTCAGCAGTCAAGACCACGTTCCACATGGCAGAGTTCTTTGTTGGTGAAGGTAAAAAGAGTGCTGCATTATTTCTTCATTTGAATAGTCAGTAGCTGCACAATACATTTTTATATTTTGCATTGTTTCCTTTCCCTGCTGCAGCCAGGAAGAACTTCCACAGATTTGAATCAGAGGAGGAGGAGAGGAAAACTCTGATCTACAACTACTCTCCTACTTACACTGGGCCAGTGTCTGGGTTTGAGCAAACCTATTTCTTCTGCTGATATGCTTAAACAATACAATGAAAATATTACAGTGAAACAATGTCTTCTGTCTAAAACTGGCCATAAAAGAATCCACAATAAAAAAAGATGAGTCAAAAGTGATAAAATATCTAATTTTTTTTAGTATTTTCTAACATTTGCTTCAGCCAAGAGTTGTCAGTATTTTCAATTTTTCTCTCTGACATATTGTTTTTGTTTGCTGGTTAAAGCTATCCAGGAAGTAAGAATATCCTGAGTAGAGACAAGGGGGTAACTCTGGTTGGAGAAAAAAAAAGCAAACACTAAGTTGAAATCAAATTTCATTTACTTCACACTTGATTAATGATGTCAGTTCACATTTCCCTAATAGTGCTACTCTCCTTTGAGTCATCATTTTCTTTCTTCTTCTCATAATGATCTCTATAGAAAATAGATGAATGTCACATATGAGTGGACACCAGTGTGATTTACAGCTGGTATTGTCCAACAGGAGCCTGGTGGCAGGTGACACCTGGGTTTGGTTTCTTCTGGTTGTTTTAGGTTAATGGTCTCAGGTTTATCTTTTGTAGGTTGAGCGGCTACTCAAGCTCACTTTAAGTTAGCATTTGTTTAACAAAAAATTAAAATTAAAACTCCCAGTTTCATCTCTTCATTTCTTCTTACTCTCCTCGTCCCCTGGAGTAACAGTGGGTATTTAGTTTCCTATATGCATTTTCTGAGGAAAATGCACATGTTCTAGTTTTGATTATTAATTAATCATTATGAGTGTATTTGATTATATTAGATACCTTACATTACTTGAATTCAGCCTGTACAATTGCACCATGTGTATACACACTGAATTTGCTCTGTGTGTTTGTGCTTATATTGCCATAGGCTGCTTTAACAAGAATTGTTGTCATTCAGGCCTGGGGCTGTTGCACAAAAGTAGTATTAAGAAATCCAGGATATCTGAGACAACAGTTTTAAGTTCATTTGCATAAACATCAAACCAGGATGAGAAACTGCAGCTTGGTCAAGCCGGGTATAACTTAAGTGTGCATTCATGGCTCTTTAGAGTAGACCCTATAATCAATCACAGATTTACTGATGCAGAAATGGAGAAGACGTGTCACCAAGTGAGCAACAGTTTAATAGAACTTATGAAGACTTGAAACACTTGATGTGTAAAAAATGTGATAGTTGCTTTAATAAGCTCAGAGACAGAGACAAAGCCTGACAGATAATTGCAGATCATAACTGTTTTTATACTGTTGTACTATTGGTTGGTGCCCGTGACTACATCAGAATTTTATGTATCACAAAAAAATCAAACCTTTTTTTTTTTCATTGTGGTTCTACTTAGTTTTTGCAAATGAGCTCCTCGTTTATCTCTGCTCCACTGAAATCATCATATTTGCATATTTTATATATATATTTATATTTGAAAGAGTTACCCCTCAGTTTGATAAAAACTCTGCACTGGAAAATCTCCTTCACATTTCCCTTGGGGATGTTTGATGTGAATCTGTCCAGTGACCAATCACACGAGACGCAACATGAGTTTTCCGACTGTGACTGTAAGGGAATGTGTTTTGTGAAATTTGCAATTCTTGATGGTAGTTAAAATGTAGCACAATCCTCTGTGGCCAGGGATGGTGATTAATTTACAGGGTGACTTATCCTGCAGCAGCTTGGGGTCAGTAAAAGGTGCGATGGTACTTAGCACACAGTTACTGAAGAGCTGTTGTCTGCATTAAACTCAGCTGAATGGAAGATACATTTACTGTACATGTTTATTGATCACAAGCTGAAAACATTTTAGACAATTTTTAACACCTCACAGATTAAACAAGAAAATAATGGCAATAATAATTGTTTGTTCCCGCCCTAGTTTTATTGATAGAGACAGAAGAAAAACATCAACAACAAAAATCACCAAAAATTGTTCACTGCTGCTTTAAGCAACACCTCTCAAAGCAAAAGCACGCCAAATAAGACTATTAGTCAGTAACTTCTCACTTAATATTTGTATTTTGTTTAGAATTTATTTCCTAGGGGGATGTTCCAGTTGCACCTCATCTGCTTATGCAAGGTCTGCAAAGATATTTTATGACCTTATTATTATTGAGGTAAATTTACTTCTCTTTTTTCAAAGTTTTTTTTTATTACCAGTTTGAAATGTTTGATTAATTAAGGATGAAGATGAAAATGTACTAACAAGTGAACAGAGTGTGTTGTGAGGGAGAACTTTGAGGATCTGGTGGTGTAGAGATGTCAAGGAGAGAAAGACATTGACTTTTTTTGTCGAGATTGTTTAACACAATTTTCGGAGAGCAAGAAAATGCCAGAGGACTGGAGATAAGGTGTAGAGGTACTGATTTTCAAGAGCAAGGATGATGTGCTTACTGTAGTAATTACAGAAGTATAAATTTGATCAGCTGCACCATGAAGTTATGGGAAAGAGTTGGTGATGTGGTGATGTTTTTAAAAAAAAAAGTGAAGATCAGCAAGCAGCAGTATGCATTAGTGCCAAGAAAGACAGACTACCAGAGATGTGACGTTTGCTCTGGAGTATAGAGAAGGTCAGAAAGAGTTGCACTGTAACTTTGTGGATTTAGAGAACGCTTATGATTGAGTGCCAAAAGAGGAACTGTAGTATTGTATGAGGAAGTGGGGAGTGGCAGAGAAGTATGTGAGGGTGGTGCAGGACATGTATGAGGACAGTGAGACAGTGGTGAGATGTGCAGTTGGAGTGACAGATAGGTGAAAGTGTGATTACCTCAGGGATCAGCTCTGAGCCCGTTCTTGTTTGCAATGGTGATGGACAGGAGGACAAATGAGGTCAGGCAGGAGTTTCTGTGGACTGTGTTTATGCTGATTATATTGTAATCTGTAGTGAGAGTAGGGGACAGGTGGAAGAAAGTCTGGGGAGGTGTCTGAATGTGCTTGTGTCTGAATGACAGGTGGTACAGAGAAGGTGCAAGGAGTAACAGTGCACAGTACACAAGAGAGGGGTGAAGAAGAGAGTGTAGGGCTGATGTGTGACAGAAGGACAGAAGTAAAGTGAAAGGGAAGGTCCACAAGACAGTAGTGAGACCTGTTATGATGTATGGCTTGAAGACAGTGGGACTTTCTGAAAGACAGGAGGTGGAGCTGGAGGTGACAGAGCTGAAAATGCTGATATTTTTAATGGGTGTGACCATGATGGACAGGATTAGAAATTAATATAAATTTAGGTTGAATGGTTTAGAATATAGTCGGATAGACAAGGTTGAGATTTGATGCCGTTACATATATATTTTTGGAGACTGTTTAATGTCAGATGGTTGTTTCAGGAAAAATGTGGACATTCTTTCCATATATGTATGATGAAATATTTGTTTTTTGCATGCATGAATTATAACATTATTGTTCATCTCTAGATGTCAGAGAAAGCTGGATGTTCGGCAGCTTCAAAGATGAACTCATCAAAGAGATGTCCTTTGAGCAACTGTCACAACGCGCATACAAGTGGAGTCTGTCATTGACCGTAAGTCAGTCATTACTATTACGATAAGAAAAAGGTTCAGTCAGACAAAACAACCTTCCTCTATTTTCTTTCAGGATTACAACTCAAATGAGAAACTGAAGAAGTTCTACAAAGATCTCACCACAATTATGGATGGAAAAGTTGAGTTTGCATCAGCATTGGAGGGTAAATTTAATCCAGCACCACTTTTATCCAAACACAGATAAACAAAGCATAACATTAAACTGAGAATATTTTTGTTAACTTTTCTGCAGTGTAAGATTCAGTGGCATCCAGAAAAAAATACATATGAATAGATGAAGCCTGCTGTTTCACACACTCCCTCAGTAGTCAAGACTGACTTGACAAAGGAAGAGTGCTGCATTATTCTGGTGCTTCATTTGAATAGTCAGTGGCTCCATAATAAAGAATGTTTGTGATGTGTTTATCTTGTATTGTATTGTTTCCTCTCCCTGTTGCAGCCAGGAAGAACTTCCACAGATTTGAATCAGAGGAGGAGGAGAGGAAAGCACTGATCTACAACTACTCTCCTGTTAACACTAGGTCAGTGTCTGGCTTTAAGCAAACCTGTTTTTTTTCTGCTGATATACTCAAACAATACAGTGGAACAATGTTAAATGATCAGTTTGAAGCATATTCTGCTGCCTTCAAGTGTCCCAAAATAAAAAAATCCACAATAAAAAGATGAGTCAAAAACATTTAAGGCTGATAAAATATCTATTGATTTTTATTCTAACATGTACCTTCATGCCACAATTTGCCATTAAACTCCTTCTATGCTTTGACTAACAAATTTTTTAGCATCTGCAAAAAGTCCTCAACCACAGGCAAGAAAGTTCAATGTCGCCATAGGCATTTTAAAAAGTCCACTTTTAACTCAACTAAAGTCAAGGACAGCAACAGGAGAACTGAAATGAAAAGTCAAATGTAATTTCCAAAATGCTTTATGCACAAATAACACCCAGGTAATATTGTTTCATTATTATATATATATATAATTTTTTTCTTTCTTTCTTTTTTTTTTTTTTTTTTTTTTTTAGAATAAAATTATGTTTGAATAACATTTACACATCAAGCTGACGAGACTGTTTTCTCAATCACGATACTACTGGAAATGTAGTTTATGCAGTCCGGTAAGGAACATTCAAGATGTCAAAATCACCATGTGGACCTGATCAGGAATAGTGCTGCAAATGATTTTTTTTTTTTTTTTACCATGCAAAAGAATTGCCCAAAAAAATAAAACAAAACTTGTGCCTCAGGAATTCATTTTGTATTATGTATTTCCAGGACTTTCCATTATTGAAGCTAACAACGTTTTCCATATTTTATCTACAAATGTATAAATACCCGGGTAATAACTCTACTTTTAACAGCTCCCTGCCTTCAATCTTGTACAATGTAGTCATTGAAATCACCAAAGAGTTGACAGCACTTCATCTTTCTTAACCATTCTGAAAACATTTTGTAAGCAATGATGCATGCGGTTTCTGTACATTTTAGTTCTGGGTTGTCATCATTTGGTATCAGAGAATGTTATAGTTTTATCTGATGTTTCAAAATCAAATTATTATTTAAAATAATAATAATAATAATAAATTACAGCCATTGATCAAATAGTGTCACTTAGCATAAAGACTAGTGTGTGTGTTTGCCCCAAAGTTAAGACATAAAGTCAAGAGACAAGCTTAATCAGAAGTTGAGATGAGTTAGTTGGCTGATTTTTCTACAAAGATAAACTAGCTTTACCACAGTCTCTGTGCTACATGCTACATGCTAGCAGTGTTGCTAACTTAGTGTCTTTGTTGTAATATTTTAGTGATAATTCAGACCTGCTAAATATAGGATTGAGAAGGAAGGTTGGAATTGTGACATAAAAAAGAATTAAAAGTTCATTCGTAGTTCTAAACATGTTTAGTTTTTTTCTTCTCTCTTACAGGCTCCATTACAATTACATATACTGTACATGGCCAGTTTTGCAAATTAGGTGATGACGTCATTTAGTGATGACTAATGACTTTCAGAAGAGCCAATAGCAACTTTCCTTACTGCGAAGTTGGCAACACTGCATGCTAGTTTTACTATGAGGAGTAGCGTAGAAAAACTGCTAGTTTGGCAAACAAAGTCCTTGAAGAAAAGTCTTGCTGCCATCTTGTTAATGCATCTGAGTAGATATTTCAGGATATTAAAACCACTCATTTATTTGGATAGATGAGAAAATAACCATAAATCTGCTTTCATTGGTTGCAGGGATATATAAAGCTAGACAAGTGTGATGAAATAAAAAGATAGATGAATTTGTCCAAAAATCTGGTTTAAAAAACCTTAAAACAGTAGGTCAATGTACAGGCTAGATGAATACTCCATTATACTCGCATTAAACCAGAAGCTAAGAGCAGCTAGTTGACAAGTTTTTCTACCTTTAGATCAGAGGTTCTCAAACTTTTTCTACTAAGTACCACCAGAGAAAATACTGAGCTCTCGAAGTAACAGCATTATCACCAACATTAAAATACAGTGGTGTAAATAGGCCAGACTTTTCACAGGAGGCAGATTTATTCACAATATGATTATTTATTATTTCCTTTATTATAATTTGTTTCATCTTCTACATACGCGGATCAAAATTCCTCAGCTCCACTCTGATCACATACCCTGGTTTATACAGTAGAAGAGTATTTCTGATTGTCCTCTAAGTACCACCAGAGGAAGCTCATGTACTACTGGTGGTACATGTACTACAGTTTGAGAACCATGGCTTTAGTCAAAGCTAAACTCGGTTTACTGAGGTCTCTATGCTAAGCTAGTTGGCTGTTACTTCATAGTTATCACGACAGAAATTAGTGGCATTAACCACAAATAAATACATTTCTGAGAATATCTAATTAATCCTTTAAAACTAGACTTGTTGTAGTCTGTTACTGTAGTCCCACAGCAGGATGTTTTCTGACAAAGTAAGGCACGGTGACTGAAAAGTTGATGTTTCTGTTTGTGAAGCGCATTTGTTAAAACTGAGTAATCTGAGTAATCGCGATAAAATGAACACCAATAAACCAATTGCCTTTTGTTTTCCTCAGAACATTTTGCCATTTAGAGAATTCTGAAACACATAATGAGGCAACACGATGAAACCAACATCAGGCCAAACATGAATAACTGAAAGGAAAAAAAGAATTGTAGTAGCTGAGTGAATGTTTGTGTGCTATTTAACAAGAACAACAGAGACAACCACAGTCCAACATGGAAAGTTCTTCACAACTTTAAAAATAGTACGTTTCTTGTATCCACACACTTTCAGACAACCCACAGAAAATGCCAAATGTTGTTCACCTGGTGTCCGATTTTCCATAAATTTACAAGCCCACGAGTTATGTGCTATGTGGTGTTCCTTCTCCTCACAGTTGCAAAGTCTGTGTGAGAGCTGACACTTTCTCTCTCCACTGCTTTTTTGAGGAGCTGGTCCATTCGGCTAAGAAAAGACTGCTTGTTGTTTAATAGATCATTATATTCCACGACATCATGTCAAGTCATCAGTTTTTGTTGTCTCCCTGCAAACTCGGGCACAAAATGAGGAAGTAGGATGGATGTGAAGTAGATCCATCGTCTGCTGGAAAAGCAGTCTCTGGTTAATGCGAAATTGGGGACGGAGTCCAAATGCAAACCAAAACAAATGGAAAGAGAGGACATGTGTAGCATTTGGGGACAGCTGGTCACCAGTGTTGTGGTTATATGACTGCATGGGTTGGCAGGCTTTGGGACATGGGGGCCCTACAAGGCCAAGCTAACCCTCGTCTTCACTCTCTTCCTCTAGAGTCTCCTCAAACACTCTTTCCGGTAGCCTGAAGCATTCCTCAAAGAAGTTCACCAGGGACTGACTGAGGTGGTGCCGTGTTGCTTCACTGTGAATGAAGTGGCCTTCATCTGGGTAGATCTGAAACACACAGAGAGAGAACAAGGTGAGAACATACTGTATAATTGCACAAGTAGTGGAGCATCTGACATGACAACTTTATCAATCAAACATCACTAACTTTTTTTTTCAGTTTTAGCAAGACTCGGCTTGGCTCGACTCTAAACAGGTTGGGTGTCAGGCTTGTTGTCTTCCATTAATTCCATTAAGTACCTCCTCAACTTGGGCAGGGTCATCATAGCACGGCTGCACAAAGCTGCTGTGATGTTGTTTTAAATGCGACACAGACTAGTGACGAGCAAAGCATTTCTTTTCAGTGTTCAATGTTGTTTTATAACTACCAGTAGTCTAATTACTCTTGGGGAATGTTAGCCAAGGTAAAGGCAAATATACCAGAATATAATAATATTCTGAACAGAAAATAATCTTAATGAAAGGGATACAATTTAACATGATAGATAAAAAAGAAAAAGACAAAAAAACACAACATTTTGTTATCATTTTTAATCTGTTAATGATTTAGCACCAGCGTGAACTTTGAGTTTATCATCTTTACTTGAATTAGAGGCGAGCGGAGGTTCATGCAGGTGTGAGCACATTGACCTGTCTATTGGTCCATAATGAGCTCTGATGAACACTGAGCTGCTGTACAGTGAGGCTTAATTGGATTAGTGCTGGTGTAAGTGCAGGACAGTCAAGAAAGTCTCATAAGCTCATTATGTGAAATGAAGGCATTGTTAGAGCCTAATCCTTCTCTGGCTGGAGAATAAGTGAAGCAGCGAAGAAACACAGAGCAGTGAAATTGGAAGTGAAGGACATTAAAAAAATCAAAACAAAAACAACTTACCTGTAAAGTGTAATTGGCCTTTTCATTGATGAGCTGTGCAATGAATTTTGCTGTATGTTGGAAATGAACTTTTTCTGTTGAGAGAGAGCAAAATAGATGCTAAAATGTCCTTTTTTGTGTATTTTTTTTCATTATTATTATAATTATTATTATTAATCTAAATAATCATCAACTCACCATCAGCAGTCGGATGGATAATTAAAAACTTCTTGTCCATAAACTGAGATGCTCTGTGTGCTAAATTTGCCATCTGAGGATTAAAGGCACATGTGCAAAAAGAGTAGATCAGCTGAATGTTACAATAATTATCCCAAATTGAATTTGAAATATAACAATTGTGAGTTCATCTTACTGTATATGCTCTTGGATCAGGCTTTGGGAGTCCGAGATATCTTTCAGAAAATGCAGAGGCTAGAGGCAAAAGAGAGGTTGGATTATTACTTTTCTCTGGCATTCAAATCTAATTTCATTCTAATAACAAGCCCAGTCCATCAGTCCTATCAGGTCTGTGGTCAATTTGAATAATATATAATAATGAAATACCAATGTTAAGTTATTTCTTCCCTCCGTATTTAAATATATTCACCCATATACATATTCTTCAGTCTCAGAAAGCTACTGCAGACCGTCTTGATTTGCAATTCCACACTCACACAGTGTCACTCCATGTCTGTCACCTCATTCCGGCAAAAGCAAGAAAAATCAAATAGATGAGAAATTTGTCACACGGAGAAAAGCGTCTCCTTAATTTGCAGTTTTCTGACTTGGGTTCATGTCGAGAAATAAGACTCTCTGATTTTCACACGTTGTATTCCTCGGGTAGCTGATGTGAGGCCGGTGTAGTTATCCTTGTTTGATTGGCTTCTCTGAGTACTCGGCACCATCATGCTGATAAGGTGAACAAGGTTTTTTATTTCATATGTACGTATAAGTGAAATAGTGAAATAATTTCCTGCTGCAGGGATAAAGGTGCTAGGTTTCACTGTTTTCTGACAGCCAGATCATCTGCCACAGCCTGCTTGATTATGCAGAAATACAGTATTTGATTTTATATATATATATTTGTTTTTTGCATGTGATTAAACAAATACAAACTGCTTACCATATAATTCAAAGTCTGTAATGGGTGACAGGACAGCTCCACATTTCACAGGTGACTCCTCGCCACTGACCAACAAGCTGGTCACATACCCACCATATACCTAAGCAAAACAGACACAGCAGTTAATAATAATAATAATAATAATGATAATAATGATTATGATGATTTATATAGCACATCTCAAAACAAAGAAACTAAGTGCTTTACAAATAAAAACACAAGTTAAAGGGTAGGTTTTTATTATTTGCATGACTGCAATATTCCATCAAGGATTAAGGAAACACACAAATTAATTTGTGCTTCAGTCTGCGGCACCAGCCACCCAGTGACGCAGCTCAAAGCACGGCTAAAAAGCCTTGGTACCTGTCTCAAAAATGAGTGTCTGCAGTGGGGATATGATGTAGAAAGTTTTCTTCTGGAAGCTCTCTCTCTCAACTCTCAAGAGAACAACAGGGTTGTATTGGGATACAAGGTTGGTCCAATACAAGAGTATTGGAAGCCAGTGTAAAAAAGCCAAATGTGAGGTGATATGTTCAGCTGTTTACTCCAGTTAAAAGCTTGGCATCACAGATGTTTTCACATTTTCACCACTGGACATAATAGTTCAAACAGGGTGATGCCAGGTTAATGCTCTCCTTACCTTCCCAAAAGCCCCAACTCTGGTTCCATCAATATAGGGCTCTTTCAAAATAAAACTGCAACAGATAAACGTTGGTTTTAGTCAGGAGCATAATCTTTCTGAATTAAGATACAAAATATTACCTTTCCTCACATCTTATTTTCATGTACAATAACTTCCCCTGGTTAATATTCATATACATTTTTTTATAGCTTAATCAAAATCTGGAAAACCTTCAATGCAAATTACTATTTACACACAGCTAAAAATCAGATTGTTGGTGTGATAAAGCAACTACTGCAATACATATATTTGTTTATATTGTCACAGAACAACTCTTTGGCATCCAAATAGCTATTTATGACCCGTTTACTTTGTTTATTTAGGTTTTGATAAGGACTTGAGAAAGTGTTCCCCGACTGCACACATACCTGAGTGCGTCCTTCTGGTCCTGCTCCTCATAAACGCCCAGTTTCTTCTGGATGCGGTGCAGCAGGTTGGTTCCCTGGAAGCCACTTCCTCGTCCGTCGCAACGAACCACAATGGCACCGAAGCTGCTCACCAGCACCGTCGCCCAGTCCATCTGAAACTGCTCTGTTACCATCTGACCACCAGGTGTCCCATCGCTGCACATGAGCAACCAAAGACAAGTCATGGGTGCGATGATAATACAAGTCCTAGGTTTATTATCTGAGTATTTGTTTTTCATGACATTTAAGGCCAGTTTTCGATCATTTTTCAGGAGTTAAAATGGAAGGGAAAAAAAGAGATAAATTTAAACTGCAGCGTAAAATGGAGCTGCAAATTAAAATATTCACAGTTAAATTATGACACAGTTTCAGGATAATAAAGTACTTTTTTATGTGTCTGCTTCTGCATTTGCTTATGTAGGTATTTTGGTTTTTGATTTTAATGTGTTCTTGTAAACTTTTATACGCAGGTTAATTAACTGTTTCTGTTTATATTTAAAGATATTGTATGTAAAAACAAGTCATGTACTCACATTAGCCAAAATGTTTCCAACACAAAATACGGAGAAATATGTATTTATGTTGAAGAGAATGGACAGTTTCATTCAACTCATTTGAGTTGCCTTTTTAATGACATTGTTCACGTTGCTGCTGCTATGTTTTGAAAATCACCATAATTAACTGTAAAATCTCTAAATCATCCTCTGAATCATGTGAGAAAAAACATTGATTCAGCTTATCCTAAGAAATATTTCACAACAAAAGCTTAACTTAACCTAAAAAATAAGCTGTAATACAAAGAGACTTTGCAAAACTGACCAAAAGGATCAGTCACTTAATCAGGACGTGAGTCGAAGCTCAAGATCCTACGCTGCTCCCTGACGTCAAACTCGGGCTTTTGTTGTTGTTTTGATTGAGAGGAAGAAAATATTTACTTATTCTTTCGTTCTTGCTATATCCTAAGTATGTTGGATCAAACATGCTGCCATCTGCTGGATTTTCATATGCGTACACCCTTTTGAAGCCACAGCTGGTTAAACGTTATTGTAACGTGCCCTTTTGTTCCAAAGATCTATTTTGACTCCCTGGTGAAGGCTTGAGGACAAAGCTCCACAGAAAAAGTCTATGAAAAGACTATTACTTTGGAGTTTGACATCCAAGTCTATCAAGCACTTGTACTTCCAACCCAGGGAGTTTTCAGCATCCTCATACAGCGTGGAGAGTGTTGATGTGAGTCAGCCGTGGTAATGAGTGTGTGAAAACGTGCTCATACTCACACGAGTAGGAGCAGCGGGTAGTGTGACGTGTCCATGAAGCCTGCGGGTTTGAGGATCTGCATGGACAAGGCTTTAATAAAGACACACAGCACAGTAAATTCACCGTCATTTAACCTACTTTCACTTTGAAATAAAACACAATATTTTAATATGTACAGTTTCCTTGCAAAATGAGAAATTGAGAAATACATTATTATAACATTATAGCTTGTTAAGAGTAGAAGGGAAAAGTAAGTAAACCCTGTGGATTGACCTATATTTTTGCATCAATTGCTTGAACATTATTAATAGGGGCCCATAGTGTGACATTATCACAAAACTCTTGACATTATCTAATCATTTTTATTTTATTAGGTAACTTTTGTTAATTTATTTTATTGTTCTGGTTTCTGTTTGATTGTATATTTTCTTTCATTTGACCTTGGATTGCATGTTTGCATGAAATATGCTATATCATTAAAGATAATAGTAACTCAGAAGCATCTCTCACTGATTTGTTCTTGTTCTTTTTAACTTTGTCTTCATTGTTAAATAACCGTTTATTTGTGCCACGTACTGTAATCATCCATGTTGAGCTCCTTGTACTCCACTGTGGGCATCTGCATGGAATCCAAAGTCAGCCTCAGTTTCTCGTTGCTCTCCAGGTTGTAGACTTCTGAAATACCTACAGACCATTAACCAGTTAATGAGTCCATATTTACACTTCACTGCTTAAGAATTAAAAATATACTCCAACTAATCAAACACAATA